>JARHVA010004199.1:1357500-1647500 GCA_037957365.1 Torreya grandis
GCATACATATAGTTTATGTATAATTACATGTATATAGGGACTATACCTATAATTAAATGTATGGTTGGAATAAGCCTTAAGGTGTTTGTAGGACGGATACTACAACCATATTAAAACAACCTTTTGTAAAACAAAACTAGATGTTTAAATATATGTTATTAGAAGTTTATGAAATTTCTACTTATCTGTAAATGATTTATTGATTGCTAGTTAAATTTGCATTTGGCATTGAATACTTATGTGTGGTACATATTATGAGGATGTTAATGTGTTTTAATGTTTGGTCATATTTAGCATGTAATGGTTCATCATGATGCATGCTTGTATGTTAAATTTTCTTGAATGTTTGTATGCATTTTAATTTAAGGTATACCTAGGTGGTATAATTCCAATTTTTTTTGCTTATTATTATCTACTGGATCATTGATTCTTAGAATCAAAAGTTTGGATTATGTGTTATTATGTAGTTGGGAACCTATGATAGTATGGGTATCATAGGGTACTATAATATAAAATTATGTTATACTCAAATGGTACATACTATAGTTATTATGCCTAAACTCATATCTATATTTGATTGATTTATTGTATATATGTTGGTTATTGTTATAGATAAGATGTTTTTTAAAATTTGGTAAGACTTTGTATATGTGTGCATGCAACCTTTGAGAGTTTAATGAATGCCATGTTGGTATGTTATTTTCTTCCATGGGAAATATGACTTGATTTGTTATATATAGTTACTTTTATAATTTCTTATGTTTATATGATTTTAAGACTACTTAATATGACTATTTTTGGAAAAACTAGTGGTTATGTCTTAGAATACTAGATTATAGTAATATGGGTTCTCATAGGTGTAGTATGTTTGGAAACAAATTATGGTGGTTGAAATATATATTTACGTATATTTTTCTTGAGTGGTATAGACTGTAGTTATTATTTCTAGAATAGGATAGAAATTAATGTAAGATTCATTCATGCATTTGAAGGAATAAATGTATACTTTGGTTACTCCTATGTATATCATATTATATGATGTATTTGATAAGTAGGATGTAAATTAAATTAATATTATGGTTGAATTGTATTTGACCAATCTGTATTATTGATATGGAGTAAGGAGTGAGATGGAATTCACTAGCTTATTAATCTCACAATGACAAATGAAGGCAGTCTGATCAAGTGGTGTGTATGAATTTGATTGATCTACATCATTATTATTTATTATTTTAAAAAAATTGGGTCAAAGTTTCTTTTGTTATGAATTATCATTTCATGATTATTATTCACATTTTTGTTTGATATCTTGTAATAAAATGAATTTCTATGATACATTGCATGTTTAGTTTAGAATCATACAATACATGGGTAATTGCTTCTCTCTCTAGATTCCTATGCCATCACTATCTACTCATATATGAAAGGAGGGTCAATTCCTAATGGGATTAGTATGAGTGATTATTATTACATGGATATTTTGGAAAAACACTCAGATGATGCTCTCCCTACCCACAACAGTACTACTTATTGAGATGACACTTGAGATTGACACAAATACTTGAAGTTTAAGAATTGTGCTCTGTGGAAGCCATGTATCTTATTTATAGATTATGGTATACTATAATTTTTATTGAAAATTGTCATGAGGAGTTTTAATTATTGGTTATCACATGTTTATAGTGTTGACTGTACATTTGTATTAGTTGTGGCTAAGTTGTTATGTTTAATTTCTATGTTCACATTATGACATGTACTCTCATGATATTAGAGATCAGTATAATGTGATGTATTATGCTTTTTTCTATTATCACCTTATGTATTTTTATGTTATATATAGATTATCATGGTGTAATATATATCTATTATATGTGTTTAATTAAAAAAATTATGTATTTTTATGTCTAACCTAGCATGGTAGTTACAGTAGATAACTCTCCAAGAATTTATTAATTTTTTTTACCATTAGTTTATAGGTGGTAGGTAGAAATCATTTTAAAATGGGATCCATAATAGTGGAAATTTTCCTTATATAAATGAATATTAAAATTGGAATCATATTAACACATAATGGAATCAAGTATCCTATGTAATTGGACAATTTTTTGAACAACAATAGAGGTAGTAAAAGGATGGTTGAGGGCACAAAAAAGTGTATAATTAGAGAATCAATCCACTAATACAAGAATCACTAAGTTATAAATTGTCATGGGTAGGCACTCAAATAACTACATGGAAATATATAGCTATATTTATGTAGGTATAAGCAAGGGTTGGATCATACCTAGGTTTACAACAATTTTGTCTTTGTTTCACTAACATGTTTTGCATTCTACTATAAATTATTTGATGTCATATTTAATGTCTTCCCCAAAAACATTATGACAAATATTTTCATAGGTTTTTATAAAATGAGAGTGGATGGAGAAGGGAGAGGAATGCAGCTTGAATAGGATTTTATATCATAGTGTTGATTGTGATGTTAGTACAAAACATCCTTTATGCCTTAAATAATGATTATCACAAGAATATTTTGGTCGAGAAGTAAGGTTAATACTCATTTCTTGAATGAAGTTTTTTATTTGGTTGTCATGGTACCATTATATTCATGCATAATTCACCCAATATGGCATGGGGAAGGATATTTATAACAAGGTTTCAGGTTTTTTATACTTTCATGATAACAAATTTATGACAACATTGCCTTTACACTTATTATAGGTAATCTCATAGTCATATCTGATTAATTTGGTTACCCACTTTGTTGCTCAGATAAATAAACTCATTAATCCAAGAATTAATTGAGACTATGGTGATTAATTTTGATGCATAAGTATCTTCGTATTAGGTATTGGCACCACTTGTTGACAACATGAAGTATAGATAGCATCTCTTTATCATTGGTAGAACAAGTAAATTTCTTCCCCATAAGTGACTTACTAGTGAATGTGAGGGGTCAAATATCCTACATTAGAACAAATATAATTCCACTACTAAAGTTATACATTTATATGACAAATGGTTTGGATAATCCTAGCATAGCCAGAATAGGTGTAGAGCACATTTCATTTTTTAGCAAGTTGAAGGCTTTTTATACCAACTTAGACCACTAGAAGGAATCCTTTTTTAACATGGCCATTAATGAAGCATAATTTTGTTGATAATCTTGTACAAAAATTATATAATACCCATTAAGGCCAAAAAATACATGAAGAATTTTGAGTGATTTGGGTTTAGGCTAATTTTTAATAGCCTCAAATTTTATATGATCCAATTTGATGGCTTCCTTAAAGATGATGTGCCAAAGATACTCAATTTAAATTTGGACAAAAGCACACTTAGATCATTTGTAACATAAGTGGATATCAATAATGATTTGGAAGGTATGATCCAAATGTATCAGATGCCCATACCATGTATAATTATAGACAAGAATGCCATTATGGAAATGGTTGGAAGATCTTGTTCATTAAGCCTTTGAAAGGTTAATGGAGTATTGGTAAGGCCAATGGACATGAAGAGAAACTAATAGTGGATATCATGAGTTATAAATGTTTTCTTGGGAATATCATTTTATTTTATGTGTATCTTATGATACCTTAATCACAATTTGAGCTGAAATAGGAAACAAGATCCATGAAAAACATCCATCAACTCATCAATCACTAGAATGTGAAACTTGTCCTTTATAGTGAGTTTTTTGAGTGTGTCTAATTAGTTAAAAATGCACCAACACCCATATTTTTATAACCAAAAAGTATAGAGAAGAGTAAGGATTGATTTTGGGTATGATGACTCTATAATGGAACAATTTTTATACCATTTTTTCTATTTCATTATTTTGAAGAAATGGGTACCTGTAAGTATGGATGTTTAGAGGGATAGAATTTGTTGAATTGCATGATATTAATATAGGTATGGGGATAAAATTTTAGGTATATAAAAAATAATTGAATTAATTTAAAATATTTCTTAAATGTCTACTAGGTGGTTGAATCGGTATATCTTTGAACTGGATAGTGAAAAGTTAGCTAATAATCCCATTATATCCCTATTTATCAACTTTTCAATGCATTAAGAGTTAATTATATTTGTATATCCTAGTTTGAGGCCATGTCATGTTTGTTTTAGTTCCATTTTTTTGAATAGTATCCATAGATTTGAAAATTCCCATAGGACAAGGCCTAGTGTCTAAAGTGAGTGTGTTCTTAAACCTATGCCATTATCTCCTTGAGGTAAGAAATGTATACACATAATAATTTGAATTTTTATCAAATATTGATGCTTTATATCTTGTAGTAACCCATCAAGACTCAATCTCTCTATGTGTATGCCTTAAAGGGTGCACCAAAAAAGGGGTGGGTAGACCATTGGTGCTTCACAAGAATTTTATCCCTTATTGCCACTTATTAAAAATACAATTAACTCCTAAAAACCATTCCCTAAGATATTACTCCTCTTTTAAATACTCCTCCAATATTTTCCCCCTTTTCATCCCTCTTTTCCTCAGCTTAATCCCCTTTTGACAGTCTATTGTACTAGATTGATTGGGTTGACATTGTATTGTTTTAGGTAAAATTTATTTAGGGTATAAGTCGACTCTTGGCCGACCTTAGCCCATGACTTAGTGAATTTTCATCCATAACTGTACTAGGTCGACTCAGTCAACCCGATCAGCTGAAACATTTAAAAGGGCTTAGGGTTAAATTTTCCTATATATATAATATCATTTCCTCATTATTTACCAATGAACAAGAGTTATTATTTGCTTATACTTCTTTACATTCTACTCTTCCACAATTCTACTTGAGGATTCTTAGCTTAGGGTTTCTACTTGAATAATCTAGTCTTATGGAGAAGTCTAAGATGCTTTGGCTTTTCTTAGTGATCCTTACAAACCACAACAACCTCTTGTGAATCAAATTTGGCCAAGGGAGATATTGAGTCTCGATGGGTTTATTTTTGAAGTAAGTATTCTCTAACTTTATTCCTCTCTTTTAGTAGATAGAAGTAGCATAAGTATTGGATTTGAATAATATTACTCTTTTTATTTCATGTATTAGAGTCTTACTCTTACATAGATTAATTGAGATTATCCTATGCATGTTTTTTTATTTGCTAACTCTCATATTGTGGCATAAGCTTTGGTGAGCATTAAATTAGTTTTCTTTATTTTAATTTTTATTATTTTATTGAGATATGAAAACATAGGACCTAGTTAAGGTTATTGCATAATTGTGCTTGACTAAAGGCTTTGGAACCCTCCTTATCATCATTTATTGGGGTAAGAGATACCCTAATTGGGTCTAGTATATACCCATATTGGTCTTGTTCCTAATTATCTAATATATCCCCAGTCAAAAGTGTACACTTGATCTATCTTCTCTAAGTTAGGATTGATTTATAGACATAATGAATTTCTTATTGCATACATTCTAGTGAACCTAATGTGAATCTAACCCTTACAGGTTTTATCTCACATTTTTCATTAATTTATTATTTTATTTTTTATTTTTTTATATTTATGATATTGGGTCAATAGTGTCAATATTATTTATAGATTTTGTGCACATTTTTAACACACAGTTGCATCAATATGAATCTATTTTATTTGTGTAGGTTTTTCATCAGGTATAGGCTACTAGATTGACATAGTCAACACAATACACTTTCAAAGTTCTAGACATGCTACTAGGTAGATCTTATCGACATAGTAGACTTCTAGACTTCTAGAAAACATACTAGGTTGACATTACTGACATATTATTCTTTACAAGTTTTAGTAAATATGGAGTTGTATAACTATGTTGACCCAATCAACACAATTGATAGAATTTGAAATTAAAATTTAGGGTACTTCAACAACAATATCACTTTCCTCTGGATCTTCCAACCCACTAAGGTTCCTTTCTCTCTTTCTCTTTCATTTTTGTTATTCATTATAATTATATTTTTCATAGTTTTTAGTCTTTAAAATTTCCCCTATACAATAAACTAAGACCACTTTGTCAATCTAATTTTATATTTTGTCTTCTATCTTGAAGACTAGATCAACATTATTGATGTAGTTCTTTAACAGATCATTGTGTTAGTTGTACAGTAGCCACATTGTTGACTCTGTTCTACAATCTCTGCACACACTATCATTTGAATTGATACTATATTATGTTTTAAAGTTGGAATTAACACTTATATGATAGTAATTAGCTCACACTTCACTTTTTTTTACTTCCATGCTTAGAATAGATCACATAGTCTAATTAGGTGGTTTTTCAATATATCATTTCATTGCACTATTTCATATTTTCTTACACACACTACCAAATCACATAATCTTAAAACAAATTTATAGTTGTCCGCCCAAGGCCTACCTACTTGGATTTCATTACCAAGGGGGAAACCAACTTGGTTTTCTAGCCAAGTTTAAGCATGTGGTTAATGGTATATATTGGCAAAGCACTTGACACCCTTATCATTGTAGTGTGTGAAGTGAAAGGGTAGGCCCCAATACCAAGCCATTACCATTACCAATAAAAATTCCTTTTAGCCTAAACATCCTGAAACCATCCATAGATTGCTTTCTAGTTCCTTCCAACTAACTTCTTATCACACTTAAAATCATACTCTAATAATCTAAAAACATTCAGGATGACCAAGTAGTTAGCATTTACATTCATAGTTGATTTCTTACTCTTTTCTTAATTTGTGTAAGGTTTTGTGTGCCTCAATTGGATTGTCCTCACTAACCCAATTGATTGTGTGTTTATTTTCACAACTTGCATTCAAAAATACTTACAATATTTTTTGGTTTTAGTACATAGTCATCCTACTAGAAATAGTCTATTATAAACCTTCTATTTTCTTTACCTATAATATTAAGTCGACCCTATCAACATAATACCTTTTTATACTTTCAAAGATATAGTGCTAGGTCAACCCTATCGACTCTATATCATTTTTACTTGTTTTATATCCATGTTATAGAATTATGTTGATCCAATCAATCCTATATCCTAGTTTTCTCAAATTACATCCCCTATCTTTTAAACTAGGTCAACTTAATCAACTTTATTTTCTTATGGCTTTCCATATTTATCCAACTTAGTTCTTGGTTTATTTTCCTTAGCATTTTATTCATTCCTCTCAAATCATCATGAGGTCCCCTATCATAATCTTCTTGAACAACCCAAATCCATTCAAATACTATATGGGATGTTCATTTCTCCCTCTCTTTTCCTCCCAATAGAATCCTCACTCTTAGGGCACCTCTTCCCCTTCTTCTTCAATGACTTGTAACATGGTTCAAATCATACCTCAAGATTAAGTTGATGGGTCTAACCCTTTCTATACGTATCAAAATACTTCTCATATTCAAAACCCTCAAACTAATTTGGGAGCAATTAACATAAGTTTAATAAATAACCCCACTAATAATCCATCTACTAATAACCTTCCCCATAATACTAATTCAAGGATTACTCCTACAAACACCAACCCACCTATTGATACAACTCAAATTCTTTCTAAGTCATACATCAAATGACCATAATGAAAAATTCTAACACCTCTCAAATGATGCAACTCCAACTTCATTTTATTAATATAGATAATCAACCTCTAGCTATCCATCCTCAAGCTAATCCCAATTATATTCCTCCACCTATTATAGATGCTTTAGGAAATGTTATTCCTCAACCTATAATGAATAACAAAATGCTTAAAGATATTCAAAATGATCCTTTATCTCCCTTTATTATCTCTATTGATATTGGTAATATATCTTCAACTATCAAATATGGTAGAACTAAAGACCCTGCCTCATTTCTCAAAGCCTTTAACAACTTTGTAAAGAGTGAATCCAAAATAATACCTTCACCACAACTAAAATATTAGTTATAACCTTCATAGGAAATATATTAGAATGGTATGACACAATTTCATAACATTCCATTTGGTAACTTGAAAATTTTGTCAATCCTTTAGTTAAAGAGTTTCAACACAATGATCATCCCAAAAATTGTCTTAGCTACTTTATCAATGTTAAGTAATCTCGCAATGAATCAAATCATGACTTTATCAAAAGATGGAAATCATTGGCCCAAAAATTTGACCATAATATGATCAATGATAACTTGTTCAACTTCTTTATAACATCCTTGACTCGTTCTATTCAGTATAAGGTTCAAACTTCTACTCCCTAAACATTTAATGAATCTCTTAACTAGGCTAAATGCTAAGACTTTCTTATGAATTAATTTGAACCTAATCATAAATTTATTAAAGGATATTTTAAAACATATACTAATGTTATCACTAGCATTAATCTTAAACCAAACTAGGAGTTACCAAAGCTGGCATTCCTTCATCTTCTCGTAAACCACTGACAATGCAATAAATGAAAGAACTTTTACTATCCTCTAAATATTTCACCTATCCTAATAATCCTCCTAGGTGGTATGACCCTAATATATTTTTTTGGTTCCATGATGACATTAGTCACTCCCATGAATCTTGTAGAGGGCTCAGTAAATTTTTTATCTTGTAATGATTGGTGATGCATTTAATCATGAAACCATGATCAACCTTCAATGTTAAGAGTACACCATTGCTTGTCAAAAATGATAGGTTTACAAAGATTCTACTAAAAATAATCAAAAAAATACCAAAGACGTTTGTGTTGATACTGATTATGACTAATATTATAATAACTCTCAATATGTTAACATTGATAAAGTCAATTATCATGGCAATCTAACCCACAAATATCCTATTACCAAACCTAATAATCCATATTTAGAAGAAAAACTTCTCAAACATGCTACAACCACTAATTTAGATTCATAAGCCCTTAAGGAACCACTTCCCCCTTTCAAACCTCTAATCACTTCTATTCCTCCAAAATATACTTTACTTCCTAAACATTATGTTGGTTCTTCTAAATCTCATTGAAACTTTATTGAAGAACTTAACTCTATGTGTAGACACCAAAAATCTACAAACTGAGATTCTAAATGTCAAAGTACCATAAGCTACCTTAAGACCCCCTTGGGACTAATTTGACATTCTAACCCCTAACAGAGCTTACCCATAATTAGTTTGGCTAAATTGACTAAACCTAACCTTTCACCCATTTTTACCCTTTGCCTTAAACTATTAATGGTTAGGTTGACCATTAACAGTCACCCTAACCATAGATGGTCATGTTCCACCTTTTTAACCACTAACATGCAAACTTACCCACTTTGATTTTATAAATATAAGTTGTCTAAATCCTAATACAAACCATTGCATGGATGATTTATAATTAGATAGCTTAGTTGAACCTTAACTCCCACCTCTTATTTGTGCCTATAAGAAGAGAGGAGCCTAAAGGTGAAATCTGTCTACAATTATTATCAAGATCTTGTGCATCTAGGAATTTCTATTTTGTTAGGATAGTCACCATCAACAATCTAACAATCCTATCAGAGAGTCAATTCACCATAGATTCTCCACCAAGTTTTAAGGTATCGTTACTCTATGAAAATTAAACTAGATTCCACCAATAGGTTAACTACCTCAACTATCCACCTAATCAAATTATGGTAAGACAATTACTTGTTTCTCAATATTCATTTACTTTATTTCCATTTTGTAATCAACCCAAGTCTTACCTATCTCTTAGAATCCATCTTTTAGATCTCATCAATCAACCTTTTTACTAACCTAAATCCATACATATTAACCACTAATGGTTGACTCAAATATCAATAGTTTGTCCAACTCTCAATAGTCACCTTAACAACCAATGGTCACCTTAACCACCGATGATCACTATGTTAGTGAAAACTAGCAAGCTAATTTAACCTACCTATACCTAGTCAAACCTAATTTTTTGTGTTCCTACCTATTCACAGACTTCTATTTATTTTTTTGAAGCATACCCTAAATACCTAAAACTATTATTAATTATCTTAATCACTATTTTAATTATTTATAGAATTTTTCTTAGCAATCATTCTTATGTTCACTCTCAATACCTTTTGATTATTGATGCAATTACTTTCTATTTTATTTTATGAGCTTAATTATTTAAAATGTGTGGATTGATAGCCCCTAAGGAAGCTCTTGGTTATGGGATCTAACTATTGCTAGGAAATCCACCCAACTATCTATCTAACAAATAAGTTTGTTTTAGTACCTTCTTATCTATATGTCATCCTCCAAAGACAAAGAGGATATCTTTATAACTTTTTGATTTAATGCATGCACAATCAAATAGGTTTTTTAAACATACCTGTACTTAGTTTCTTATTTTTCCTTTTCCAATAATAAGCAAGAAATTCATTGAAACATTATAGCATGCCTAGTGTGACCCTTGTGTCTCTACTTAAGTTTTTATTTGTTTGTATTACCTCTCTATTATATACTCATTAATGAAATTGAAAGTTTCTTGTGGGATTAAAATCAAGTGCATACATCAACTACTTGAAATTTTAGTTCACATAGCTTAGCTTAAAAGGAAAAGTATTATATGATAACTTCACTCTTTATTTCACACACTAAATGAAACCACTTTCACTAATTAAACATCAAATAAACTTGAGATAAGGCACAACTAGGATTTCATCACCTAGTAGTAACCTTACCCTTTTTTTATGATCTTACTTGGAGTTCATTACCAAGGGGAGGACCAACTTAGCTCTCTAGTTGAGTATAATCTCTAAATATCAATATAAATTAGCTAAGCACCTGACACCCTTATCGCTATGATGTGTGAAGTGAGGGGGTACATCTCAATACCAAGCCATGTATTGATTCCAATATAGATTCATTTTTAGAAAATAAACACAAACTACAACCAACCTTAGACTTCATCTCTAGTACCTACTCTCCAAATCAATTTCAGTAACATCTTCTTAAGGCATAGTCCAAAAGAGAGATTAATTAAAACTCTAGGGCTTAAATATTTATTTTATAGTGTGATTTGATTTCTTTTATATTTTCTTGTCTTCAATTTTTTGAGCAGTGAGGCTATTTGTGCTTTCTATCTCCCCTTTTTCATATGGTCCTCATTCACCAGCAGTGAAGAGACCTTGTGGAACAAAACCCATCACCAAGTCAACCTACCTCTTCATACATGGACTAAATTTTCAAACTAATAGACTCTCTTCACCCATCAAGAAGTCCTACTTTCCCTTGGGTGCATCCCCAAGGAGATTTCAATTTTTTTTCTTTCTTAGATAACAACCTTGTGGCATTGCAACATTATCTTACAACCACATATTATCATATCTTGGCTTCAAAATTACTCATAAATCCACCTTATGGCATGCCTCTCCATATCATGGGGAGTACCTCCATTTCCATAGTCACAAATCAACTATTTACTACTAAATCCTCCTCATCAAACAATAACCCCTTTGAAACTACCATTGAAAACTAACCAACTCAAACTAACACTACCCTTATACCTTATACTCTTACCAACCACTCCTTCATAATAGGAGTGCCTACCTCTAGCACTACCAACCTTCCTTTTGATACCTATATCCCATCAACCACTACTCCACTTCAAATCCTTGTGGTATCCATATGCTCTACTTTGCCACCAATTAATATAAGGGTCACCACCATTTGATTGGTTACAAACCCGACTACCGCTCCTATCTAATGAACACCCCTTAAACAAACCTTTGGATACATCCCTAATCTACAAGGGCATGTAACCAATACCTAACCAACTACCTCTACCCAACCAATAACATCCACTTATTAATATGTGATAACCTTCTAACCTTCTACCCATTATTAGTATGTCTCTCAACCATCATAGCGGTATGTATCTTATAACCCTTCATGTTTACAACTCTACGCTGACCTAATGAAGATGCTTATTTAAAATATGACCACCCTAGAACCATCTATTTTTAGTTCTCACAACACCCTACCATATGACTAAATTTATAATGAGCCCATCCATCCATCAATACTTATCAGACCATATCATCCCCAGTGGGAACTTCCCAAGTATCTAAATTTCAAAGTAAGGAGGATCCCCAATAATAGCTTAGGGAATTTAGGAATTATTATTACCTCATTACCTATGATGATGCCCTTATTTTTTATACCTTCCTCATGTTCGTATCCACTCTGGTATTGGATTGGTATAGTATCATACCTACGCACTCCCTTTTCTCTTTCACCCAACTAGCTCAAACCTTCTTGGACCATTTTTTTATCAATATCTCCATCAAAGTTTCTATCACTAACCTCTAATATATCTGATGGTTTGAGGATGAATTCATTTCTAATTTTGTGGCTCATTGGAGGAGCTTGATTAACCAACTTTCCTTTCCTTAACTTAACCCAAAGTCATAGAGCTCTTTGCTCAGGCATGTGCAAAGCATATCTCCTCTACACTGCATGTCCAAAACCTTAAGATCTTGAAAAAATACTTACAATTGATTCATATTTATTTATTTATTGAAATAATTATATACCCAAACCATTCTTAAATAAGCCTAAACTTGGAAATTAGAGTCTACATGCAAAACTTTAAAAAAAAAAAAAATCTAAAAAATAACATCTATTTTTAGCAGTCGCTATTTATAGCAACTTTCACATGTAAGCTTGCATGGCTCTAAACATTTCCTAAAATAACCTAGATACTAAACGTAGCCTATGGAATGAAATTCAACTAAAGTTGACTTCCAGTTCAAAAAATATACAATTTTTAAAAATAGAAAATTCTCAAAAAAATCATTAAATGTTAATTTTGGACCATTAAATGATGTTTGGCCTTTGAAAATAAAAAAATCAAATCTAAGTAGATAGAGTCGCTTAGGGAAGAATCAAACTTTTTGATATGGCTGTTTTGGCATGTGGAAGAGCTCAAATGGAGTTACAAATCAAAAGTTATGGCCTCAGGAAGGTTGGCCTATTTTTTCTGCATCATTCTCCTCTTATTGAAAATAACTCGGCTCTTGGGAGTTGGCCTAATTATATTGATACCATTTATCTTTATCAATATTCTTTAGCTCCCATTTTTTAATCTAAGTGTTATCTTCTTGCTTCAATCCTTCCCACTATACCAAATACTTGTTATAATTCCCTTACCTTGTGCTTACTACCTTCATATCCAGAACCTACACTAGTTTTTCTTTCCTCTTCTTTGGAACTTGTTTCTCCCAATTTACTTCTTCATCTTCATCATATTGACCATCTTCTCCATGTAATTCATATAAATCTAAAACATTAAATATTATAGATATATCAAAATTCTGAGGTAAACTCACCTCATATATGTTATCATTGATTTTCTTCCCAATTTTACATGGCCCAATTTTCTTGTACTTTAACTTATAGTATGTGCCTTTCAAAAATCTCTATTTCCTCAAGTAAACCATTACCAACTCTCCTTCTTCAAATACCTTAGATCTTCTTCTGACATATGTTGTTGCTTTATATTTCTCATTACTTGCCTACAACTTTCTTCTTACTCATTCTTGTAACTACTGCATATGCTCTAAAAATGATTATACATCATCACTATTTCTATCTGCAATTGGAAATTGTACCAAATCTGAAATAACCATAGGATTTCTCCCATAAACAATTTAAAAATCTTACTTTCTTATTGATCTATTCATTGAATTTTTATATGTAAACTTAGCTTGTGGTAAAGCCAAGTCCTATTGCTTTGGGTTATCTCCCACTATGCATCTCAATAAATATCCCAATCTCCTACTCACCACTTCTATCTATCTATCTATTTTTGGGTGATATGCACTAGTAAATTGTAGCTTAGTACCCATCTTCTTTCATAATGTCCTCCAAAAATGAATTATAAATTTTGTGTCCCTATCTGAAGTAATAGTTTTTGGAACACCATGCAATCTCACAATATACATAAAAAATAATTCTACAACTCTAGTGGCATCATAGTTTTCTTACATGAAATGAAATGAACCATTTTAGAAAGTATATCTAAAACAAAAAAATTGAACCATTACCTCTCTGTGTGTTTGGCAATCCCAACACCAAGTCCATACTCAAATCTATCTATGGTCCTCTTAGAATCAGTAATGGCATGTAAAGTCTAGTATTTTGTGCATGTTGTTTAGCCACCTAACATTTTACACCTTCAAACAGACCTTGTCACATCTCTCTTCATATTTGGCCAAAAATACTTTTCCTCTACCAAAGCTATTGTCTTGATCTTACCAATATGTC
Organism: Torreya grandis; assembly: GCA_037957365.1. Taxonomy (NCBI): domain Eukaryota; kingdom Viridiplantae; phylum Streptophyta; class Pinopsida; order Cupressales; family Taxaceae; genus Torreya; species Torreya grandis. Next base: position 1,371,715 of record JARHVA010004199.1, read on the forward strand.
CAGCCTGTCAGGTGGTGGAGCTAAAAGCTTCACTAATGCAGACATGGAGAAGGCCATTGGAGGAGTTGCTAAAGTGTCACAGACACCGACGTTAGTCAGGCCAACCGATGTCAGTAGGATAAGGCAGGAGAGAAACCGACATCGATCACAGATCAGCCAGCGTCAGTGACCCCCAGGTGAACAGGGACCGACGTCAATCGCCTGTGTGGTTCGACTACGAGTATATTATGGGAAGTTAGTTGATGAACCAAGTGTTTGCATGATGAGAGCTATTTTTAGACTAAGAGCTGTGGATCTAATTATTATTTGGATGAGATCTATATAATAGACTCATGGTTGTATTATAAACTTGTGTTAGAGAGTAAGAGAGTAATATTATAAGCTCCTTCTATGTGTGAGGTGAGCAATGGTGTGTTCCTCTTAGTGCCACAGTACCAAGGTGGGTGCTGGATTGGAGAATCAACAAGGTTCTTCAGGAGTGTATGATCTTGGTCATTAGGTGAGCATGGCTTCTAGAGGAGATCTACATGGTAATTAAGATCATTGATATGCAGGTGTATGTGTGTGCAAGGTCAAGGTTCATAGGTGTGCAGAACCAGGTTGATTTTTAGGTGTGCAAGGTTAGAGAGGATAGCAACACAACAGGGAGCAGTATCAGGAGAGATCTACTTGGAGTACAATGTATACTCAGATAGAGCAAGAGAGGAAGGCAAGGAAGATCCTTCCATAAGTAAGGTCTATTGAGGTGCAGGTTGTTGCAGGTTCAGGGGAGATCTACTTGGAGTACGTTGAGTACTTGTGGAGTGCATGGAGCACAGGTATAAGGTGAACACCAACTCAGTGTTTGAGTTGGGTGTTGGGACCTAAGAGAGAGAGCTTTGAGGAGATAATTATTGTTCACTTGAGGTGTGGGAAGCCTCTGAAGAGGTGGTGGAGAAGAAGTGGCATCTTCTTTATTGTATTCTTTTCTGGAAGAGTTTTAATACAAGTTGTGTATTGTCTCTAATATCATGTGTTATTTTTGGATTTTAATTACTTGTTGATTCTAGTTATTTCTTCATATTAATTTGCTTGTATTTGGTAATGAATTGTGTGCTTCTGGTATTCATATCCCAACACGTGGTATCAGAGCTAAGGTTGTAGGAAGCGGTTTTGTGTTTGGTTACAGGTCACTCTCAGGGGTTTCTGATTTAGTGGGAGTAGAGCAATGGCAGATCAAAGTAAGCTAAGAATAGAGGAGTTAAAAAGCACAGATGGTCACTTACAGTCCTATGGAAAGAAAGAGCAGGTAAAAGAATATTATTGGTTGGTAGCAGATTAGCATGAAGGAACTGAAGACGCAGATGTAGCAGGGCTTGTTGCATAGGATGCTTTGGAAGGTTTCTTGGATAAAGTTAAATCTTAGATAATAGATTCGGTTGCCTCTTTCCATGTAGCCCCAGGTAGAGGAGCTGGTGAGCCTTGCCAAAGAATTGGCAAAGGGAAAGTGAAGCTGAAATTACAGGCAGAGGCCAACACATGGGTGTTGAAGGAGGTCATGCAGGTCCCAAGTTTGGAGATGTGGCTAATTTCTTCAGAGGAGTTAGGTGATGAGAGATGCACAATAACTCTCACAGTGGATACACTTGAATTAGCTAGTGGTAAGAAAATAGGTACTCTTTATCTACTTGTTTATATTATTGATTCTTCTTTTGTTGCAGAGACGTGGCTTCATAGGCTTGGTCACATGAGCAGGAAAGAGATGCATGTTCTTAAGTGGAAGACATATATATTTGACAAGCTTAAGAACTGGAAAGCCTTGGTGTTCTTGGAGGAGATGGCAGACAGAGACCAGTGGATGGGGCTGGATATTTCTGAGCAGGGCAGTTTGGACATGGGGATTGATTCAAAGGAGCTCGCAGGTAAAAAGTCATCACTCACAAAAAACACAGGTATTGGCATTGGTAGGAAAACTAATGTTGGTAGCAGGTAAGACTGACGTTGGTCATGAGGACCGACATCGGTAGTAGGAGACACCAACGTCAACAGGGTTGGTAGTCAGGACAGGCACAGGAACTGACATCGGTCGGATGCAGACTGTGTTGTCATTGTAACAAATTTTGGGTGGACAGCAAGCTGTCAAGGACTCTCAAATGCCCATACGGAGGACTGAATATGTAAGTAAGCCTCAAATTTGTTGTTCCTCTTATTTATACTCATTTCTTACTATAGAGCAGGAAGGATCCAGGAAACAGTGGGAGCGTGGCATGGAGAGATTGCAAAACCAGACAGGAGATTTGGTAGGGTTGCCAGCCGATATGTTAGCACTACAAGATGAATGGATTACTTAGTTGAAGAATAGAGAGAATGGATACATGAGATGGAAGACCAAGTTATATGGTCTTGAGGAGCTCCAGGACAGTGGTATAGGTTTTGACAGGTGGAGGACGAAGCATGGCTTTAGTTAATGTCAAGTAACTACTGTGGTTTATCTTACCAGGTGGATGATGAGTCATGACATCATTCTATTGCTGTATGTGGATAGTTTGCTAGCTAGCAGGAGTGTACATATAGGGTTTGATTGAGCTAAGGGTAAGATTAGTTTAGTGGTTTGCTATGAAGAATTTGAAGCAGTGAAATTCTTCGGCATGGGAGACATGGAGATCACAGGTTGATTTTGTTTCCAGTGGGAGCTGATGTGTATCAGGTGTTGGTGAGATGCAGGATGCAAAATTAGAGCACACCAAGGGCTAGACATTTTAGTGTCTAAAATCACATGAGGTCTGGTATAGACCTGAGTTTTTCCAAGTAGTGGGAGCTGTCAAAGAGTTAAGAGCCAATTTAGAGAAGTAAGTTCTCAGGTATTTGAGAGAGACTAGTAGAAGGGATTCATGCTATTCAGGGTCAGGACTTCACTACATGGGATTGTAGGATCGGATGTGCTAGGGTACTCGGATGACAGGAGGTACACCACAGGTTGTGTGGTGGGTGGCCTTCAGGGTTGAGCTTGAAGAGGGATACAAGCCAAGAAATAGATTAGATGGGGTATAGGTACAGGTATAGTGCAGCTATTTATCTCCAAGTGGGAGATTGATAGGTTGTGGAGCTAAAAGCTTCACTAATGCAGACATGGAAAAGGCCATTGGAGGAGTTGTTGAAGTGTCATAGACACTAACGTTGATCAGGCCAACCGACATCGGTAAGATAAGGTAGGATAAAAACCAATGTCGGTCACAGATCGGCCGGCGTCGGTGACCCCCAGGTAGACAAGGACTGATGTTGGTTGCCTGTGTGGTTCGATTGCGAGTATATTATAGGTAGTTAGTTGATGAACCAAGTGTTTACATGATGAGAGCTATTTTTAGACCGAGAGCTATGGATCTAATTATTGTTTAGATGAGATCTATATAATAGACTCATGGTTGTATTGTAACATTTTGCTAGAGAGTAAGAGAGCAATATTATAAGCTCCTTCTATGTGTGAGGTGAGCAATGGTGTGTTCCTCCTAGTGCCACAGTACCAAGGTGGGTGCTGGATTGGAGAATTAGCAGGGTTCTTTAGGAGTGTATGATCTTGGTCATCAGGTGAGCATGGCTTCTATAGGAGATCTACATGGTAAGTAAGATCATTGATATGCAGGTGTATGTGTGTGCAAGGTCAAGGTTCGCAGGTGTGCAGAACCAGGTTGATTTGTAGGTGTGCAAAGTTAGAGAGGACAGTAGCACAACAGGGAGCAGTATCAGGAGAGATCTACTTAGGGTACAGTGTGTACTTAGATAGAGCAAGAGAGGAAGGCAAGGAAGATCCTTCCATAAGTAAGGTTTATTGAGGTGCAGGTTGTTGCAGGTTCAGGGGAGATCTACTTGGAGTATGTTGAGTACTTGTGGAGTGCGTGGAGCACTTGTGGAGTGCGTGGAGCACAGGTATAAGGTGAACACCAACTCAGTGTTTGAGTTGGGTGTTGGGACCTAAGAGAGAGAGCTTTGAGGAGAGAATTATTGTTCACTTGAGGTGTGGGAAGCCTCTGAAGAGGTGGTGGAGAAGAAGTGGCATCTTCTTTATTGTATTCTTTTCTGGAAGAGTTTTAATACAAGTTGTGTATTGTCTCTCATATCATGTGTTATTTCTAGATTCTAATTACTTGTTGATTCTAGTTATTTCCGCATATTAAGTTGCTTATATTTGGTAATCAATTGTGTGCTTATGGTATTCATATCCCAACACAGCCAAACCCCCACTATGTAATTCTCTTATTATATTATCTTGCAGAGACCCAAATGGAATGCATAATTGTTTCCCTTTGAAGAGATAACCTTCATATCTAATATACTCATCATGATTAATATTTTTCCCACCTGTTAATGATTTTTTTCACTATTCAACTATTTTTCAAAAATATGGATCAGTATCATATAATTATGTAATAGCTTCAAATCCAATTACTTCACTCACCATAGTAGTTAATAATGCTACTCTCTTGCTCAATACATCATCTACCTAATTTTGGTTTCCTGATTTATGTTTGAACATAAAAGTATACTCCTACAAGAAAGAAACCCACTTTGCATGCCTACTATTCAACTTCTTTTTTGTATTCACATACTTCAAATCCTAATGATATATAAATAGGATAAACTCTTTAGGCACTAAATAAAGCCTCCAATGTCTTAATGCTTGTACAATTACATAAATTTAAACATCATAAGTAGAATACTTTGTTCTTGCCTCATTCAATTTCTCATTGAAATATGTTATTGGCTTTCCTTCTTGACTCAACACAACACCAATTCCCACAAATGAAGCATCACAATCAACCTTAAACACTTTGTTAAAATACAATCATGCTAAAATTGTTTTTTTTTTTTGGTAATCTTTTTCTTCAAAATTTTAAAGAATTTTTTGGCTACTCTAGTCCATGTAAATTCCTTCCCTCTAATGTAATATATTATTGGTGCCACAATACTAATAAATTTTTAATAAATTTTCTGTAAAAAGTTGCTAAAGCATGGAAACTTCTTACCTCTATAATGCTTTTTGGAATAGGCCACTTAATAATTGTTTATATCTTGTCCTCATCCATTTTCACACCATTTGTTGAAACTAAAAATCCCAAAATACCAAATTATTCTGCATAAGCTTGCACTCCTTCAAATTTTCATACAAATTCTCTTTTCTTAACAAATCCATTACCATTCTCAAATGTTGTAAGTAGAACTGATCTAGGAATCAAATCAATGTGATGTTGAATATCTCTCTTTGGTGGTAAACCATCTAGTAACTCTTCAAGCATAACATCTACGTATTGTTTCAACACTCTTGCTACTTTCGTTGGTATGGGCACCATTTATATTTCTTCATTCTTCACTACTAGTTCATAACAACCTGCTACCTTCATGTCTTAGATAGATTCTTTAATACAAAACATGCTTTATATCTTCTCTTCCTCTTTAAGAGGTAACAAAACTAAATTTGTACCACCTTTCCAAAAATTGTATGTGTTCTTTGCTCCATCATGAACTACTTTCCTATCAAATTTCCATAGTCTCCCCAATAACACATGACATGCATCCATCAGAATAACATCACACCATATTTCATCATTATAAATTTTTCTTATAGAAAACTTGATTAAGCAACTTTTATCTACTGTAACCTCATTCCATTTATTAAAACATGAAATTCAATAAGGGTTAGGATGCTTTTCACATTGCAAATTTAGTTTCTTAATCATTTCTTTAGAAACCATATTTTCACAACTACCACCATCTATAATTATTTTGCATACCTTTCCACCTAAAGTACATCTTGTTCAAAAAATATTTGATCACAGCCATGCATCACCACATTATTTATTGTACACTTGTTCCTTCCTTGGAGTGATCATGGTTCTTCTCATCATGAGATTCTCTCCAACATTTGCTAGTGTAACTTCAATATTTTGCTTTTATATTAGCCTTAACTAGATTTACTCTTGGGTAATCTTCTTGCCTCCTTTCTTGATCTTGATAGTTTGGACACTTAAATTCTATGTTCCCTTCTTATCCACATCTATAAAAAACATAAGATCTATGTTTATTTGAAAATCATCCTCTAACACCACCATAATCTCATCTTCTTTGAAATCCTCTTCCTTTTTGTTGGTATTAAAACCCTTTCCTATTGCCATCTTCTCTTTTTGCACCACGTGATGATTTGCCTTTATTGGCATTAATGCCACCTCTAGTGGTATTAAACCCACCTCATCCCTTTATTTGATGGGATACACCCCTTTTTGGACCAATAGATGTCCTTCAAAAATTTTGTCTATTTTGTTTTACTTCTACCTTCAAAGCTAATTGATAAGCCTCCATAATAAGTATATATGTATGTTTAATTCATCTTGAATAGAAAATTGCAAACCATTTAAATACCTTTAATCCATCTACTCTTATGTTTCATCATTCTCCACTCATATGGAAGCTTATAAAATTCATCTGTATACTCTTATATACTATGATATTTTTGCCTCGAATTTTGAAATCTTCTGTATAGGGTTTATGCATAATCCACAAGAAGAAATTTCTCCCTTAGATTATTTTCCATCTTTTTCATGAATTAATATTATATTTACCTTTTATCCATCTCTCTTTCTATAAATGATCCCACCAAATCATTGCACGACCTTTCAATTTCATGCATGCAAACTTTACCTTCTTGTCTTCTCTCATAGTCTTCCACTTGAAGAACCTCTCCATGCTATTCATACAATCTATCAAATCCTCTAGTTTTAAATTGCCTCCATAATCTATAACATCAACCTTTATTCCTTCATTTCTTCCTTCTAAATTCCAAACCATCCTTTCTTCTATCGATGGTGGCTACTCTTGCTATTCTTCTTCATCATGATATATGTCTTCTTCATCACCACCTTGTCTTATTTGTTGATTAGTGACAACCTATTTTAATTATTGAACTTGCCTTTATAGATATTTTATAGTCTAGTTCACCTATGCAACACCTCCTCATCCTCTCACCATTCTTTACTCCTCCAATATTTGAACATGTTTTGATACCAGATAATGAACTTGAAAACTAACATAAATAATAAAATTACCAATGGGCCAAGATATTGAAACAATACTCAAACTTGATTCATATTGATTACTTGAAATAATTACAAACACAAACCATGCTTAAATAAGCTTAAACTCAAAAATTAGAGTCTACATGAAAATTTTAAAAAAAACTAAAATCTAGAAAAAAGGTCTATTTTTAGCAGTTGTTATTTATAATAAGTTTCACATGCAAGTGAACGTGACTCCAAATTTTTTATAAAATAACCCAAATACTAAAATTAGCCTATGAAACAAAATTCAACTAAATTTGAATTATGGTTCTAAAAATATACAATTTTTAAAAATAAAAAATTATTGAAAAAATCATTAAACATTAATTTTGGACCCTCAAATGATCACATATGGCCTTTGAAAAATAAATAAATTGAATCCCAGTGGATATAATGGCTTAGGGAAGAATCAAACTTTTCAATACAGTTATTTTGTCATGTGGAAGAGCTCAAATGGAGTTATGAGTTAAAATCTACGGCCTCCAAAAGGTTGGCCTACTTTTTTTGTATCATTTTACCATGGTATGTAAGTTAGAGAACCGAGCCATTGATGAAGGAAATCTAAATCTCATAACAAAAACTCAACCTATAAAACCAATGAGTTTTCTTCCTCCAAGGCAACCAACCAATCCAATACCAACACTAAGACCAAAGGAACCATGAATGTGGTTGTCTTTAAATTTGCTCTTCCACCTTCCATCAAACAATCTAATTCCTCTAATTCCTTAAAGAAAAACATGAGGAGCCAAACCCGAAACAACTAGAAGTAATTCACTCCACTCAGAGAATCCTATGCTTCCATCTTAAAGAAGTTATTGAAAACAAAGATCATTCAACTTCCTCCTATCAAGCCACCCCTACAACTTGACTCTTCTCACCCTCCAGCTAGTTGGTACAATGAGAATGACATGTATACCTTTCATCAGGTTATAGGACATGATGTCAATAGGTGAAACACCTTCAAGATCCTTGTCTAATCCCTTATTGACAAGGGGGATCTTACATTAGATAACCCCAATACACCATCAAACTAAGCCCTTGATATATTTAGGAAACCTTTTCTGAACCATGCTCCCATCAAGAATGTGAGAAATAACATCGAATGCTCTCATGATACCCATACAATTAACTTGGTTCTTGACACACTCATTGCTAAAGAGCCTCTTGACCAACCTATTTATCCCTCACCCTCTCTACTTATTGAGGTAGTGGAACTACCTTCTCTTCATTTAGAAACTACAAATAAGGAAACACCATCTTCTCCCCCTCCACTTATTGAGGTGGTGGAGTCCTTAAGTACCCTTTTAGCTGATATACTATAACAACCAACCATCACCACCTCACCTTCACCTTTAACTACCAAGAAAACCAATCCCCCTTCAGAAACCATTCATGAGGAGAAAATCCCTATGTATGTTCCTCTCATAGAGGAGTCACACATCTAACCCTCACATCCTTTGGTCGAGGAAGAGGACAAGGTTACCATCCCTATGTATTTATCGAGGGGCCTATCATTTAAGTCTATATTTAGGGAATCAAACCAACCTAAAAACCATTCTTTAGGCTATTCAAAAAATTATAATTTATCTCCAAACCTGACACATATCAAACCATCTTCTGTTATAAATTAGGGCTACCTTATATAACCAAGAAAGAACCTCCAACCATACCTTTAGTAAACCAACCCATCACTTCTACCATTTGAGCTTATACCCTATTGACTACTTTTACCAATCCAATAATCCCTCAACCATATGAGACACCTAGACCCCAAGAAATTAAGTCTCTTTTTTATACCAAACTAATGAAACCAATCAAAAACCTTGGTATCCTTCCTACACCAATCCTTAGTCACCCATCTTTAAAATTTGACCTAACCTCTTTAGACCTAGTCATGAAACACGAGACCAAAGAAACCAAAGAGGTGAAGCCATGTAATGGTCAAAAGGTTCAAAATTTACCCCCTCAACCTTGCCTCCCATTCTATGGCCTCATCTCCCTACCTTGAATAGGTAGCTATTTGCCTCTACTAAAACCCCACCACCTTTTTTCATTACACCTTCACAGTTGTTCTCTGATGCACCTCTATTCACCATACCAATAATACATAATATACCTACCTTACAATCTTCCACCTCTAGATCATCAACCTCCTCACCTAAATCAAATCCATCAAACAAGTATACCACCCTACCTAAAGCACCTACCACCAAACCTAATTCCAAACAACCTCTTACTTCAACCATCAAAGCAAGAACCACTAAAGATTTACCATCCTTAGTTGAATCCTACTTGACCATTTTTCATATGTTATTGAAACTTCTCATTTAGCCTTACCTCTGATCAGGCCTTTTGACCATTCTACTTCCAATCCCATCTGGTATAATGACCACTAAGTGTGTTCTTATCATAGGATACCTGACCATGATATAGAGAACTACAAGGTTCTCCAAACCATTATCCATTTATCTATGATGAGGATGATCTATTAATTAATGAACATCCTATAAAACCTATACCAATCTAACCACCAATTATACCTACACAACACTCACCTACTCCTCCACTCTCACCTCAGAGTGAAGATGAGTCTGACTAGTCTACCACCTCAACCTTTCCTATCCATACGATCAATATGGTCACAAGATCATAGTAGAAAGATAAGTGGAAGGATAAGGTGTCTATTCCTTAGATGTACCCCTCTTCAAACTCCCAAATAACCTACACCCAACCATATCCATCTTCAACTATACCCAAGGTGTTTATTTTAGGTGCCTCTTAATCTAACCCCTCAAAATCCATTAGGAGAGTTATCCTCAATCAAATTCATCAGACCCTAGCAAAGATAAGCTTGTATGAGTTGATCTACCTCCCCCCATCACTGCCAATCACTAATAGATGATTTGCAATCCATTGAGGTCCAACACAAGGACCCCAAACCTATAGTAGCCTTTATTGGTGCCCTTTAAATTTCTAACCTTGTTACCTTCAAAGATTTAGAAATACCTTTCATCCATCCTAAAGACTCAAATCCTCCTCTCTTTATTACTACCTACATCAGCCAAACCCACATCAAATGGGTCATAATTTATGGGGAAGCTAGAATTAACATCATCTCCTCTCATGCCTACAACCAACTCAACTTATCAGATAATGTCATGTTTGAATCTTTGATCATCCTTCATTCCTTCATTGATACCATGGCCACTACCTTGGGAACTATCATCCTTTATATATATTAAAGACCCTGCACACTCCCTAAACTTTTCCATGTTGTATAAGGTGAATTCTAATACAATGTATTATTAGGATGACCTTAGATTCACTCCATGGGTTGCATTTCATATATCCTCTACCATTACATTAAGCTTGAGCATGAAGGCTAGGTCATCACCATCCAAGTTGACCCAGGTCCTTTTTTGACATGCAACATGACCTATCACCCTAATGATGTCCTCATATCCCCATCCAACACACCTTCAACAGCTAAACCCCAACCTCTTTACACCAAAATGGATATCATACCCCTTGTTATAGATGAGGCATCAACTACTTCCTGTGTACCCTCCCACTAAATCCCTACTATAGACCCTTTGGAATCCATGTTCTATCACCTTTCACTGGGGGAGTATCACCTTTTATCACTTAATTCTTTCTCTACTCCTCATGAGTATGGGAAGCTCACCAACCAACCAAGATATGACCCTAATGTTGAGACTATTTTTCCCTATAGACCTACCCACTATCAGACCTATTTTATCAATGGGGGACTCAATAAATCCCTTGTTACTTTTACCACCTCAATCATTCACCTCTAGTTTCTCTTACCTAGATGAACCAAGCTTCACCAAGATATACCTCTATTGATGTGCTTGGAAAGGCTATGGTCTTGGGTGGTATGAGCATGGCCCACATGAGGAGCACAGACTGGCTTTCATCTTACCTAATAAGAAGTAAGCCAAATAACCTATCATTACCATTATTAAGAAATATATTCCTTCCTCACCGATCTCACCTCCACTTATGTGTGAGGATGATGACATCATCCCACCCAACTTTTTTTTGTCAACATGATTAGACTTAGACCCCTAACTTATTATAAGGAGGGGGTGATCATAACCATCCCTTTAACCAATCCTAAAATATATGAGAGGACTCTCCTACCATTAACACTATTGAGTTCCAAGATGATGATTCTATTCTTACCTACCTTGGTGCCTTGGATTATTTGATCCATAAATCCCTTCCTCTTGAGAACTCGATTATGTTAAATGAATCCACCATGAATATCAACTTGGGTATTCTGATAACCCACACATTGTCAAAATTGGTCAATCATTAAAAGTCAAAGAGCTTTAAGACATCCCATCTTTCTTCCAAGATCACAAAATAGCCCTTGCTTGGTCTTATAATGATATGACTAAAATTGACCCTACCATTGCTACCCATAACATACTCACTCACCATCATGCCAAACCTATCAAGCAAAATATTTGATGCATGCATCCCCACATAGCCCTTCTCATCAAATAATTGCTTTATCATCTTCTATCTATCAACTTTATTCAACCCATTAACTAGCCCCAATAGGTCGTGAATGTTTTCCGTGTCACCAAAGCCATAGGGGGACTATGCATTTATGTGGACTTTCATGACTTCCACATTGCCTAATCTAAAGATGATTTCTCGTTATTGAGCATCAAACAACTTGTTGATCTTACAGCTAGTTATGATATGTTATCTCTCATGGATGGGTTCTCAAGTTACAATCGTATCGTAATTGCTCTGAAAGATCAGCATAAAAGCACTTTTACTACCCCTTAGGGAATGTTTTTCTATAGAATCATGCCTTTTGGGTTAAAAAATACTAGTGCAACCTACCAGTTTGTCATGACATATATCTTCCATGACCTCATGCATAAAATCATCGAGGACTATGTGGATGACCTTATAAGAAAATATAAACTATAAAAATATCACTTGGTTATTTTTAAGATCATATTTGAACTCCTCATCCATTACCAAGTCCACCTAAACCCTAAAAAGTGCATTTTTGGGGTCTTATTAGGAAAGTTTCTTGATTTTATTATCTCCCTTCATGGTATCAAATTCAATCCTAAAAAAATCAAAGTAATCCTAGACATGCTTTCTCTAACCAACCTTAAACAACTCTATAGCTTGTAAGGGTAGCTTGAATCCATTTAGCATTTCATCTCTCAACTTTCAGATTAATGCCAACCCTTTCACTACCTCTTGAATAAGGGTGTATCTTTCAAGTGTAATATAAACTATCAAAAGACTTTTGATTTTCTCAAAAGGTACCTTTTGTCTCCACCTATCCTTACCCCTCCCAAGGATGATTAACCTTTCTACCTCTATATCTCTACCACTAACTATTCCTTAGGGACAATGCTAGCTCACTGAGATGAAAAACACAAAGAGAAAGCTATATACTACATTAGTTACACACTTTTAGAGTATGAGACTTTGTATACCCATACTGAGAAAATTTTCTTAGCTTTAGTCTTCATGGCTATCAAGCTTCACCATTACCTTCTTAACCATAAATCCTACATCATAAGCAACATCAACCCACTCAATTACATACACTCCAAGCCATAAAAACCTAGCATATGACTAAGTGGATCATGCTCTTAGCAGATCCTGACCTTAAGTTCTTTCATCAAAATTTAATTAAAGGGCAAGACATTCTTGATCAATTGGTCAAAGCCCCTTTAATAGGAAACCAACCCCCTCTTCTTGAGTTCTTTGATGAGTCTATTATAACCCTCTCTCAAGCAGGCTTTACCTATCAGGTCACCATGTTCTTTGATGGATAAAAATGTTTACATGGTGAGGGAGATGGTATCATCCTTATCCCCTTTGATGGTGAACCTCTATACTTGCCCTTCAAGCTTGATTTGAATATACCAACATCATGGCTAAGTATGAAGCCGTAGTGATAGGCCTTCAGACTGCCTTAGCCTTAAGATTAAAAATGATCAATATCTTTAGTGACTCTAAACATGTGGTCAATCAAATCAATGGCTCTTAACAGTGTAATAATGATGTTCTAAAATAATACAAACAACTAGTTGATGAACTCTTAGCATCATTTGAACACTATCAAATCTAGTCAACCTCTTGGTCTACCAATAGGTTCACCAAAACTATGGTTTCCCTTGCCTCTTAGATCTCATCTATACCCTCATACTCTAATCTATTTATATTTATCCATAGGCTTACCTAAACTTCTGATGTCAAACTAGATTTTCCCACCATTTTTAATGTGCAAGAGACCAAAACCAACCTTTGGCATCAACAAACCTTCAACTACCTTAACCTCGGAATAGTTATATTTAGACACTCTAGGAATGCTCTAAGATAATTTAATCATAGTACCTCTTACTATACCATTATGGGAGGAATCCTTTATAATCATGATTTCGATGATCTTCTCTTCCATTGATTATGTAGTCAAGAAGCCTCTTACACTATCGTAAAAATACACGAGGGAATCTATGATGGAAAATTTAGTGGCATCATTATAGCTAAATGCATCCTTTAACTTAGCTATTACTATCCTACCCTTAACCAAGACTATTGTGATTGCATGAAAACATGTGTCAATTACCAACAACATGCTAATTTGCATCATGCACCTAGCCATAGCCTTCAAGTTTCCACTAATTTTTAGCCCTTCTCATAATGGGGTCTAGACCTAATTGGTTAAATTAACCCTCATTCCTCATATTGGAACTATTTTATTATCACTATGATTGAGTATTTTACCAAGTGGGTAGAGGTTATTACTCTAGTCTTAACCAAAGTGGAACAAATTGTCAGCTTTATCAACCATCATATCATCTACTATTTTGGTGTTCCTCATAAGATTATCACTAAAAATGGTAAATCCTTTAATAACAAGAAATTATAGGGTCTATGTGATGTATTCAACATTAAGTTAGTCTTCTCCTCTCCTTATCACCCCCAAGCAAATGGATAGGCAGAAGCCTCTAACAAAACCCTTAATAACATGCTAACTAAAATGGTCAGTGCATCTGGTTCAGATTAACATTTTCACATCCCCTTTGCCTTATGGGAATATCATAGTATTATTATAACCCCTATGGGTTCTACACCCTTTTCTCTTGTGTTTTGAGCAGAGGCCATATTACCTCTTGAAGTCCAAATCCACTCTCTTTACATATCTTTGCAAGAGCTTATTTTGGAGGATGATTATCATCAACACCATTTAGCCTAGCTTAAGTTACTTGATGAGCATCACTTAACAACCCTTACCCACCTCCATGTATATCAAGATCACATCAAGTGTGCCTATAAAAAACACCTTAAAGTGCAAGAACTTAATATCAGAGATCTCATCCTAAGGGGAAATCAATGTGTCACTAATATATAGAAAAGCAAGTGGGGCAAGTTTGCCTCCAATTGGATTGGAACCTTATATCATAACCCATAAGTATGGATTTGTAGCTTATCTTTTATCTTCTATCGAAGGCCACCCAAAACTTGAGCCCCTCAATGCTTTGCATCTACATCCATTCTTTTATTAAAAGTAACCAATCTCACCTTTAGTCTAACCTAAGTTCATCCCTTGCTAACTACCCACATTCCATCTCCCTATTTTAGGGGCAACTAATTAAAACTTAATTATGTGATCAACTGTCACTGAAATATACTTATCTTAAATAATGGGTATCATGGATCTACCCATGGCATGGTTCTCATGGTACTTTCTACACCTTCACAAAATGTATTCCCATGATCATTATTACCTAAACCTTTTCACATGTAATCAACCTTATTTTGATATTAGTTTTGTCTTCATAAATGTAAACCACTAAATCTAGACTATGAAAGTCTATTTCAAGAAAAATCAAATCAAAATAAAAAAGTATACTATCACTAGCAATCATGGGTCATTCATAGCATTCACAGACTACTCCCTTCAATAATAACTATTGAAAAAATATTTGAAATTGCCAAAACGTAAGGTGGACTACTCTTTTGAAGGATAGTTATCAAAAAGCATTAAACAAAAAAAATAAACATAGACCACTCCCTTGAAGAATGGATGAGTAAAGAATTTTTTCAAAATCACAATAATTTCATGGAGGCTTCTCATATCGATCATCTTCCCATATACAACAATCAACAAAAGACCCATTATAAAAATCACATTAAAAGAAAAATAATTTTGAAAGCTGTAATAAGATCTCAAATAACATAATAAGGTGGAAGCCACAATCAAATTTCATAATTAGAATTCTTGCATCAAATACTCTACATAATTTTTGCATAAAATTATTTATACTAACTCTTTAGACACCTATAAAAAAGGCATGTTAGTCTCGCAATAGGGTTCCATGTCCACCCATTTCCCCTTCAAACTATATACAAGATATTCTTGAGCTTACTTGACATTATGTGTCCAAGATACCTTTTAACCAACTATAGAATCCTAATGTGAAGTATTTGAAGGGCTTGTGTTCATTAAGCTAGTCTAACTTCAATTTTGTTTTGGTCATTGTTAACAAATAAGAATCATGCCCTCTTCTTATCATATCGTGACTAGTTGATATTTTCATGATGATGATTATCTCTAGATTATATTCTTTAGTCTCTCATCTATTGTTGTTGATTCATTTACCTCATGTTTTTTACCTTAAATCGAAATTGACAACATAGCATAACCATAATCAAAGCATAATAGTAAGCATGACCCTATTCATAAATTACAATAAGCATAACCACATCCATAAGAAATTATAACTATCAACCATTCTCCATCACACATCTAAATATAATGAAATCCAAGTACTCATTTAAAGCTAGCATGTCATAATCATTCATGAAACATAACCATAATTCAAAACCATCTCATTCTTAACTAAGCATGTACCAATGTCTACACCACCATAGCATATGCATAATCTATAATCAATGTAAATATCACATCATATGTAATGAACACCAAATATAAATCAAACCATGAACATGAGAATAAGCAAAGATCACACACACACACACACACACACACACACACACACACACACACACACACACACACACACACACACACACACACACACACACACACACACACACACACACACACACAAATGTTTCTGAATGCTTTCTCCTATACCTAGGGAAAGGACCTATAATTCCTTATAGAAAGTCAAACTATTGACATACACTATCAAATGAGATTAGATCCACCTCCCCATCTCACTTGCTAAATATCCATCTATATCTCTATAGTGAGAATGTCTACCTCTAATAACCTATCCATACTAAAAACTAGATGTATGACCTCAAGGAGATATATCCTATTACTAGTCCACCTACTGTACCTTTTAACCACTCCAAATAATGAGGTCCACCTCTTACACCTGATGTAAAAAAATCACCCCTCCATCACATTAAGCTAATTGGGAAATCAATCTATGTGAAGCCATCCCATGACAATTTGATTGGCCTCAAAACTCAAATATGCTCATAGGCCCAACAATGTAGAACCAAGTCGATGATGATACCATATCTCCTATGTGCACTAAACTCCCACATCTCCTTGTATATCTATACAAGTAAAATATGCACGCAACCAAATATCATCCACCCTAGTAATAATTTAATAAAACCCCTTATAAAAAATAGGGAAATCTCTAACTACTTGAGTTAGGAAGACCAAAGCATGTCAAAAACATCATAAACATGGTCATGAGTCTCCTCTAAATTAGATCCCTTTGATACAACATCATATAACTAAATCCCCCAACATGCCATCTAACCTAATCACTCTCATTTCCATATAATAACTCGATGTGATCATCTTATTCCTCTCACTCTATGTGGTATATCAGATCACCATAGAGTAGAAGTTGAGTGATCCTATGCATGCCCTTTAGTAAGATAGTCATCTCATTCATCAACAGTAGGAAGGTGTTCATATTACGATCCCATCTCTTGATGAACACTATGATCATTGATATATCTTAAGGCACATGTTGATAATGCCTCATCCCTCTTAACCCCACCTCCTCCATGTGGGCCTAGTTGGCTAGGGTCATCCCCTACTAGATCTTGACAAAGATACATGGTACTTAGTCATGCATCTATATCTAATTCTTCGCCTACACCAAGATGAAATCATGACTCAACCACCTACACCCATATCATCTACCCTAAAGCAACTAACCTATTTTCATACCTAACCTACCTATCTACCTTATTGGATGGTGGAGCTTGATCTTATTTTAATGCCCAATTCCTAAAAAGGGGGTGTGGGGGGGAAACATCCCCCACTATGGTCTTCATGGTGGTCCAAGGGGGTGGTGACCTATTTTGGAACCCCCTTGGTGTGGGTTTCGGGGTAGTGCCCCTGAATTAAAATTTTGTGAAAATGCATTATAAAATATTGTAATTTCATAGTTCATCTGGACCATTTACTATTAGGTTTTAGATCTAATGGTAGAAATTAAGTTAGTGCATTTTTACCCTAATTTTTAACCCTCCTTTGATATTAGGGCATTGTAATTAGGTGAAAAAAGAGAGTGAAGAGGATATTGAAGTGAATGTATTATAGGTTTTTTCTTTCATTTGTTGGACTAAATAATAAGGACTGGTAATTTCTATGTGGATGTAGCCCATATTGGGTGAACCACGCTAAATCTATGCCTCTATTTTATTGTGTTTTTTGAATTTTAATTCTATCTTTATTTCATTATTATTTCTCTATATTCTCTATTCTCAACATACCTGCTACCCACTAAACTTTCCTTCTAGACCTCCATTGCCAACCTATGCCTAGCATGCACACTATCTATTTACCCTCACTTTTAAAAAAACATAGCAGAAAACTTCCTACCCTCATCAATCGTTGATGGTCATGGTGACTATTGATAATCGGGCACCCATATTTTCCAAGGTGTTGATCATCAAAGGTCAGACCTAACCATCGATAGTTATTATGGGCATTTCGTGATTAGAATTTCCAAACCATATCATTGTAAAAACCACCCTTAAATGCATGAAAAATAATAAATTTTTCTACTCTAAACCCTTACCCAACCCAATTTCACTACCCAACACACTGATTCCTAATTTCACCCACTCATTTACCCAAAACCCATCAATACCCTACCTAGGGCATCCTTGACCAAACCAAGAATTTTAACCTACCCTTGAATAGTACAAATGAAAAAACACAAATATAATCTATCAAATATAAGATACCACCTACCTTATTTTATGACTACCACTATGGTGTCAACCATAGGCCCATTCATCCTTACCCATGCCCATGTGCTCCCTATATCGTAGCTAGTCAACATAATCCACCTCAGCTCAAATTCCAACCATCCACCTTAGCAAACACTCAATCCAACCCCCTTAGCAAATGACTCTACCAAAAAATGATGAAAATTTAGAGATCAAATTCAACCAAAATCACAAATAAAAAATGGTAAAAAGTGATTCACCTTTCACTTTTCATTATCATTTTTTTAGGGTTTTACCTTAACCATCAACGGTCACCTTTAGGGACCTTGACAATTGATGGTTAGGTGCTCTATTTTGTTGCTTCCAACTAGGAAACCCCATTTTTAGCATAACTCATCCATTTCTAAAACACTAATGTATTATACCTTTTCCACCCACCCTAACCACCTCATCACTTCATCATTGGTCTATTTTGGCCCAACTAGTGCATGCTTTATGATACCTTTTACCTGGTGCTTTAACTACCATGACAACATTACCATGTTACCAATTTTTACACTTATGCCACCTCACACTTACCAGACCCACTTGTGTCTTTTCAAGATCACTTCCTACCTCAAATACCTATGACACTTGACCCATTTGTGTTTTCATTGAGAACACCTCCTGCCTTGGATACCAATAGAAACATCGACCTTGTCTAGGAGACTAACAACTATACCAGGCCACCATGCCTAATTGTGGTCATATGGTACACTAGTTACTTGACCCTTAGAGCTAAAATTTATTATTTTCAACTATGAAAACCTCATCTTTTCATGATCTTAGCTATCATACTTTTGTTTACACTTTATGCACATGTTTTCACTTTAGTGCCCAATCTCTTGTTTATCATCATGATGCCCACCCTCATCATCACCATCATCCATCTTGTCAAACTTGAACCCAATTTTTCTTTACCTCATCACATCCTAGTTTGAGGGAGAACACCTCCTCCCATACTCAAGGCAATTAGCAGACCGTTGACCAATATTAATTTTTATTTTACAGCTCATTTATTCAAGATGTATAACAAAAAGGGGGAAAATGTAAACACTAGAAATCCACACACCATGATTCCAAATGTTGAAGTACCCCCTAGACACCTTAGGACCCCTTTGGGACAAATTTAACCTTCCAACCCCTAACAGATCTTACCTATGATCAATTTGGCTAAACTAACATAACCTAACCTTTTACCCCTTTTTGCCCTTTACCCTCAACCAATGATAGTCAAGCTGACTATAAATGGTCATCCTAATCATTGATGTTCATGATCCACCTCTTTAACCACTAACATGCAAACTAACCCTCTTTCCTTTTTCTAAATATAAGTTATCCAAATATTATTACAAGCCATTACATAGATGATTTTAATTAGATAGCCCAATTGAACCTTCACTCCCTTGCTTGTGCCTATAAGAAGAGAGGAATCTAAAGGTGAAATCTATCTACAATTGTTATCAAGATCTTGTGCATCCAAGATTTTATTTTTTATAGGTCAATCACCATCAAAAATCCAATAATCTAGCAATCATATCAGAGAGCCAATTTGCCATTGACTCTCCACCAAGTTTTTAGGTACTATTACTTTATCAAAATTAAGCTACATTCCACCAACAGGTTAACTACGTCAACCATCCACCAAATAAAATTTTGGTATGACAAGTACTTATTTCTCAATATTCATTTACTTTATTTCTATTTTGTAATCAACCCAATTCTTACCCATCTCTTAGAACCTATCTTTTAGATCTCGTTAATCATTATTTTTACCAACCAAAATCCATACATAGTAACCACGAATGGTTAGCCCAACCATTGACATTTTATCTAACTATCAATGGTCACCTTGACCACTGCCGATCACCTTAACCACAGACAGTCATCCCAACCACTGATGGTCATTATGCTAATGAAAACTAGCAAGCTAATTTCACCTATTTACACCCAATCAAACCTAATTTTCTATGTTTATGCTTATTCATAGAGCTCTATCTAATTTTTTTAAGCATACCCTGACTCCCTATCACTAGTCTTAATTAGCTTAATTGTTATTTTAATCATTTATAGCATACTTATTAGTAAGCATTCTTGTGTTCAATCTCATTACCTTTTGATTATTGATGCAAGTACCTTATATTCTATTTTATAAGCTTAATTGTTTAAAATATGTGGATTGACATCCCCTAAGAAAGCTCTTATTTCCAATATCTAGCTATCATTATGCAATCCACCCAGCTATCTATCTAATAAACAAGTTTGCTTTAATACTTTCTTAGTTGTATGTCATCCTCCCAATCCAAAGAAGAGATCTTCATAATCTTCTAATTCAATGTGTGCACAATCAAATATGTATTTCAAACATACCCATACTTAGTTTCTTCTTTTCCCTTTTCTAATAACAAGCAAGAAATTCATTGAAACATGATGCCTTATAATATTCCACTTATGGAGTTATTTTTTACTTCCCCTTATCATCTCAAGTTCCTTATGCAACAATTCAAAAAACTTGAAGATATATCCTCTATAGATGAAGAAATACCTTCTATTAAACCTCCACCTACTAACATATATACCTTGAAAGTGCGTGTCCTTCCTCCAATCCTTCTATTAAATTTATTCAAGAGGACATGATAATTGATGAAATTGTTTTTTGTTTCAATAATTCACCACTTTCTATTAAAATAGCCACTAATACTACCCTTATCTATAAAGTTCTAGTTGACAAAGTCTTTGTTAATGATGTGACGTCTTTTTGGTTTATCCAATAACTTGGTTATAATAAGGATCATCTCAAACAAACCCATCATTTCTATCATGGTTATGATAGGACTAATTGAAAGCCATTTGGTTGTATTTGGTTTCCCCTAACCATCAAACCTACGACCATTCAAACTAAGTTTATGGTCTATGATTTACCCTTATCTTATAACATACCCTTTGGTTACCCTTGGACTCAAAAAATGAGGGCCATTAATTTTTCTAGTAGCCAATGCATTAAATTATTACATAATGGAAAATGATATAAGCATGAGGTTGATCAAAACCCTTGGATTATTCAAATTCCTAATCCCAAATCTCAATATCATATTCCTACCATTCCTAAGATCAATAATGATCCTTTACTTGAGTTCATCAACATATATCCTAATTTACAAGTCACTCATTCCAATTTATATGATTATGAGACTAATTATTTGTAACATACTTACAATATTATTAGGCTACCCCCCTAAATTTTGGAGTGGTTTCCTCCTTCTTTATTAGATTAAGACTGTACTATTCTTCTCATTGATGAGATTACTTACTTCTCCCCACCATACAATGATCAAGATCCTTATTTACTTAAAGATGCCTTCACCTATAATGGCTTTGGAGTGGCCAAATTATTTCAAGATCCTCTCGTCATGTCTCCACATACATTTAGTAATATTCAGATTTCACTTTCTAAAACTCCTCCTGAATCTCAAACATGTATAATTTATACAACATATGATGATAATTATATTATGTCCTAATCTCAATATCAAGACTTAGATGTTCAACATTATAAAAAAACCTTATCTCAAATACATGCTTTTAATCAATATGTTAATACAATTTCTATAGATAATAGATTAGATCTCGAAGGTAATGCGCCTCCCACCAATTCTATGTTTATTGACGTTCCTTGGGTGGTAGAATAAATCATACCTTCTAAACCTCTAGAAATTATTGCATCATCTCTACCACCTATAGATCCCATATTTTCATCCATTCCTTCCCCCATCATAGAAAGCAATGACATACCAATCCCTTCTGATCCATCCACTTCTCTTACTCTTGAGATTACACTAGATGCCAAGGTAATCAATGTTCATCAGATACATTTTGATTATGATCACCATGGTAATCAAATTCTAGATCTCAAAGTAGATGTTGAGTATTATGGTCCTCTTCCCACATTTCCTAGTGATTAATCCTTTCTTGAAATAATTCATGCCTCAAAACCTCAACTTCCTTACCAACATCATAAACTTGGGAAAATCAAAACCAAAACCCCTTGTTTCAATAAATCTATTACTATGATTGATCCTAAACCTAATCCAATTTTTTCTTTACCTAATGCACCATACCATTTCTATTATGTCAATGCTATTATTATTGAAGAAACTACATGTATTGAATATGGTACTCCACCATGCCCTCGACCAATTATAATTTCTCATCAACTCTCACCTACTAAATATGATAACTTTAGCTTATTTTTTTATGAATATCATGAGATATTCACTTGGTCTAATGAGGACATGATTGGTATTAACCTTAGCATTGTGGTACATAACATCATTACTTATATTAATGCCAAGCCTTTGCATCAAAATCAAAGGAAATTTCAACCCAAGGTTTCCAATTTATGTCACAAGGAAATCATCAATCTTCTTGATGTTAAATTTATCAAACCAATGGACTATTTTGAATGGATTTTTAACATAGTTCCCATTTACAAAAAGGTCACTATGGTCATTTGCATCTACATTGATTTTCATAATCTTAATCTTGTTTATCCCAAGGACAATTTCCCTTTACCTTTGATAGATGGCATTGTTTATTCCACATCTAGTTATGAAATGTTCTTTTATGGATGGTTTCTTGAGTTACAATCAAATTCACATTACCCCTGAGGATAAACATAAGACTACTTTCACCATAAAAAGGGGAACCTATATATATGTCAACATGTCCTTTGGCCTCAAAAATATTGGATCCACTTATCAATGAGCAATGACTCACATCTTTCATGATCTTATCAAAATAATTGTTGAAACCTATGTGGATGACATCATTGCTAAAGCTAAAAATTGTAAGACTCATCTTTATAATCTTGCTATCATCTTTGAATATCTTCTCCAATAATGAGTTAGACTAAATCTTTACAAATGTGTCTTTGGTGTCACATCTAGAAAATTGTTATGATTCATAGTCTCTCTTCATGGCATCAATGTTGACCTAGCTAAGATTAGTTTTATCATCAACATGCCCATTCCTCATTTCATTATAGACATTCATACTTAGGCAAACTTGGGATAATTAGATTATTTTTCCCCATAATGGCTTACTACATCCACTCCATCAATTCTATTCTTAAGAAAGGTATTGATTTATAATGGATGGATCCCTGTCAAAAAACCTTTGATAATATGAAAGAGTCATTACTTCACCTGCCTATGATTCATCCTCCTTCCAATGATTGAACTCTACTTTTATATACTTCTTCTACACCTATATCAGTTGGGTCAATAATTTCCCAAGAAGATGATACTATAAGAGAGTATCCATCTACTACATTAGTGGAGGCCTCATTGATTATTAATTTTTTTATAAAAAACTCAAACATTATTGCCTTGCCATCTATTTTGTAGATAATAATATTTAACATTACATGCTTTACCAAACCACTTATGTCATCATTAATTATGATCACCTTTATCACTTCTTCTCTAAATATTTTCATCCTAGAGATAAAATTGACAAATGGATAATCCTCCTTATGAAATTTTATCTCCGTATCATAACTCAAAAATCTATCAAAGGATAGGTCATAACTAATCAACTTGTTGCATCTCCTATACCAGCTACCAATCACCTTCAATATAGTATTATAGATGATAATATTCTCTATATTAAATGTCCCAATCAATATATTTCACTTAAATATTACTTCCATAACTGTACCATTGATCTTGAAGCAAGTAATCTTGATGAATGTTTTATTTCCCCTAATACTCCTAAAACATAAGTAGTTATTGAAGAACTTATAGAAATTAATGTCAAATTACATGAGAATACTTGGATCCTTCACTTTGATTGTTATAAATTCCTTCAAGGAGTTATTTCAAGTTGCATTGTTACAAGTCCTCTTGAAAAAATAATCCCTTTAGCTTTTTTCTTAAAATTTGATGTCACCAATAATATAGCCAAATACGAAGCTCTAATCTTAGGCATGAGAGTTGATCATAGTTTAGAAATCCAATACTTGCATGAATTAGGTGATTCGCAACTCATTTTCCACCAATTCAATGGTTATTACCAATACAAAAGTGAGAATCTCATCACTTATCATGAAATTCCAACCACTCTCACTAAATATTTCTTTTATTTTATTACTAAACCTATCCCTCAATATCAAAATTCCATTATTGATTCCCTTGCTTCTTCAACATCTCTTTTTCATCCCCACTAAGTTCTTTAAAATCCCACTTTTATTATCTAAATAATAACATATTCATCTTCTATTCAACCATAAGATTCACTTATCTACCACATCGAGTCTATTACCATCTGACAAAACCTATGGTATAAATTGATCAATAAATTCTTGGAACACCAAACATATCCTCCAAACTTAAACTCTCATGAAAAGATTCACATCTATAAACAAGATTTTAAATATGTATTTTTAAACAAAAACCTTTATTATCACAATGTTGAAGGTACCTCGCTCTGTTATGTTATGAAAGATGAGGTCCGTATCTCCTTGAATAAACACATGGGGGCATTTGTGGTCACCATTGTAGTGTACATGATATAGCCTACAACTGCTTACATATGGGATAATTTTTGGCCAACTCTTGAAATGGATGTAATAAAAATTCACTCAAAATTTTACCCCTTACCAAATTCATGATGATCTAATTCATTCACCTCTAGTCAAGCTTTAAATTCTTGAAACTCCTTAGCCATTCTCCATGTGGGGATTAGATCTCATTAGTAAATTACCTAGATCTCAAGATGGGCATGTATTTATCATCACAATGGTAGACATATAAAATTGGCCACCAATGAATTAATACCAGACTTTGGATCAATTCTTACCAACCTTTACACATATATCCTAAGAATTTCTAAACATATCAAATTTAGCTTTATAAAATACAATTTAGCTTATAAAATAATTAAATGGGACAAAATTCACACATTAATTAATTTAAATATCATAAAATGATAAAAATGTCTAAACATAATTAATTAACATTCAAAATCAAATTTCTAAATTAAATTAACCTTGAGAAATTAAATAAATTTTCAAAAAGGAAATTTGAAAATCGAAAGATATCCTAGGAATTCATAATTACCTTTTTGTGAGTTCTAAAATATCTAAAATATGCCACCCATTTCTATTCATTGCTAATCTTGACCATTTGACACCTTTTAAATCTATTGGGGTTAATTAACTTACTAAGTTAAGGTTTGAACCCATTCCAGGCTATATCTACACTCTAACTAACCCTAGGTTAGAGTTAGTTGCTAAACCTATAAATACAAGCCAAGACCTTTTGATTTGGAGAGCTTGGACATAGTAATGTTAAAATGTTGGTTTTAGAGCAAGATTGCATGACAATAGTGTTATAATGACAAATTATCAAGCCAAGCCATGAAGCTATTGAGCCAAAACATGGTGCCAAAGGAAGAAGGAGCCACATAACTCCATTTTCAAAAGATCTTTTGAGCACAATCCAAGCAAGCCAATGAAGAAATCTCTTAGAGAATTAAAGGAAGGTAATAAAGGTTGTTTCTCTTGTATTTTAGTTGTGCTTTGTCAATTATTTTTATTCACTAAGATCCCCCATTTGATCTAGGAAAGATAGTGTTATGCATGTTAGTGTCTTTAGTTTCATTTTGATTTACATTGTAAAAGCTAACATATGATCTAACAACCCTTCTTGGATTCCTTGATCATAAATGGCACACCAAATGGGACCATGACTACCCACATAGCAAGGAGATGAAGATACAACTCAAAAATTGGCAAAAGAATGTTTTAATTAATTCAAATTTGTAATTTTAGCTTTGATTTTCCCATATTTCTAATTCTTGAATTATTTTAGATCTACATGGAGACTAACATAAGTCAAGCCTAACTAACATTGGATCTGAGTGACTATTATCAGTTCTATCTAACTAATATCAATTTTATGTGACTAATATGGGTTATATTTTAGGGGAAATATGTTTTACAAAGATAAAATTTTGATTCTTTATAGCATTTTTAACATTTATTTCTTGTTTTTAGGAGCATCTAAGCTCTATATCTAATCCTTATGTTATTGGTTCTGAAGAACTTTTAACTATTTTTAGACTAATCTAATGTATTCATATTTTGTGGTTTTGACTTTGGATCTATAGGTGATCAACATCAGTCTTAGTCAAATAGTATCAATTATTTACTACCATCATTGGTTCTCTTTGAGGCTAACTAACATCAATTGCCTTGAACTAGCATTGGTCAGTTCTAACCAAGCACGGTCACTGTGTTTTCAAAAATAAAAACCCAAGAGCTACTTTTCCAAAGTTCATTTGATCACAATCAAATGTGCTTCTAAGTAGAGGGATACTAAATAAAAATAGTAGGTTCAGGATGTGATTTGAACACAAATTTACAAGTTTTGTTTAAAGAACATTTTGTTTTGGGATTTTAAAAATAATCTATCTAAATCACTCGCATTTCAATTTGGTGCTTAAAATGAACATGTTAGATCTTAAAAATTTAGTATTTGGTGTTTAAAAGGAGTTAGGATGGCTAAGTTATAGAAACACTTCATTTTTTGTGCTTAAAAACAATGCTTAAGTCTTGAACACTTACTTTTTGGTGTATAAAAATGAATTTAGGATAAATATTGAACATTCAAGTTTTAGGATTCGAATGAACATATGATGATTTTTCTCAAGTTGTGTTGTGAAATTGTTTTATCCTTT
Source organism: Torreya grandis (assembly GCA_037957365.1). Lineage (NCBI taxonomy): Eukaryota > Viridiplantae > Streptophyta > Pinopsida > Cupressales > Taxaceae > Torreya > Torreya grandis. The sequence continues at coordinate 1,398,822 of JARHVA010004199.1, forward strand.
TGTACTTAAGCCAAAATTCCATGTAAAGAACATCATTACATTTCAATTTGATGCCTAAAATCAAACTTTACTCACAATTATTTATAAAATATTTGTTTTCGTCAGAAGACTAGCATGTGCATGCTCTCCCTTATCCCCTCTAGGGAACTCGGGTGATACAAATTACATTTTTATTGCATTTGGTGCCTAGTCCACGGTGTATAAATAAAGTTGTCTAGGCTCTCCCCAAAACCCATATGGTATTGGGTGATCTAAAAATAACCCTAAAGTCTTTCTACTAGCCTTTTCTTTTCATGGAATTCAGCTTGTGAAGGGGATGTCATTATATCTCACAAGTTATCTAAGGAACCATTGACCTAGGGTTTCATATCCTTGTAGTGTTTCAACCCCACTCCATGATGGGGTATACAAATTAGGGAACACATACTAATAGAGATAAGAGTTTGAACAACTAACCTCTCCTTTAGTAACGAAGGCCTAAGTCAGGTTTAGTCAATTAAGGGATTCTACTAAGAAGTCCACAAATAGAATCGTAATGCAAAGGAATAGACCCTAACATGATAATTTGATCAGTATGAACTCAAGTTATATGATTCTTCTCTTGTGTTAGCCACATTTGGGATCAATCTAGATGGTTATAACTTGTAAGTTTTAGTTAACCCCACTTTGCCACACCTTGATAGGATCTAGGATGATATACTTAGTTTTATTTCTATCATATATTCTTTTATTTCATGTTATTTTGTGATTGAAACTTTATCTATTAAACCACATCATAGACAATTTTGTTTGTCTGCACTACTTCATTATTTGAGGAGGTGTTATGACATTGTTTGACACCTTACCTTGACATAGAATGCATTTTGTGTCAAAAATGTTGTGTGTCACTTGATTGAAACATGTAACATTACACTACCCAAATAATTTCAAGTTTTTAGCCTTATAATTCTTTGAAACAAAATATTGTTTACATATTTTAAGAGTGGTAATTCTATTATGTTACTTAAATTATTTCAAAAGACTTGTATTGTCTTGTGTCTAAATTATCATTGTTTAAACCAAATTATGTATCTTATTGGATATTTGTTTTAGTGCAGTCATGTTGTTCAAATTTGCCTAGCTTGTTGGCCATTAAATCCTAAAGTTTTCTTAATTTGAGTCTTTGATTAACTTTTACAAGTTTAGATTCAAACATTGATTGATTTCTATTTAGGCCTGATTTCATAGGGGCTAATACACAAAGTTTTCTCTTTTGGGTTGCATAACTTAGGTTAATTTTTGACCTAAAATTTTAAAACTATATTGTTTATGCCTTCATTTTTGAAAATTAGTCCATATTCGAGTTCCTTATACCAATTTGGTCATGTTTATGTCTAGAATCAAGTCCCTTGTTTATGTCAAAGTGTTCCAAGTTTGTTATATTAAACATCACTCATTTGTTTCAAGTCTAGATTTTGATGCTGAGTTCAGCCAAAAGTCCTAGCACATGCCTTATTTTTAGCTTTGATTTTGATGCTACATTTGGATAAAATACCTAACAACTTTTCCTTTCTTATTTTAGACCTATCTAGGACATCTTTGGACCTAGAGTTTGGTATCTTGTTTTTAATTCATTTTACTTGACCTTATTTGTGTGAATCATTTAATTTTATACATTTGATCTTAAACTATTTTTACCAAATCTTATCATAGACCTTTTGGAGATAAAACTCCACCCCTTTGACCAAGTTAGACCTAGTTGAACCTTTTATATTTTTAGATATGTCTTTTTAGAGTTTTTAGAACTCTAAACCTCTATTGTTGAAAAATATTTGCCATTTGATTTTACCATGTCTCACTATACACGTAGTGGATCCATGTATAATCCATTATATTGAAATTTTATTATGTAATATGACTTCATTAAAGACCCTTATGAAGATGATGTTGTTTGGGAAATAGATTCTTATCCACCATACAACACTCAAATAGGGGAATAGAGTAAATAACCTTTGGCCAATTATTTGGTTAGTGCTCCTCCATACATAGAGCAAAACCAATAAAAAATGGCCCAATATTTGGCTAGTGTACCTTTAGTTGCAAAAAATGTCCAAAAACAACTTTATTACATTATAATGTCATCAACTTATGATCCTAATAGATACACAGAAGTAGAGCATAAAATGTGCAAAATCTAGTAAGAAGGCCTTACAATGTGTCTTACAATGAATATGCCTCTTCTAGTAACCCTACTGCCATTATACCAATGTAATATCAATATTTGTGTATGATTATCACATAAAGAGGCCTCATTGAATACTAATTCATTTAAATGTAGATAAAATACCAAACCTATCAAAACATATCACATAACTTCAATAATATGGCCATGTCAAATGCACGTCTTATTATGACACTTCCTTCAATAGGACTCTTGCTTGAGTCGACAATTTAATAAAATTAGGGTTTTGACCCAATAACACAAAGCACTTTAGGATAAAAAACTATTTAATACCGCAACAATCGAGGAAGTGTCTTCTACCTTTATGTAGAATAGTTAGCCAAACATAGTGGACAATATGCAAGTAATTTCCAATTCAAACCAAAGTGGTGTTAGCACACAAAAAATAAGTCAATAACAAAATGTTCCTTTAAGCAATACCATGAATGGTATTCAAACTCAGGGAGTAAGAGTTTGTACTTCTCAACTCAACTAACTACTAATCCTCAACTAGATACTTCTTTAAGCACCTAACATCAAAGATTAAGTAGTTATCCTATGACTAGTGCCATGCCATAACAAAATGTGATGAATCTTACTCCACCCCAATAGGTGATGAGTAATATTCCACAACAACATGCATCATCAAATGTACCCATGTAATAGAGGTAACACATCTTTCTACCTCAACAGGGGGAAACCAATGTTCTACCTCATCAGGTAGTAAAAAACATACCTCTTCAATCACAATCTAACATCTCGATCCAAAAGCAAATGATTTATAACTAAAAACATAAAAATATTGGTCAGTGATAAATGTTGAATCTCTAACATGTGTCAACTTCCAATAATTGCCTTTTATATAAAATGTGCCACAAGTTAAATAAAGAGTCTTGGTTCACAATTACCCCTTTATTATAAAGGTATTACTAGTTGGTAGTGTGTCCCTATTCAACCTCAATAGGCATAGTATAGCTAAATAGCTCTATCATAGGATCAATATTCCCAACATCAGGCCTACATACCTAATCCCAATTAGACTATCACAATGTAGTATATTTAATTTCAAAAATCAAACCTTAATCCACATATGTGTATTCATGGTCCATTCCCTAACAAACCCAACATTACTTAACAAATGCCTCCATCATACCTCGATCAAAATAGTCCACTTTTGACTGCTCAACCTCTACCTCAAGAGGCTACTAATCCCACTAGATTCTTCACACAAGAACTAAAAAAAATTAAGGATGTAATTAACCTCATTTAAATGTTGAAATATCCCAAAAATTTTGAATTATATGACATGTGTTCTTACCCTTTCAACATGGAGTACCTACAAATACAATTTCCTCTAGGGTATAAGCCACCAAAGTTTGAAAAATACAAGGGAAAATGTGACCACAAGGCCCATTTGAAGGAATTAATTTTTGCATGCCAAATAGTGGCCTATAATGACATATAATTGTTGTTTTTGTTTCCAAGAATCTTGGAAAGGTAAGTAGTAGAGTGGTTCCTAAAGTTTCCCAAGAATTTAGTATCTAATTTTGATGATCTTTCAGACAAGTTCATAGAACATTTTTCTTACAATCTCAAACATGAGTTTTAATTGGTAGACTTAACACATGCCAAAATAAAAGTTGGTGAAATATTTGAAAGCTATCAATAGTGATGGAGAGCCCTTGCAAATTGATTTACCCACAATCTATCAGATAAGCAACTAACCACTGTGTTTACAAAATATCTACACAATAATATATCTTACTATTTGGAGTTGTAGTATGCACACACATTCAAAGATATCATTGAAAAATGTTTGCTAGTGAAAAAATCCTTTATTAACAAGGGGATCATTAAACTAGCCTCAACAAATTAAAACCATAACCAAAATCATAACAATGGCCAAAACCAACATCTAGTCTAAACATAAGAATTACATCAAACCCAGACCAATAACTATAACAAACTTAAATAATTCAATCATAACAAGAATATTATTATGAATAGAGTAACATATTCATGACATGTCCAAATGGCAAAACCATAATATACACAACCTACACCACATATGCACAAACCTCCTAACCAACAACCTCTTCAACAAATATAGTAGAATAAACTAGCACAACAAGCATAATAAATGCAACAAACACATCAACCCATGACTTTGTAAAACCCTCCTCCAAAAATAAATATGATTACTCATCATGCCTTTATCAACCTTAGAGAACCCATCGAATCAATGTTTTTAAAGTCCTTACAACTAATCTAATTAAATGGCCTATTCTAAAAGGGCAAGTTCCTGAGGGTGTTGACTATCCAAACTGGTATAGGCCAAATGAATTTTGTGAATATCATTAGGTCAATGGTCATAATTTTCAAAGTTGTATGAAAATTAAACATGTGATCAAGCATATGTTGGAAAATGGAGATATCACATTGGATCATGGAGCTTTCACGTCCAATTAGAACTTTGACATTTATTATAATCCTTTTCCCCAAAAAAACAACCAACAATAACAACAACAATGGCTAATGTTAAAAAACAATAATAGTATCAATAACCAAGTTCAAACCAATAGAACTAATAATGTCAAAATAATGGATAGAACCAAGGCTAGAATGAGGCAAACAACCAATAGACTTACCATGTAGTTACATGACTAAAAATTTGGTGTAGGACATATTGAAGGAGGTCACATTAACACCAATTCCATTAATTTGAGAGAAAGTACAAATCAGATAAGACTATTACTAATCATACCCAATCAACCAACCTATGTCGATAATCCTTCATTGACTTGGGACTGCACATAAGTGAACCAAAAAATATGGATTCCCATGTTTGAAATTTTTACTATTAACACATCATTATATCATGACCACATATGAGTGTACCAACAATCAAGACATGTCCTATCTAGTCCCCCTCTACCATCATTTTTTAGTAACTCTAGTCTTGTACCTAATCCCAATTATGAAATCACAATTCAGTGGTCAAGGATTTCCATACTAGGCCCACAACCATCTACCACTTAACCCATCATCTAACCACCCATTATTCCTCAAGAAAATATCAATTTACATCTATCCAAGAAAATGCATTTTAAATTGTGGAACAATTACAAAAGATATGAGCAAAAATCTCCATTTTGGATTTGTTGCATACATCTACTATCCACAAAAACATCTTGATAGAATTCCTTGGCCAATCTAAAGTTACCAAAGACATATCTCCTGACAAATTTCAAGATTTGGTTGGGCACCTAGCTCCAAGCCAATAATAAACCTTCAATCAAAGTGATATGTCATCCATTGGCCTGCTACATAATAATCTATTGTACATTGAGGTTTATATAATGAGGCACAAAGTGAAACACGTCCTCATAGATTTGGATCAAGCTTGAATATTGTGTTTCTAAATCTCATTAAGATTTTTGGGTATACAATAACAGATCTCCTAGAATAAATAATCATAATCAAAGCCTATGACAATGAACAACAAGAATCACAAGGCACCATCAACTTATCAGTTATCATTTGTCCCTTTACCCATGATACACTATACCATGTGTTATATCTCAATTGATCATAAAACATGTTTTTGGGTATACCTTGGATACATGAGATTCATGTAATCCCATTGGCATTGCACTAGTGTATTAAGTTCTCTCATTCAAAGATAGAGGTTACTATTCTAGGAGACTTACATCCATATGAGCATTGTAAACATTTAGAGGTCAATTTCAAAAGTTATAAATTCTATTTTGACATGAATCCAATTGTAAACAAAGACAAGGGGAATGCCATACTTGTCAATTCCTTAGAGGCCAACTGCATTCACCTTGATACCCTTGATTCCCTTTCCCATATATTGCCTCCTAAAATTTTTAATCATTATACCATCTTAGATAATGGCCTAGGAGAATACTTGACTCATGACACCTTTCACATTTTAAAGCTTTCATAAAATCCCAAGTCCTTTTGAAGACCAAAAGCTAAACCACTCATGTAATAGAAAAGAAATGCAAAAGGCCAAATGCATAGTCCAACACCTATCACTTTCATACCAATCTCCATCCAAGAACAATACCCTCTTGAAGGTGATGAATCATGGTTGTATAATGACAAAATAGTTGATTGTTACAATAATTCTAAATACCCCATTCCTAATTAGATAATACAGAACCAAGACTATGAAAGAGGAGGCCTTAGGCCAAATCAATAGGGAACACTTGAGACAATTTATATGACTAGGTATAAATAAACCTATGGATTTATATTTAAACTGCCTATGGGTGACACTACATATCTTATTCAAGTTCCATTACCCATGATAGTGATGATGATGTTGATAGTGAATTAGAGTCTAATCATATCCCATTCGATGACCTAATCCATACATTTTTTTTGACTAAAATGACATTTATACCCTTTGACATGTTATTCACCATAATCCACTATCATTATATTATCCTCAATTTATATATGGGGGCCAATAATAATCCAACATGCCAGTTGATGTGTTTTAAAATGAAGAGGCCTTATATGAATTACTAGGCCTTAGGGCTAATGTTATATTTGGGGACCACAAAAAAGGGTTCAAAATCAAATTAGATCCTGAATACTATTTTGGTGAGTGGGTGAACACCCTTGGACAAATAAAATTGAATAAAATATTGAGGTGTCAAAGTAAAAACCTCTTTAAGGTGTTTGTTGACCAATGAAAAAGTAAATATAAAGGCCAGTCTAATGGTGAAAACCTATTTTAGGCACAACTAGATGGGGGTGTTCAACCTTATTCAAATATAGACCATGATACCACCAATGACGAACTTGTCTATGGGTCCTATTTTAGTCTTGAATAAGAATAGGATTTCAATCAATTCATCTAGGATACTAATGATAATAAACTTCCCTATGGCTCTATGTTTAGCCTTAAAGAATAAGAAGCTTTTGATCACATCATTCAAGAGCTCCCACCAGTGTTTGTTACATGTCCATCCCTTCCATTAGGGTATTTTGATTCATCATTCCTAGGATCACTTGAATAACTAGTCTTAATCAAGGCTTTTGACATTGCAAAATAGTATAAATCTTTGCCCATTATTATTGAATATGGTTCAACCCTCTTAGTGGAGGATACTTTAGAAGTAAACATAGAGACTCTAGATAACCCAAAATAGATTAAATAAGGGGCAACCCTCACTGATGAGGAATGTGAAGTCCTTATAACCCTTTTTAGGGAATTTATTGATATCTTTTCATGGTCTTATTTTGACATAACTAGTTTGGAACCCACCTTAGTTATTCAGTAGCTTGTGGTACATCCTGATGCCAAACCAATGAAATAAAAGTTATGAAAAATGCATACTCACATTATTGTATTAGTAAAAATAGAGTTGTAAAAAATATTAGAAGTGAGATGTATTAGGCCAATTGAATATTCTGAATAGATTTCTAATGTAGTGCCAGTCAGTAAAAATCCAAAAGGAATCAAAATATATATTGATTTTAGAGACAAAAAAAGCCTACCCAAAATATGACTTTATATTTCTAAACATTTACATTATATTTAAATCCATAATGGGTTATGAGATACTTTCACTGATGGATGGATTCTTAGGCTACAATCAGATCCAAATCACACCAGAAGACTAACAGAAAATAGTGTTCACCACTCCATGGAGAACATTATGTTATTAGGTTATGCCATTTGGTCTCAAGAATGCATGGGAAACCTATCAAAGATCCATGACCATCACGTTTCATGATATAATTCATGACATTATTAAATACTATGTTGATGACATACTAGGAAGATCAAAGACTAGGGTCGATCATCAAAACTAGGGTCGATCATCAAACAACATTGAGGAGGATATTTGAGTGACTACATAAATAGAAAGTTAGGCTCAACCCCAAGAAATGTTTTTTTGGATTTACTTTGGGAAAATTACTTGGATTCATTATGTCTCACTAAAGCATTGAGATCAATCCAACCAAAGTATGAGCCATTACAAACATGCCACCATAGAATAATGTGAAGTAGATTTTTAGTTTGTAGGGCAAGATCTAGTCTATTATATGCTTCATATCTCAATGGGTAGACAAGTGGCATCCTTTTACACATATTTTGAAGAAGGGTGTCACATTCCTTTGCGATGATGATTTCTAGAACGTTTTTTAATAGCTAAAGGACTATCTATCCAATCTACCAATTTTATTTCCTCATATTCTAGGAAAGCCATTCCTTCTATACCTTTCAGCAATAAACAAAGCCTTGGGGGCACTTCTAGCTCAACATGATGATAATGGAAAATAACATGTCATGTACTATCTAAGCCATAAACTAGTCATATATGAGCACAACTTTAAGATGATTAAAAAGGCATGCTTGTCTATGGTCTTCATAGCTTAGAAACTATGACATTACATGTTGAATAATAAGACCATGGTCATTTCAAAAGTAGATATGCTTAAGTATCTACTATCTAAAATATATTTACAAGGCTGCATGTCCAAATGGATCATGCTTCTTATTGAATTTGAGATAGAGTATGTGAATAAAAAATCCATCAAGGGACAAGTTCTTATAGATCAACTTGCTGAAGCACCCCTTTGAGATATAGAGCCACTAACATTTAAATTTCTTAATGAATCCATCATGACCTATTGAGACCAACACCAAACCCATCTTTCTTTTTTGAAAATGGGAGCCTTGTGATTGTTTCCATAACCTATGTATTCTATAATAAGTGTGAAATATTGTTTGATCTTGAATTTTAAAGGCAGTTTAATCTTAAAAAAAGACATGAGTTTTGGTATATTTGATTATGATCATATGTTAGGGATTAATGTTGTTAATAATCATCTTTAAGGTGATTAATTACATGTTCCATGGAAGAATTCAATGTTTCCAAAGAGTAAACCCTATGAGTTTGAATTTAAACATTCATGAGAAAATCTAGTAGAAAATTTTATACATGATAAGCTTTAACATAAAGTTTGTGCACTTTTGTAGATCTAACACTTTACACTTGTTCATTGGATTTGATCTAATGGTGCATAAATCTTGAATTATTTTAGAAAGGCATACAATCAATGATCTGGGCCCAAATAAGGATCCAATAGCAATCCCTTGATCAGAGGTTTTAATCTAATGGTGTGAATTAAAGCCAAATCTTTAGGAATTATAGAAGTTTTACACATGGCATTCAGTTATTAGATCAATAAATTCTATTATCTTAAATTTTATAGGTTCACTCCCATCCTTTGATGTCTATGAGGACATATTTGACATGATCAAACCCATCAAATTTAACATAAATAATATCTAAAGCCTTAGGAACTCTTGAGGACTTTACACATGGCATTTAGTTATTAGATCAATAAATTCCATAATATTAAAATTGATAGGTTTTCTCCCATCATTTGATGTCTATGAGAACGTATTTGACATGACCAAACCCATCAAATTTAACCTAGACAATACTCAAAGCCTTGGGAACTCCTGAGGGCTTTACACATGGCATCCAATTATTGTATCAATAAATTCCATTGTCTTAAATTTGACATGTTCACTACCATTATTTTATGTCTATGAGGACATATTAGATGTGACCAAACCCATAAAATTTAACTTAGACCATTTTTTAAAGCATAAACAAAGAGGGCATTTTTAAAAACCCTTTGAAGAAATTCCTAGCTTTTTATGAAGGCAAACCTAGTATATAAAGATCTTAGCCTAAGTCATTTTATATTTTTTAAACATAAAATTATGAATGATGTTTTTAATCTTAAGATTTTTATAATCATAGAACTAACTGAATGGTAAGCACCTTGTAGGATCTAATGGTGATTGCTTGTTCACCAGGTTTAGTCCAATGGTGCGTCAAGCCTGAAGCCCTTTAAAAAGGCATATGGTTAACAATATGGCCCTAGTCAAGATCTAATGGTGATCACTTTATCACTAGATTTGATCCAATGGTGTGATAAAGTTGAGGACTTTTCAAAGGCCTCATGGGCTTGACACCTGGCTTATTTAGTGAGCTTACAAATCAAGAGACCAATAAAAATAAAGAGGACTTTTGAAAGCTAATGGCTAGCTTTCAACTATCATTTATGAAATATTATATGAAAGGCATGGAACCTTGCCACATAAGCTCCACATAGGTATGGAAGATCAAAATGAAACATATCATATTCTCAATAACATAGAAGACATGAGAATGATGTCCCATAAAATTTAAGGTACATATGAAATTAACAGTTGGATATTTTCACCATTAAGGATAAAAACCCTAAACCCTCTATAAAGAAGGAATTAAGTTAGTTTAATTGATCACATAGCAATCAAAATAAGTGCAACTTAAATTCAAATTAAGTGCTTTAGTGAGATCTTTGTTTTCATCAACTACAGTTTAGTATTATTAATGGTGTTAGGTAGGCAACAAATGAAAATTAAATTAGATCTTTATCTAACTTCAAACGCTGGAGGAGTCTTTAGAGACATAGAGTTAGATTTGACATCCTTAAATGTACATTGAATTAGGAATTGGTCTAAATTATTCTTTTTTATAGAGGAGTTGAAAATAGTTTCTTAGGAGGAAAAGAGAAATTTTATGTTGCACTAAAAATATAAAGATCTAGTACCAATTTAGCTTGTAGGCCTTCACCATGCAGCTACTAAATCAGAGGTAATGCATTACATCAACCTTCTTGTTCCTATTTTTGTTGACTATAGAATAGATGGGGAATGGATTATTCATGAAATAAGTACCAATAAAGGTACATTTATATATCCCATGTCCTTTGAGGCTTAATATAAGCTCCCCTCATGTCTGTCCCCATCCTTGAGAGAATGAACGAATTCCCAAAACTTGGATACAATCCTCTTACCTTGGTTAATCCAAGGTTCCCATGTTTTTAAGACCCCTAATGGTGACATTACTATTACCCAATTCAAGGAGGGTGTTGGGGTAGCTATGACCTTATTGAATAGAGCCTTTGGTGCCTCTTCTACTACTTATTTGAGTAAGGTCTAAGTATCTTATGTCCATTGCATGTTGAAGCAGAATTCAGCGCCTCTCATTGGAGACCAAATAAGTTTTTCTTGTCCAAACAATTTGTAGCCATCAAGATAAATACCTCCAAGCAATTCTTTATGATGTCTTACCTCTTGGATTCACTCCTAACCTTTATTAATTTCCCTAACATCTAAAATTGGTCCCCTAATGGTAAAATTACCATTTCCCATCATTACTCCAAATTGAATATATTCAAATATAGGAATCACATGCAACTCATATGTGATGGAATCTTCTTATTCATTTTTGAGGCAATCACTAGTATCCCTATACCCAAGATTCATCCTCTAATCACAATACAAGTAGAGACCATGGGCGATGTGTGGTTCTATCTAGATTACACTATAATAAGGATAGAAGGAATCATGGTCCAACCATATAGATTACTTATAAATGCTACTACTAAGCTTACAAAGTAAGAAATTGCTAATCAAATCATCCAAGGAATGGATTAGATATGCAAGAGGATTAAGAAGGCTCAAGTTCATCCCTTTTCATTGGACATTGGAAGAATTGTAATCAAGGATTAGAAATAGCTAGAGATCATGGTGGTGCACAATAATTCTTTTAATTTTCAACTGGATGACCTTAAGATGCGAGACCCCAATGATAGAGTGGTTAACCATATTTAAGATAAAAAACTCCCAAAGACTGAGTACAAACATTAACCAGGTGTTAAAGATGGTATTTACAAAGAGGAAAATATCTTTGAAGAAGTCTTGTCTAGGGTTAAAAACTACAACATCAAATTAGAATATAGGCTGGTCAGGGATAATAGGACCTTAGGAGAAATATGTCAACTACATCCATTGCATTATCACTTGTTGCTAGGACCATCTAAGACTACACATAAAGATCCACCTATTGGAGGACAATCTTTTGAGCCTCAGTAAATAGAATTGACAAAGTCACCCTAGGTTGGGAAATATGAGGATGTAAAAGGAAAAGGAAAAGATGTGATTTAGGAGTCCTACATAGAGCATAGACCTAGTGAAGGTCCCCCCAAATTCAAGCATCGCCACCATGACCTTCTTCACCAGTAGAGGTTATTAACATGATTGTTTTGGAAATTAGAAAAATAGTGTCCTTATTAACATCATAGCTACTTATGGTTTTGATAAGGAAGAGGATCCATCTGAGGAAGTAAAACAAGAATTATTTCCATTAGATGGAGGAAAGAGGTAGGCATAATTAGCCTTACTTCCTCTGACCCCAATAAAGAGGCTTGGGTTAATTTTCACTCACCCTACTAGTGAGATTAACCTCTTCAATGATGATAATATAATATATGGACCAACTATTCTTGATTGGTTTATTTATGGGAAGTTGTAGAAAATATCATCTCATTTTCCTTCACTAGCTTTGACTCAAGTTGACATGGATGTTCAAGATAATGTCAAGCCTTGGATTTAAGATATTCTGAATAGACAAGCAGAGAGAAGGATACAAATCCTTCACAATAGGGAAATCTAAGGGATTGACACCCCAAGAGCCTTTGGGAGTTCAAATGTAGAGATTCCTGAATATCCACAAGTAAAAGAGTCTGACCCTGACATCTATTTCAATACATATACATCAGATCTTGAGAGAGTAGTGACCAATAAGGTTACTATTGGTACTAAGGAGTTTACCTTTTATAAAGTTGAACTATTTGTAGGCTTAAATCATATTACAGGGTAGGTAGTAGGGGAACATCCTATATTTCAAGATGTAGCTAGTATGGTACTGGCCCAATTAACAATGATCTTGGTTAGAGTTCAAGGAATGAAATAGAAGATTCTCAACTTGGAGAAATAAAAACAAGATTTAAAAGCTCAGGTCCTCCTTTAAATTCCATAGGACATATTGCAAGTGTTGAATAAATATTTGATGGATGCATTTGAGAATTTGAAAAGCATCAATCCTAGATTGAGTGATTTAAACCATCAAAATAGGATGGAAAAAGCCTTAATCATTCAATGGTAGAATTCTCAAGCTCAAATGGAGGAGCTCATCAAGGTACATAAGACAATGTAGGCCTTGAAATTCATGATTATCAAACTTAGACAACTAGACATCCTCATGGCAGTTTTGATGGATAAACAAGAGGATTTGAACACCTAAAGCAGTGATGTCAATGAATTCATCAAGGGAGACACAGTATTGGTAACCTAGATTGAGAAAATTTTGGGTAATATATTAGATAACCCTTCTCAAACCACTATTATAGGCCTGATTAATGATGAATAATTTAAGCAAAAGGTTGGTGTTCACATCTAGGGCATCAAAGATAACAAAGGTAACTCAACATAGGACAACTAGAAGATCCTTAATATCATTATTTATATAGGGAAGAAAATTATAGAAGCATAATATATTGAGGAACTTGTATCTTAGGCTGATAATGAATTTAATAAGTTAGTGGATCAAGAAGAGGATTGTCTAATGAAACCTAGAGTGGATTTTGAACTAATCAAAGAGTAATACACCAAGGTGAAAGACTTCCTTAGATAGGGCTAATTAAAGGGCCCACCAATGAAATTACTAAAATAATTTTCTTTTTTTAAAGTACATGCTAGTTTGTTACCATATACTCTTTCTTGTCAAGTGGACATGTGACCTTCCACATTGTATCTTTATATCAAAGACAATTGTCCTTATCCACATGAACATATTTTGAAGGTTAACTAGTTAACTGCCTATGTTTCCTATAAAAAGGCAGATGGTTACCATTTGTAAGAGAGAGTTTTTGATCAATTGTATACTAGGAGAATTTAATACAACTAAGTAATTATAAAAATATTTTTTGTATAGTTTTTTTGAATGGCCATGCTACCTATCAATTTTAGATAGTCATCTTGAATTTGAATGATTCTTCTTATTTTAAGTTACATTCTTTGTCATAGGGTTGTTAATTTGTGTTAAATGTTAAATTGACTGTAAAGATCTCAAGTATACTTCATTTTATTTTCTCTGTATTTGGATGTACTTAGGTTATTTAGATCAAAATAGCAAATCTTTAAAGTAAATTTGGTTCTTACTTATGATTCATATTTTTCCCTTTGACTTTTGCTTGATTTGTGATATAATTTGAGCTTATGTTGTTTTATAACAAAAATTGGTTCAAATGTGCTCAAAGTAATTGGAATTTTGTCATAATATTTGAGATGAAAACCTACAATCATGTTTCTTTCTTACTTTACCCTTCTCTTTTCTTATTTTTATCAAGATTAACTCTAGCTTAAAGATCATTGTTAATATTCATTTATTTTAGATTCTAATTCATCAAAAACTATTAAATATCCAAAGATTTAAACCCTGGTGGCGCCCAACCACTAAATCAAACAAATATTGAGGATAGTTCTCGTACTCTACTTCTATTTGACCACATACATCATTAAATTGTCACAAACTGTAACTCATGACTTATATTTTTTAAATCCCAAAATGAGTAGCATTCATCAACACTGAAAAGCACCTATGGTACATTTCTAAAAATCAATAGGAGAATATCCATTGGAGCTAGAAGGAGGGCCATCTTTAAGGATACTTAATATTTTTTGGGTGCATTTGGTCAAAATTACTATATATTTTGCATGATTATGTTTATTTTACCATAAATTATGTAAAGATTGGTGACCTTTATAGAAATATAGGTTTTATTGCTATGAATCTATTAGTATTTAGAGTTAGGATGACTTATTTTGTTCAAAATTGATAATTATTTGATAATAAGAGGTTTATTTGAGTCATAAGTTGTAAAAATTGGTCATCTTTGCATTATTCAGTACATTTTTGAACTTGTTTAGTTAAAGATTGATGTCCTTTATCCTCTTATGAACATTTTTTTATAAATTAAGCTTAGTGTGAACATTATTTGTAATTATTTGGAAATAAATCTATTACACCATGTTTCAAAATAGGATCCTTAATCTTCAATCTATAGTTACCAAGGATTATAACCATATCACATTCAGAGTGTAGAGAACCCTTGCTCAAACTAGAAATCCATAGAAGGACTAGGAAAGACAAAGGTAAGTGTAGGTATTCTAAATATCTACCATCATCACCTTTGAAATGCGTTCCTA
Source organism: Torreya grandis (assembly GCA_037957365.1). Classification (NCBI taxonomy): domain Eukaryota; kingdom Viridiplantae; phylum Streptophyta; class Pinopsida; order Cupressales; family Taxaceae; genus Torreya; species Torreya grandis. Next base: position 1,414,178 of record JARHVA010004199.1, read on the forward strand.
TGCTCAATCTTCATCCAAACATGGTGTGGCTTGGAAGTCCTCTTATCAATATTCTAGGTCCAGTTCATGATTTAACACGTAATCTTGAAAAATATTTGCCAATATATAGTTCAACTAGTATTACAACTATCAAAGAAAATGTTAAATCTTTAAAAAATGCATTAAGATTATTAAATTTTATTCATGAAGATGTAGTATGTAGGTTGTTCCAATTTACATTCAAATATGTTGTATATGAATGGCTCCTTAATCTGCCTGACAATTGTATTATCTCATGAAATAAATTTGATACTATTTTTATTGATCAATTTGGAAAGATCATAAGTCCTTGTGTCATTTATCATCAATTTACAACTATTAAGAGAGATACAAGTGAATCTATTAGATCTTTTAATGCTAGGTTCCAAAATATATTTAGTCAGACCATGGATCCATATAAACCTAATGAAGCTTTAGCTTTGGAGGTTTATAGAGATGTTATTAACCCCATGACTTCTATGTTTCTAAAGAGATCCCTTCCACTTATCATCACATTGGATCATTCCTATTCTAAAGCAGTGGTTAATAGAAACCAAATGCAACCCCAAGGATAGATGGCTTATTCTAGCCCAAATGTTAATCCTTAAATGCCTACATTAAACCTTTTCCCAAATAATAACCAAAATGCTTCAGGATTAAACCAATTCCCTGATTTGAATGTATTGCCTACTAGTCATGCTACCCCTAATCAAAATTTAAGTTTCTTGACACATTCCACAGCCTTTGAAGCTTTTCAAGAAGAACTTGACACATTTGAAGTGGTTCTAAACAAAGATGCTGCTACAAATTCTTTTGAATCTAAACCATTTGACCAAGTGCATATGGTGGAAATTTTTCAATTCCCTTTTCAAGAGAATAATGAGATTGAGAATATTCCTAAGGAGATTCAAGCATTCTAATTTTTTTTGAAGATATATCCTCTAAGAAATAGGGAACAAAAACAACCATTGACTACCTCTACCCCTCCTAACAATTATGGAACCCCTATAGACACTTCATCAAAGAATAATCTTGAACCCCCTAAAGGAAGTTCTTCTAAGATAATTTTTGATCCTCCAAGAAAAAAATATTACAATATTATGGAGGATATGAAAAGGATTAAAGCTGATATCAATCTACATGAGCTAACTTAGATCACAAAACAAAGAGACTTATTCTTGAAATCTTTGTACAAGAAAATTAGGAAGCCCCTTAAGAATGATAGTGAAAATGTAATTACAAAATTAATAAAAGTAGAGTGTCAACCTTTTTTACTTACAGTTAGGACATTTGGGAAGAATGTTCATAATTGTCTTTTAGATTCTAGAGTGTCAACCAACATTATACCTGTTGGGATATGTTAACAAGTTGAGTTAATTCTAATCAAGTCTGACAATTTAGTCACTTAATTGGATAAATATAGAGTTAACATTATAGAATAATTATTGAATGTGCATATAGAGCTAGCTAGTGAACCCAGGGTTCAATAATTCATTGATATTTAAGTGGTATAAATTCCCAGTGCTTATGGATTGCTTTTGAGTAAGGAATGGACTAAGGCCTTAAATGGCTATATTTCTATTGATTCCTCACACTTATGGATTCCTTGTAAATTTATTTCAAATCAAATAAGATTAAAAATGGAATCTCAAATGAAACACATGATTAATGAAAGTGTAAATTTCCTAGATTCTAATTTGGGAGTTTTCACTTTAGAAATTGTAAAAGAACTAGTTTCCAAGAGTTCTCTAATTTTTGTTTTGTAAATGCTATATATTGATGGTACCAAATGTGAATTAGGATCACGAGATCGTATTATATTGACAAATCCTTCAAAAAAGTAATATCATATAGCTTATAACTTATAATTTCCCTGCACTAATAATTTAGCTGAGTATGAGGCTCTCATACTTAGATTGTAGTTTGCCATTAAGCACAAAGTTAAGGAAGTCCTTGTATATGGAGACTCTAAACTTGTGGTTAATGGAGTGAGGAGTAAATACTAGTGAAAATTATCTTACTTAAAAAGATATAAGTTTAGGGTGTGGGACTTGATCAAATCTTTTGATGCCTTCAACATCTTAGCTATTTCAAGAGAAGAAAACAAAGCTGCTAATGAGCTTGCCTTTGTTGCAGCTAACCTCATGTATAATCATAATTCTCAAACCATCAATATTGATCTAGTACCATGTCCTTCAATTTCTAACAATGTAAATCATTTCTAAGTTTTCAATGATGATAAACAAATCATAGATTTCTTTACTAATTTTATAGCTTTTAAAGCTCACATTATTGATCAGGTTGATGAAAATTTTCTTGAGAATGAACTTAATGGTAAAATAATCTAATTAAGTGACAATAAGATGCCTAAAGGAATGATTTCATTGGAAATACTATTTGATCTTGACAAGATTTCTAAAGCAACTAAACAACCCAAGGTAAATGGTAGAGATTATCATGTGACAAACCTTGGTCTACATGATTAGCCCCAAATGGTGAATATAGGTAAGGCTTGCATTGAAATGGAAAATATAAAATCTAGAGAGTTGCTTACATAATAAAAGGATATAATTGCTTTGTCTAATGAATATTTGAAAATATTTGACCTGAGGGTCATTACTCTTACTATACCTCTTCAAGAAGTTTGCAAATATTTTAGATAGAAGTAAAGGCTAGTCAACCTATTTTAGAACCCATTTCAATAAGCTATTAGATTAAAGGATAGTGTATCGTATTAGGATTTCCACTTGGGTGGCAAACCTAGTACTAGTCAGAAAAAAAGAATGGAGAAATAAGATTGTGCATAGATTTTAGGAATCTAAATAAAGCATCTAGAAAGGATAATTATCCTTTACCTTCTTTCGACTAGGTTATCTAAACTATTTTAGGATATTCCATAATGTCCTTTTTAAATGGATTTTTTGGATATAACCAGGTGATTGTTGCCCCAGAAGATAGGATGAAAAAAAAAATTACTACTAAAAGGGGAACATATGCTTACAAGAGAATGCCTTTTGGATTAATTAATGTAAGGGAAAATTTTCAAAGTCCCATGGACCATGCTTTCTAAGGTTTATTGGTAAAGTATATCATCATATATATGGATGATCTTTTAGTATTTTATAGAAATAGAGAGGAACATTTTGTATATTTGAGATAAGTATTTGATTAATGCAAAAAGTATGGTGTATATCTTAACCCCATGAAAAGTATATTCTATGTCATTGAAGGAAACGTGTTGGGACATATCATTACCAAATATGAGATTTCTATAGATCTTGATACAGTAGAGGCCATCTATAAAATTGGGTTACCCAATAGTCAAAAAGAACTTAAGTCATTATTTGGCAAGATTAACTTTGTGAGGAAGTTTTTTTAGGCTTCATTAAGATTGTCAAACCTTTGAATGATATGCTTAAGAAAGATTTTATAGTTTTTTGGAGTGAATAATCTAATAAGGCATTCACTGACATTAAGAAATTAATCACTGAAGCTTCAGTCCTCATAAGTCCTAATTTCTCAAAATATTTATATCTATATTCATTTGCTTCTGAGCATACTATGGTTGTAGTGTTAACTTTAAAAGTTGATAGGAATGATCATCCCATAGATTTCATGAGCGTAAACTATAAAAATTTAGAAGTGAATTATTCTATGATTGATAAACAAGCTTATGCATTGGTAAAGGTAGTAAAAACTTTTAGACATTACCTCCTTAGAAACAAGGTACATGCCATATTACCTAATCTAGCTACAAAATTTATGTTGAGTTAGAATGAGCTTGGAGAAAGAAGAGGCAAGTGGATAACAATTCTACAAGAATATGACATGGATATGAAAATATCCAAATTATTGAAATGTCAAGGTTTAGTTTAGATGATCACTAGTATTGACCCCAAATTCCATGTCATGCAAGTAGATCAATGAAACATCCAACCTAATGAGTGGTATGAATCTATTATCCATTTAATTATCAATGGTGTTTGTTCCCCAAGATTTATAGGAGAAAAAAAGAGATCCTTGAGGCTCAAATTATCTCATTACCTCAATAAGAATGAAATATTGTATAGTAAGAACTTTGAAGGAATTTATTTGAGATGTGTGTCCAAGGAAAAAGTAGCTTGGATTATGACTACCTTCAATGAAAAGCTAGGAAATGGACACCCTTTAGGAAGAATCACAACTCATAATATTCTCAATGATAGATATTATTCTCCCACCCTCTTCAAAGATGCTTATAAGTATGTGAGGGAGTGTTATTCATGCTAAATTTTTAGCACAAAAGAGCCAATGCAAGCCATGCCTTCACAACCCATGATGGTGGATAAACATTTTGCACAATGGGGATTAGAATTTATATGATTAATTAACCCTAATTATTCTATAGGTCATAAGTATGTCCTAACTGCTACAGACTATTACACTAGGTGGACTAAAGTAGTGGCCACTACGCTATGCAGAATAAAAGAGGTGATCAATTTCTAAGAGGAAAATATTTGTACTAGATTTGGAACACTAGTTTCTTTGGTTTGTGACAATGGATATGCATTCATTTTTATTGAAATGATAGAATGGGATTATGACCAAGGCATTGCACTCAAGTTTTATTCCAATCAATACCCTCAGGGAAATGGTGTTTCTTAATCCACAAACAAAAATATGATGAAATCTATCAAGAAATATACTAAAGATAAACTTATAACATGGCATAAACTTCTTAAGTTTGCATTATGGGTAGATTTACTTAGGATCAAACAAGCTCTCAAGGCTTCACCATTTTTATTGATATATGGTCAAGAGCCTATCTTTCCCATCACCTTGAAGTTGCCTACATCCACATTCATGCAAGAATACATGGAGGACAACCAAGAAATTGCTAATTTTAGGATATTAGACATCATTCAAATGGAAGTTACTAGAGAAAAGGCATTTATAGACTTTAACAGACACCAATCAACCATGAAAAGATGGTTTGATAAGAGATATAAAGTGAAGGTATTTAGGCAAGGAGTCTTAGTCCTTATTTATGACAAAGCATCAGAACTTAAAGGTAAACATGGTAATTTGACCCCTTTATGGATTGGCCCATACCAAATTATAGAAATATTAGGCAACAACACTTTCAGGTTGATATATCTCTAAGGATCAGACTTTACCCACCAATGGGCAATACCTCAAGCATTACTTTATTGCTGCCCCATCAAGGGTATTCATGGAGTGAATGTGTCAGATTGTTAAAGTTAGAATAGGTAGGCTAATTAATTTCCTTTCTTGCTTTATTTTTTCTTCCTTACTGGGCTTACATATATTTATCTATTTGCATTTTGTTTTTTCTTGCTTGGTTGTGTTCCTTAGTTGTGGTAAAGTCTCATGGTATTATTTTTTGGTTTGGAATTGCTCAAAATTATGGGTATTAATATTATAAAAGTGAATATGAGGTGGAAATAAAGTAGTATGAAGAAACCAAAGGTAGTAGTATAGATTGGTATAGGAGTTTAATGTCCTACAAAGATTTAAACTTTATCCTACATCAAAACTTGGTTTTAAGAAGAATCATATGTATATAATGTGAATTTAGTTCATTAACTCATATTCATGCTTACACTTAAAACACATCTTTATCATGAACTCAAGTTTCAATTAAAGGAGAGTATCTTAATGCCAAGGCATTTGACCAAATCCTTAAAACCAAGCTATATTTATTTCCAACTTTTACAAAAGGAACTAGAAAATGTATAAAAAGAAATCTTTGCAAAATATATGGAAATAGAAGAAAAGCTGATTCAGGTAATCTCTACCGAGGCTATGGATGACTTGCTGGTAGTGGAGCAAGACCTTGAGTGGAACAAAAGGTATATATGTCAGGGATATAGACGCCTGGCTAGTAGCAGAGTAATACCTGAGCCCTACCTAAATTAAGAGTTGTTATTCTTAAATAATATCTAAAGTGCTCAAAGTTGAGTGAAATTGACCAAAATTATATGAACCTAGACATTATTTCTTGAAATTCATGACAAATAGTAAGTGGAATCAAAGTGCACACTACATGTTTATGTTTTAATATCTAAGTTTATATTTTATACATAAGGAGCTTGTTTCAATAGAAATTTGATTTAGGAGAGAATATATGTCCAAATGGGATATAAAATTCATGTACAAGTTTAAACTAGAGCCTTGTGTTCCAACATATTTATATGTTGCTCCTGTGAGTCACCATTTGTTGAGACTAACACCCCCCCATCTTTATTTTGAAATGGAGACCCTTGTGATTGTTTCCAAACCCTTTGTATTCTGGAATAAGTGTGAAAGATTGTTTGATCTTGAATTTTTAAGGCAAGTCAATCCTTACAAAACATGAATTTTGGTATATCTGATTATGATCATATGTTATGGATTAATCTTGTTAATAATCATCTTCAAGGTGATTAATTACAATTTCCATGGAAGCAGTTATCATTCCCAAAAAGTAAACCCTAAGAGTTTGAATTTAAACATTCATGAGAAAATCTAGCAAGAAATTTTATACATGATTAGGTTTTAACTTAAAGTTCATGCACTTTTGTAGATCTAATAGTTTACATGTTTTCATTAGACTTGATCTAATGGTGCATCAAGCTCAAAGCCTTTAGAAAGATATATAGTCAATGATTTGGGCCCCAATAAGAATCCAATGGAAATCACTTGATTGAAAGTTTTAATCTAATGGTGTGAATTAAAGCCAAAGCTTTAGGAACTCTTGAGGGATTTACACATGGCATTCAGTTATTAGATCAATAAACTCCATTGTTTTAAATTTGACATGTTCACTCCCATCATTTGACATATATGAAGATGTTTTTGATGTGACTGAACCTATCAAATTTAACCTAGACAATCCTCAAAGCCTTGGGAAATCCTGAGGGCTTTACATGTGGCATTCAATTATTGGATCAATAAATTCCATTGTCTTAAATTTGATAGTTTCACTCCCATCATTTGACATATACGAGGATGTATTTGATGTGAACAAACCCATAAAATTTAACTTGGGCAATCCTTAAAGCCTTGGGAACTCATGAGGGCTTTACACATGGCATTTATTTATTGGATCAATAAATTCTATTGTCCTAAATTTTACAAGTTTACTCCCATCATTTGATGTCTGTGAGGATGTATTTGACGTGACCAAACCTATCAAATTTAACTTAGACAAATTTTTAAAGCCTAAACAAAGGAGGCATTTCTAAAAAACCTTTTAAGAAAATCCTAGCTTTTTACAAAGACAAACCAATTATATAAAGATCTTAGCCTAAGTCATTTTGTGTTTCTTAAACATAAAATTCTAAATGAAGTTTTTAAGCCTAAGATTTATATAATGATAGAACTGATTAAAAGATAAGCATCTTATAGGATCCAATAGTGATCACTTGTTCATGGTATTTAATCAAATGGTACATCAAACCCAAAGTCCTTTAAAAAGGCATATGATTAACAATTTGGCCCTAGCCAAGATCTAATGGTGATCATTTGCTTGATATATTTGATCCAATAGTGCAATGAAGTTGAGGACTTTTCAAAGGTCTCACAGGCTTGAGACATGGCATATTTAGTGAGCTTAAAGATCAAGAGACCAATGAAATTCAGGGACCTAGATTCAATTTTTCAAACCAAAATAAAGAGGACTTTTGAAAGCTAACAACTAGCCTTCAACTTGTAATTATGAAATTTGGCCCAAAAGGCATGGAATCCTACCACATAAGTGCCACATAGATATGGAATATAAAAATGAAAGATATCCTATGCTCAATAGCATAGAAGACATGAGAATGAGGTCCCATCAAATTTGAGGCACGTATGAAATCAAGAGTTGGATAATTTTTCCATTAAGGCTAAAAACCCTAAACCCTCTATAAAGGACTTAAGTCAGTTCAATTGATCACATAGCAATCAAATGAAGTGCAACATGAATTTAGAGAAAGTAGCTTAATGAGGTATTTGTTTTCATCAACTATAATTTAGTATTATGAATGATGATGGGCAAGCAATAGATGAAAATTGAAGTAGAGCTTTATCTAATTTTAGATGGTGAAAGAACGGTCTCTAGAGACATCGAGTTAGATTTGTTAGCCTTGATTGTATATGAAATTAAGAATTGGTCTAAGTTATTCTTTTTCATAGAGGAGTTGTAAACAATTTCCTAAGAGGAAAAGAGGAATGCTATGGTGCACCAAAGATACAAAGATCTAATATTAATTTAACTAGTAGGCCTTCACCATGTGGCTACTAAACCAAAGGTAATGCATTGCATCAACCTTCTTGTTCCTATTTTTTTTTACTATAGAATAGATGGGGAATGGATTATTAATGAATGAAGTACCAATAAAGTTACATGTATATCTCCCATGTCTTTTGAGGCTTACTATAATCTCCCTTTGCCTCATGTCAATCTCCCATCTTTAAGAGAATGGACAAATTCCTAAAACTTGGATTTAGTCATATCACCTTGGTTAATCCAAGGTTACGATCTTTTTATGACCCCTGATGTTGATATTCCTATTGCCCAATTCAGGGATGGTGTTAGGGTAGCTATGACCTTATTTAACAAAGCCTTTAATGCCTCTTCTACTACATATTTGAGTAAGGACTAAGTATCTTATGTCCATTACATGTTGGAGCAGAACTTAACCCCTCCCATTGGAGACCTAATAAGTTTTTTCTTAGCTAAATAATTTACATCCATCAAGATAAAGACCTCTAAGTAATTGTTTATGATGTCTTAACTCTTGGATTCACTCCTAGACTCTATTAATTTCCTTGGCATCTAAAATTGGTCTCTTGATGGTAGAACTACCGTTTCCCATCTTTACTCCAAATTACATACATTAAAATATATGAATCACATGTAATTCATATGTGATGGTATCTTCCTAGTCATTTTTAAGGCAATCACTAGTATCACTATGCCCAAGCTTCATTCTCTAATCAAAAGACAAGTGGAGACCATGGGGGATGTGTGGTTCTATCTAGATTGCACTTTAATAAGGAAAGAAGGAATCATGGTTCAACCATATATATATATATATATATATATATATATATATATATATATATATATATATATATATATCTTCCTAGTCATTTTTAAGGCAATCACTTGTATCGCTATGCCCAAGCTTCATCCTCTAATCAAAAGACAAGTGGAGACCATGGGGGATGTGTGGTTCTATCTAGATTGCACTTTAATAAGGAAAGAAGGAATCATCGTTCAACCATCCATGTGTGTGTGTGTGTGTGTGTGTGTGTTCCCAATAAGCTTGTAGAGTAAGAAATTTATTATCAAATCATCCATGAAATGGATTGGATATACAAAAAGAAAAAGAATGCTCAGGTTTATTCCTTTCCATTATACATTGGTAGAATTTTAATCAAGGATTGGAAGTAGCTAGAGATCATGGTGTGCATAGGAACTCTTTTTATTTTCAAATAGATGACCTTAAGATGTGGGACCCCAACGATATAGTACAAACATCAACTAGGTGTTGGAGATATTATTTATAGAAAGGCAAGGAAATTTGAAGAAGTCTTATCTAGGGTTAAAAACTACAACATCAAATTATAATATAGGCTAGTCAGGGATAATAATCCCTCAGGAGAAATAAGGTAACAACATCCCTTATATTATCACTTATTGCTAGGACCATTTGAGACTACACATAATGAGCCACATATTAGAGGATAATCTTTTGAGCCTTAGAAAAGAGAATTGACAAAGTCACCCTAGGTTGGGAAACCTAAGGATGTAAAAGGAAAAGGTAAAGATGTGATTTAGGAGTCCAACATAGAGCATAGACCAAGTGAAGGTCCCCAAATTTAAGCATCCCCTCTAAGGCCTTCTTCCCCAATAGATATTATTAACACGATTGATTTAGAAACTAAAGAAATAGTGAAAGTACCATTATTTACATAATGGATACTTATGGTTATGATAAGGAAGAGGATCCATCTGAGGAAGCAAGCAAAAAAATAGTTTCGTTGGATGGAGGAAAGAGATAGGTAGAATTATCCTTAGTTCCTTTAGCCCCAAGAAAGAGGCCTAGGTTAATTTTCACTCACCCTAATAGTGAAATTAACATATTTAGTGATGAGAATCCTATTTATGGACCAGTTATTCTTGATTTGTTTATTTAGGGGAAATTACAAAAATTTCATCTCTTTCTCCTTCACTAGCTTTGACTCAAGTTGACATAGATGTTCAGGATAATGTCAAGCCTTGGATTTCAATTATTATGAACAGACAAGTAGAGAAAAGGATCTAGATCCTTTACAACAAGGAAATCCAAGGGATTGAAACCTATGAGCCTCTAAGAGTTCAAATGTAGAGATTCTTGAATAGCCATAGGTAAAGGATTATGACCCTTAGGTCCATTTCAATATAGATACATCAACTCTTGAGAGAGTAGTAACCAAGAAGGTTATTATTGGTACTAAAGAGTTGACCTTTAAGAAGGTAGAACCATTTTTAGGCTTAACTCCTATTCCAGGGTAGGTAGTAGGTGAACATCCTATATTTCAAGAAGATGTAACTAGTATGGTACTAGCCCAGTCAACAATAACCTTGGATAGAGTTTAGGGAATGACATAGAAGATTCTCAACTTGGAGAAATAAAAATAAGATTTAGAAGCTCATGTCCTCCTTTCAATTCCTAAAGATGTATTTCAAGTGCTGAATAAATCATTGATGGATGCATTCAAAATTTTGAAAAGTATCAAGCTTAGATTGAGTGCTTTAAACCATCAAACTGAGATGACACAAGACTTAATCATTCAATGGCAGAATTCTCTAGCTCAAATGGAGGAACTCATCAAGGCATATAAGACAAAGCAAGCCTTGGACTTCAATATTATCAAACTTAGACATTTGGACATCCTCATGGTAGTTTTGATGGATAAACAAGAGGATTTGACCACTTGTAACAATGAATTCAATGACTTCGTCAAGGGAGACACAGGCTTGGTAAACTAGATTGAGAAACATTTGACAAATCTATTAGATAATCCTTATCAAACCACTACTATAGGCCTGATTAGTGATGAAGAATTCAAGAAAAAATTTGGGGTTCACATCTAGGACATCAAAGACAAAAAAGGTCATTCAATAAAGGATAACTAGAAGATCCTATTAAGCATGGGATATACTGAGAGGGGGGTGAATCAGTATATCATATATCTTATAAAATTTCCATTAATCAAATTCCACTTTTAACATACATTCAAGTTATGAAATAAAACTAAAATAATAAATACCACACAAGATAAAGAGAGACACTAGATTTAACATGGAAACCCAATGTGGAAAAAACCATAAATAAAAATCTCAAGTATATGAATGAGCACCAAATCAAACTATAATATTCACAAGCACCAACTTGCAGGAACACCAACCCCTTTTCTTAGCACCAACACAGTAACTATTCATGAGCACCAACCCACAGGAGAACCAACCCCTTTACTGAGCACCAACACAACAATAATTCATGAGCACCAACCCATAAGATAGCCAACCCCTTTGCTGAGCACCAACACAACAACTATCCATGAGCACTAACCCACAGGAGCACCAACCCCTTTGCTAAGCACCAACATAGAAACTATTCATGAGCACCAACCCATAGGAGCACCAACCCCTTTTGTGTATACCATACAACTATCTCTCAATGTTGTTATCTCAACAAATGATAGTTCATTAAAATATCTCATTCCTCCCTCACCTTTGCTCTTCTAAGCTAGATATAAAAAATACAAATCATACTCATCTCTCATTGCTCTTCTAAGCTAGATATTACTATCTCAAATCAAATTATATCTCACATATTACAAATGGCTTCTCAATCCTTTATTTATAGCTTTCCAAATGACCTTTGGAATTCACCCTTTTTGACCCTTCAATCCTCATGGAAAATGGCACCAAACTTATGTGGCCCTTTATATCCTTGCATTTGAAAAGTCATGTGGTGACCCTTCATAAGAAAAAATGTCCTTTCCTCTTTTGTCTTTATCTTGGTGACTTTTCATATTCCTCAAAGTGTCCCTTCATGAGAAATTTCACCCTTCCTCTTTTTTCTTCACTTGGTGACTCTTGTAATTTCCCAAGATGACTCTTCATGGGAAAATGCATCCCATTCTTCTTTTGTCTTTACCACGTGACTCTTTGACTTCTCTATGGGCCCTTCTTTTGTCTCATATGGAACCAAAAATATATTCATTAATATTAAATAAATATTAACACACATTAGCCAAGATATAACTATTAAAAACATCATTAAATGCAATGGGGCCTTTATCACCAATAATTCTAGACCTTTGACATCAATGACAATATTTCCAACAATCTCCCCTTTTGTCATTGATGGCAACCTCAATCCTGAAACTTCTACATCCCAAAACCTACACATACTATCATCTAAAAACATACAGTAACTCCCCCTTATTGTAGTAACCTATACCTATTCCCTATACCTATTTTTGCACTTGTTCCTATACCTATTATTCTCCCCCTTTGACATCAATAGCAAAGGTCCTACCTAGAGCTAACACTTAGCTCCCCCTCAACTGATGCTCAACCTCAATGGCAAGAAGTAATATAAATTACTCCCAACTTCTCTCACAGATATTCAAATGTGTCTTTTGGTAGTGCCTTTATGAAAACGTCTACAATCTGCTCTGTAGTACTGATATATTTCATCTTAACTTGTTGATTTGCAACCTACTCTTTCAAGAATTGATATCTAATGGTAATATGTTTTGTTCTTGAATGAATTACTAGATTATTTGAAATATTTATAGCACTTTTTTTTATCACAAAAAATGGAAATAGGTTCATCATACTTTACCTTGATATCTTCCAAAGCTTACTTCATTCAAAGAACTTGAGTACAACACAATACTATTGCAATATATTCTTCTTCAGCTGTAGAAAGTGATACTAAATTCTACTTCTTGCTTAGCCATGATACTAAGTTATCACCAAGGAAGAAATCTCCTCCACTTGTACTCTATTTGTCATCCAAGCACCCTACCTAATATGAATCTGTATAAGAAACCAAAGTAAAATCTCTACCTATGGAATACCATAATCCATAATCCAATGTCCCCTTGATATATCTGAATATTCTCTTCACCAACTAAACTTGACTATCTTTTAGAGATGAATGATATCTTGCAACCATACCTACTACATGCATGATGTCTAGCCTCAATGTTGTCAAATATAAAAGACTACCAATCATAGATCTATACAAAAATTGATCTTTAATATGTGAATCTTTATCCTTACTCACCTTATTTACTATATACATAAGTGTACCAACTGGTGCATAATCCTCAAAACTAAATTTATTCAACATTTCCTTGGCATATTTACTTTGAGATATGAAAATTACTTTATTTGTTTGAAATATTTGCAATCCTAATAAAAATGATAATTCTCCAAGCATATACATTTCAAATTCTTTTTGCATTCTATCATAAAATTCTTTTGTCATCTTTTCAATATTTCCTCCAAAAATGATATCATCAACATATACCTTAACAATCAATTGATGCTCACATTCTATTTTGATGTAAAGATTACTATCAGCAAATCCTCTCTTGAATCCTTGATTTTGTAGGTACTTATCAAGTCTTGCCTACCAAGCTCTGGGAGCTTGTTTCAATCCATACAATGCTTTCTTCAATCTGCATACATGGTTACTAATATCTGAGAGAATAAATCCCTTAGGCTACTCAATGTAGACCTCTTCTTCAAGATTCCCATTTAGGAAGGTAGATTTGACATCCATCTAAAACACTTTGAAATTTTTAAACACTTCATATGCAAAAAACACTCTAATAGACTCTAACCTTGCCACTGGTGCAAAAGTTTCTTCAAAATCTATTCCCTCAATCTGAGCATATCCTTTACATACTAATCTTGCTTTATTTCTGGTCACATTTCCATTTTTGTTCAACTTATTTCTACAAAAGCATTTTGTTCCTATCACATTGTGATCTTTTAGTCTAGGCACTAATTCCCAAGTATCATTCTTTTCTATTTGATTCAATTCTCCATCCATAGCCTTAACCCAATGCTCATCATGTCTAGCTTTTGAAAAAGTTCTAGGCTAAATTTTAGATAAAAAAGAGAAATTAACTTGTTTAGATTCACTTACCATCATTCTTATAGTGTGAATTCCTTCATTTATGTCACTTTCATTAAGATTTCTCTAAACATATTTGGATGGAGTTTTTGTGCCCTTTTTCTCCTTCTTCTCATCTTCATCTGATTCTTCAAAGCCTTACTCTTCAATGATTTTAGGAATGTCTACTAGATCACTGATTCTTTGTGTTCCATCTTCTTCTATCCTGACACTTGCACTTTCAAAAAAATTCTTGGGTCTTTTGTTATAACATTTATAATCTTTACTTTTGTAAGAATAACCAAGAAATATACCTTCATCTACTCTAGATTCAAACTTACTAAGTTTTTTATCAGATCTCTTTATGAAGCATTTGCTACCAAAAATTCTAAAATAATCAACTATTGTTGGTTTGTCTTTCCATAGATCATAAGGAGTCTTATCACTATTGACTCTTAATAATGCTCTATTTTGAATATGCACTATTGTACTAACTATCTCTCTCTAATATTTATCTATTATCTTGGATTTATTAGCATTATCCTGACCATCTCTTAAACTATTCTATTTTTTTGTTCAACTACTCCATTTTGTTGTGGAGTTTTAGCCACTGAATAATGTCTCTTTATTCCATGATCTTCTAAAAAATCAATAACTTGGTCTAACCTGAATTCTCCTCCTCGATCTGATCTTAGACACTTAATCTTCAATCTAGTTTCATTCTCAACTAATGCTTTGAGTGCTTTGAAATGTCTAAAATCTTCTGATTTTTCTTTAAAAGCATTACCTAAGTCATAAGTGAAAAATCATCAACAAGAAACATAAAATATTTATCACCTTGAGTGATTTGAGTCCTCATAGGTCCACATAGGTCAATGTGAATAAGCTCTAGCATCTGAGTGGTCGAGTACTCTTTTGTTCTGAATCACCTTCTAGCCTGCTTCCCATGCTGACAAGGTCCACAAAGCATGTTGGATGGCTTTGTAATCTTTGGAAGATATATGACTTCTTTTTGCTAAGTTTGACAAGATTATCAAAATTTATGTGCCCCATTCTCTTTTTCCATAGATAACTTTCTTCAATCTAACTCAAACAACATCTTTGACCTTTAATGTCTGATAGCATATATAAGTTATTGCCTATTCTCTGAGCATCTACAACCCAAACATCTAAATCTTTTTTTCTAATTTCACAACCTTCTACATAAAACTTTAGTGTCTGCCCCTAATCAAACATTTGACTTACACTCAAAATATTATGCTTAAGACCTTCTACATAAAAAACATTTTCAATTTTATTTCTACCATTATCCAAACTTAGTGTACCTTTTCTAGTAATTTTGGTAGTATTATCTCTAAATTTCACTGTGCCACCATTGATCTTCTTCGAGGTTATGAACTTGCTCTTGTCTCTTGTCATGTGCCTCAAACATCCACTATTAATGAACAATGTATTTTCTTCATTTCTTGCATGTAAATCTATCTAAACCAACATAGAATCTTCAGGTTGTTTCTTCTACCCTGTTTGAACCTTCTTCTTGATGAATGGAGCCTTGAAACTCTTGTCCTTCTTGACTGACTCAAACACGCTTATAGGGTGTCTTCTTTTCTTATTAACCTACTTTGGGTGGTCCAAAATAGGTATTAAACTTGTCGAGTGATAAAGGCCTTAGTATAAAAGGAGTTTCAGGGTGGCCTCATTGGTTGGCTGATTCACTTTGAGGTAGTAATTGGGCTACTCTACCTTTTTTATGGTTCACACTATCTTTATTTAGTTCTTCTAAGTGTCTTTTAAGAGATAGAAGTTTTTTATGTTTATTTACATGATCATTACATGGATATGGTGGAGGGTATGCAAGTTGCTACCTATTGTGAACATTATTAGCTAGAACTAACCCCATCTATGCTCCCCTTTATTAAAAAATTTCACTCGAATGCCCTCATATCAGTAGCCCATTATTTGGTCAACTTCTATTTAAGCTAAGGTATGCTAGCCAATTTAGATCTAGAAAATTCTAAGGCACAAGTTGTTGGTCACTATAGGTCTTTTCAACTAATTCAGAATCATCTTCAATCTATGGTGGACTCTATCAATTTGAGTAGTGTATATGGACTTTATTTACTAGAATTCTTTGACATGCATGCAAAGTAGCATGGTCTAAATTCATCCATGATATGTAACATTTTGATAGATTACTCTTTGTGATGTATGCTTATTATTTATCTTTCATCTTTGAGGTTATACCTTGGTTTTTGTTTCTCTCCCATTTGGGACTTGCATTTTGGATGTCGGTATCCACTTAGTTTGGACTACATTCCATTTTCTATTTTAAAACATCATTTTGTATGAGAGAGGGTCCTTACCCTTAATATCGATAAAAAAAAATTGATGCCAATTCGGTTACCATGGATTCATGAAAACCTTAATAACCTGATGAGAATGTAATTTTAGTCCCTATGTTCCTTCGGTTCCAAAACTGAATGGTTATCCATCAAAACTAGATATTTTGGAAGACTAAGTAACCCTGGAAAACATCACATGGGATTATAAGTAGATGAACTAATTACTTGTTCTATTTTCATCAATTTATCCTTTAGGCCTATTTTGTATTCTTTTTCATTCTAGGATTTTGAGAATAAATCCCTTTTGACCGTCTTGCCTTTGTCTTTTGATATCAACATCTATTGGAATTTTAGAGGGTTCATGTGTTTTGACTATTTGAGTCAATGAAAGTGAGCTTGGACACTGTCGATGATTAAGTTGGGCTAAAATAATTTATAAGGATAACTTTGAGTAGTATTTTTATTTTCAAATATTGTATACACTTATTAAGTCCAACTAATTCTTGATAAAGACTCTTAAGAGTTACCTTAAAAGGAAAATTCCAATTGTGTGAATGTTCAAGGTATCTCCTAGGAGATAAATTGAAGGGCCTTGATATACCTTCAAGGTACCAATTTTTTGAGTGCTCACAGTCAAGGAAAATTCTAGTGGTAAGGGCCAAATATGAAAGGTTGATTAAATACATCATACATTAGTCCACTAAAATAGACTATGACACTTTGTGTCAACATGACTATCTCTTTGAGGCATGGGTGGAGGGTTCATCAAATGGTACCATGTGTCCTAATAATGAAGCTACATCAAAGGATCAAGCCTAAAAGGGTTTTACTTGTTCTAGTAAGGTTTTAAGTGTCTTGAGGAACTCCTCTAATAGCCCAAAGTGTCCAAATTATTTGAAAAATAACTTATTCCTCGAGATAATTCTCTCTAGTCCACTTAAGTAGGTATAAATCAAAATTATTTAGAATAGTCCAAATTATTCAAAATACTATGTGCCTAAATGGTATTAAATAGTCCAATTTATTTGTAATATATAAAATTAATCTCTAATAAAATTTTCTCCAGACCACTTAAGTGTATATAAGTCTAAATTATTCAAAATAGTCTGTTTTATTCAAACTGATCTATGACCAAATGGTTTGAAATAGTCCAATTTATTAGGAATGTAGAAAAAAAAATTTAGAGAAATTTTTTTCCACTCTACTTTAGTGGGTAGAAGTCAAAAT
Source organism: Torreya grandis (assembly GCA_037957365.1). Lineage (NCBI taxonomy): Eukaryota > Viridiplantae > Streptophyta > Pinopsida > Cupressales > Taxaceae > Torreya > Torreya grandis. The sequence goes on from JARHVA010004199.1 coordinate 1,431,918, forward strand.
TATTTGAAATAGTCTAATTTATTTGAAATGATATGTGCCCAAATGGTTTAAAATAGTCCAATTTATTTGTAATATAGAAAAAATATTTTTGGAGAAAATTTTCTCCACTACACTTTAGTGGGTATAAGTCCAAATTATTCAAAATAGTTCTTCAATTCCAATGTGTCTATAAAATGAGAAAATATGTACCCAAACACAAGGAGTTTTTTTGAGTGAATAAATGATAATTTAAATCAATAATCATTGAACTTCTAAAATGAATGAGATAAAAAAGAGGAACAATACACATTGTTGTGGGGAGACTATGTAACTATCTCTATGATATTAATATCTTGAAATATTACTAGTATCTATGTGTCTTATCATGGAGACAAAGGGGAATATGTTTTATGATACTATTTAACTATTTCTAAATGTGGGAGCAAGAAGAGGCATGTTTTATAACTATGATTATTTGTATCATCATGTGACTCAACATTGAATACATAGATCATATGTCCCTATTTTTAGGTATTTTATGATCCTATAAATCACATATATCTAAAATAAAAGGATTATATAAACTATGTGTGAAATAGGAAAACTAAATCATTGTTATATAACATAATAACATGCCATCATGAAAGCATGAATTTGTAAGGACTTTTGTAAAATCATGGAATTATACCATCATGTAAGTGCATACATAATAGGGGACTTTATTTTAAGTGTGTTTAGATATAATCCATATAATTGACATATCATCATGAATGTGTATATGTAATGGGCACCATGACTCATGTGTGTCCAAACATTTATCAATGTAATAAAGTTAAAAATAATTTTTCCATATATGGTAAAAGTATAATAAATGTAATCATAGTAATAAAAATGGATTCCCCCAAAATAGGAAATATAAAATCCATTAATACATACATATACATACATACATACATACATATATATATATATATATATATATATATATATATATTTCATAATATGAATAAGATATAGTCGATGTAAGAATATAAGTAACATGCTCTTAATTGGAAATATATATAGTCAATAAAGCATATATATATATATATATATATATATATATATATATATATATATATGTATGTATGTATGTATGTATGTATGTATATAATATAAGTAGTATAGTAGTAGATGTACCAGAGTAAAATAGGCAAATGTATCATTGCCCCATTAAATACATATTATATATATATATATATATTATTATTATATATATATATATATATATATATATATATATATATATATATATATATATATATATATATATAAACCTAATTAAGGACACTATGTATGATATAAATCATCACATCAATCATATAGAAACACAAACTAGGTGAAGCAAGAATATAAGGAACACCAAACACAATGTTAGTATGCTACACTTATAATAAAAAGGTCAAACAATATTAAAAATGTAGAGAAATAAACACCACATAAATAAAAAACATAAGCGTGTAAAGCCAATTATACAGTGAAACCATACATACTAGGGAAGGCAATAAATTAATTCCAAAAAAAAAGCTTATGAATAAAATTCATCAAAATCATGGATCAAGGGATATAAATACCAAATAATAAGCAAGGATAGAAAACATATTGAGTAAAATATAGTAAAAAATCACACCTCAGTGCATGCTAGGTAGGATGAAAAATGATAACCATATGAAAGTCATTATGATAAAGTAAATCAAAAATATACAACTTGAAGCACTTATAAGAGATGACCTCTAGGATGTCTTGAAAGTGAGCAAGGATATGCCCATTTAAATTATTAACACATAATTATATCTATAATTATACAAATTATGCATCTAGCTCAATAATATAATTAGTAGGACATGTGTAAATAATATATAACTTCTATTTTGAAATTGATTTTTCTATTAAAAGTAAATTGTGTATAGTAAAATAGATATTTTTTAAGTGTAAACATATGGCCTTAAAAAAAATTATAAACAATTTTATTGGATGAATCATACTTGTAAGAATCATCAATGTAAATATCATCATTATAATTATACTTATTTTAATCATTATTAATGAAAGTAGTTATTTTTTAACTGTTGTACATTTTTTTAAAGTAACAAACTCCTTTATTTGACTGTTATCTTGAAAAATGGATATTTTATAGGTTATTTCTATTATATAGGCATGAGAGGTTATGATCTATTAAACTTAGGTACTTGCACGAGTAGGTATTTTAAATTTAGGTGTACTCATGTAAGGTTTTAGTATAAATTTATTTTTTGGTAGATATTACAGTAGCACATCAGATTGATCATGTGGTGGAGGATAATAATTATTTCCTTGGATGGATATAACTTTGATGTGGTGAACATATTTTAAGCACTAATGCAGTGTTGAAATTTTTTCATTCATTTGATTAAGCCATGGTGATTTAAGAAACACATTATATATCCCATTATATAGTAGTACATGGAACCAAACTAATATTATTTTAGGGCCCAATGTGATAGGTATTTTAATTCATCCAAGTTATTTTTGAATAATACCATAATATCATTTAATAATCATGGCTATACCAATTGAATCAATTTGATTATATTGATAACCAGTGATAAAGTTCATTGTGCATGCTTTTATACTTGAACCATTATAAATCATAATTAAATTTTTTATTACTGAATGTGTATAAATTAAAAATTAAATTTAATTTTTGCTTTATTATTTGAGTCATCCTTTGTAATTTAATGTTCATAAGTAGATGGGATTTGAAACTTATTTATGGTCATTTTTTAGATATCATATAATATTTACTTAATATTTGGATTTAGGGGTATGATTTATAATATAATATTTTTAATATTTCTAAATGTTGTTCTGGTTATGACAATGATTCATTTAAATTGATTATATGACCCTTATTTGACTTTGATTATTTTCAATGAAATCTTGGAATTTATTTTAAAAGTAATAAAGTTTTTGAATGAATGTCAGGGGACTCTATGATAATGATATCATTCATTAGGATCATTATTTTTAGGCAAGGGTCTTGGTGTATTAACCTCTCTCTTAGGAGGAAAAGTAATAATATTACAACCAAGTAATTGTTAATTTAATTAATATTTTGAGGAAATTCCCTTTATCATGTAAATTTTATTTGTTCCCTTATACATACTAAAAATGGAACAAACATTTATTACACCATTGTTTAATGTGAATTTTCATATATATACCATTAGTTATGAATGAGGAATTTATATTAAATTTATATTAATATTTTGACATCTTCTTGAACTTTTGATCATGCAACATTTTGTTTTACCACTTTCAGCCTTGTTTACTATGTCACATGGATTGTTGGTCATGTTATATTGAATTTTAATTTTACAATATTCTAGATGATTTCATTATCTATGTAAACTAACATCTAATGATAGCGACTAGGATTGAGAGAAATGCCCAAGTGCTCCTTTTTGTTTATTCTAACATGTTTCCCTTTTGGATAATTATTTATATAAGTTTGAGTATATTTAGTTATTATTTTTCATGCCATTAGTTACCAAATCAAAAAAATTATCTCTATATATACAAATCACCTTGAAGGAATTTAGGATTGAAAATAATTATTACAAAACTTACATATGATGTGTATGTTATTCATAGCTCACCGTTTATTGCAAAATATAAATTATTATAAGGTCAAATTCCATTTTGCATGTTTGTAACAAGTTTATGCCTAATAAAAATAATGTTTATATTTTCATCCACATGATTTGGCATACATTCACATAAAAGGGATAAGTACATGAGGTTTGATCCATCTTCAAACTATTAACAATGTAAGCACCACATAGATACAAGGATTGTCTAAGTTTAGATTAATCTATCCCTTTCACCTATCATCCCATTTTAAATTGTTCTTCTATTGAAAAGTTATGGTTTTAAGTAAGGATAAAGTATAAAATAATTTATATGCAAGTTTTATACTGAGAAAACCAATTAAAATTACCTATATAAAAAACACATTAATTGAGGTGGAAACGGTTGGCTTCTCCCATCCTAGATGATTTATTTAGATAAAGAACATAGTGGTGGATGGTAATTTTTTATATGTGGTGGTTATATCATGTGTCATTGCCATAGTCATATTCATAATTGATCACACACATATAAACCATCAAAGTGCTCAAGTTATACATCAACAAAATCAAATTAAATAAATATAATAAGAAAAAAACTAAGATATATTTATCCCTTCATTACTTCACTTTTCTCTATTGGTATATGTTATTTAACTATTTTGGGAATTATGGAATGTAAAACACTAAGTAGACAAAGAGGTGAGTATATAAATTAGGAAATATAAATAGCAAATATCAATAGCCACTAATTTTTTCAATAATTGATTTATTTACTTAGCCTATTAATAGTAATGAATTACAAAGGATATACTTATCTAAAAATATGACTGAGATGGATAAATCATAAGATGGAAACTAGTATAGGATTAGTGTAGGGTGTCTTGAATAAGGAAGAGGTGTCAAAGTCTCCTTTAGATAGTAGCATGGTCTTTATACCAATAATGTATTATTTTAGTGTCCACATGTACCACACTAATGACCTTGATTTTATGGAATATTGATTTTATGGGAGGATATACATCTTGTTCTAAAAAAACTTGTGTCTATGTGACCAAGCCCTGAATCATTGTATGTTCCTTGTTTTAGCTTATTTTAATATGAAACCCTATGCCTCTATTATTTTTAGGGTTTTTAATAACACAAATAGGAGTGATGTTAATATGGTAAGTTGGACATGACCTCAACACCCTATGTGTTGAGTGTTTCCTACATACCAATACCTAGAAAGGGGATCAAGCACGATGTAGTTCTCCCAATCTAAGTGTTGGTACAAGTGCAAGTGAATGCTAGTATGAATTTTAGGGATCAAAGACTAATTTTCATAAATATTTCTATGTTTGTTCATGATATTTTCATCTATTTTCCATCTAGGGGATAATGTAATGAGAATGTTATTTATATAATGTTTTGGCTCTTAACAAAACATGGAATGAGTCTAGGCCAACCCTAAATTACTTTGGGAAGTTGAAAGATATTCATTAGTGATAAAGAAGGATAAGGTTCAATAACAATTCCCATTTTCCAATAACATAATTCTCTATAGACTCATGGATCACAATATTATCCAAGTGGTAAAAATTGGTGAAAAAGAGCCCTAAGTGCCTAGGAGGTTGCATGATGTGCCTTTTCATATATCTGGTCAAGGGTTAAGTGTACACATAGGATGGTAAAGGATTCAATAGGCCCTAAGATAAATATAAGGATAACTTAAGGATAGGATGGTCTCAAGTGACATTCATTGCATTAAAATGACATTTTAGATGACTAAATTTGCCCTTACTTTATTATATAAATGCATCAAATCAAAATGACTAGGATAAAGGAAAGAGAGGCATACCTTGGACTTACCTAAGGGGCAAAACCCATTAATGTGGATCTAAGTCTTAGATCTATGCTCCATTGCATATCCTAAAAATGAAACATGTATGAATCAATCCTTAATAAACATCAAAAGAAAAGAAAAAACTAAGTAAAGAGATGAGAGAGAGAGAGAAGAAAGGAATGAATACACCTCATTAGGAAAATGAACCAATGCTTAAACCTAGTGACATCCTCTCTATGTGTGTATAAGGTGTTCAAATAGTGAATAGCTTAGATTAACCTGATGGCTTGCCTAATCCCCATGTGTAGGTGGCTCAATAACTCAAGTTGGCCTTGATTCTACCATTGCCCATGTTTGGATCATTTAATGATCCAATGTATTAATTTAATTATTAGTTTGGTGTACAATTTATATTCCCATTAGTTGGTTTTATAACTAACTTCTTCTTCAAGATTTTATGGTTTGTATTTATATAAAAATAAAAATGATATTTTATGTTATATACATTTTGAATAAAATTTCTGTATTATTCCTCATGTTCCATGATCCATCAGTGGTTTTAGAGCACAAGATATTGAAGAGGAGGATTGAAAAATTCTTGTTTATCAGGATAGAGTGCATAAGGTGAGGAGAGGATGGCATAAATTTTGGTGACGTTGGGCTGAGATATAACAACATTTGTGAACCAATCAAACTTCTAGCATACCATTTTAAGTGTATTCTAATATTGGCAGAAGAAGTATATTTATTATAGAAGCATGATGCTAATGAGGAATTATAGATTTTATCATAATACTTGTTTACAAATATATCAATACCAACAAGATTAACACCTAATCCAGACATGGCATGATCCACATAGACCTAATTACTTCAATATAGACCTAACATGATCTACACAGACCTTCTTACTTCAATGTAGACCTAGCATGATCCATAGTGGTACATCAAAGTATAGTAAGATTTTTTAGTTCTTTTTAAATTCACTCTCTTTGATTTGGCATGTGGGCCATCCAAAAAAGTGACGAGTCAGATTCTTCAAATTATTTTTCCTGATTGAAATTTTTTACAATGAAAATTATTTTTTTTAGAAAGGGAAATCAAGTTCAAATATAAACATCTCTCTTTATGTCATGTAAATCCTCTTGGATAACTTGGAAAAGCTTTATTTGTATAAATATTTGAATATAGGAGGTGTAGGGATAAAATACTATTTGTATTTATTTTTGGTCACCTAAAAACAATAAGGGTTGGAGGTTTGAAACCTTTAGTCAATTTTTCTTTTACATTTGATTTTTGCTGGAATATTCCTTGTTAAGAAAGAGGAATATTCTATTTTTTAAAATGTAAAAGGAGTTATAAGGAGTAGTACTTTTTGACAATTTCAAATATTATTTGTAAATTAGAAGCTATTTTTGAAGGTAAATTCAAAACCTCAAAAAAAACATTCCTTTTTATTGTTTTGACTTATTTTTTGCATCATGGCTAAAATTGTCAATCTCATATCTAAAAATGGCAAATTGTCACATAAAAACTACAAATAATGGAGTATAAACATGTAAAATACTATCATATTTAATTATTTGTGGGAAATCACTAAGAAACAAAACACACCGCAAACTGAAGCTGTGAAGTTGATTGAGTATTAGAAACATGATAAATGTGTACTTGTACTTTTGAAATAATCTTTCACTGAATAGGTAATCATTCATATTGAGGTAGTTAGAATTGGTGCATGGAAATATTGGAAAGCATTAAAATATATGTATGAAAAATAACATACATACAATAATATTGGCCTTTTTATGCAATTATTGAATAATAAACTAGTAGATAATGAAGATGTCTTTAAATATCTTTCTCACATGAAAACATTGAAACAAGAATACTACATAATTGGTAGTAAAATTGATGATGATATGTTGTTTTACATCAAATTGAATGGTATTAATTATGTGTACACTAATTTTATTTAAATTCTATATCTTAGTGATAAGCTTAACAGTGTCATAATTGACTCTATTTGTGAATTATTAACTCAACATGAGAGAAAATTTGCAAGGACTAAGAGTATGCCTATTGAAGAGGATCACTATACAAAGAATAGGTACCATCATAGAGATCATCATAATGTACAATGATAGTTTTATAAAACTCTTTGAAACACTATTCAAGTCATTCTTTGAGGCACTCTCCACACCATTCTAAATGATCTCCATAGCATTCACATCGACAATTTCCAGGGTCTTCCAAAAATAGGCATCACCACAAGCGTTATTCTCATGGTTCTTATAGTGATATAAGTTCTTATATATCTAATAGACATAAGAAATAACCCATATGTTTCAAATGTGGTGATATTGGACATCTTACAAATGTATGTACTTCTTGATGACCCCATTATCCACACAAAATAAAGTTGAATCAAATTATGTGGATCATTCTAGTGATAGATATTTTGATTACTCAAGTTATTTAGGATATTTTGAGACTTAATTTGATTAAGATATGTCCCTCATAGCTTAGTTATATGGTCTAGATGGACCTAACATCATATTTTTAGTGATTAATGATTGGATATTGGAAGATCCATAGAGGTTGGAGGACTATTACCTTCTCCAGTTAGATATTCACTTGGAGTTTGGGTTCATGCTTGAATAATAATTTTGGTTTGTGTTCTTTCTTTTAATTTCATTTTTAGATTTTTATATCTAATATTAATGATATGGAAAAAGTAATGTTTATCTAATTTTGATTCTCTTGATGTACATCTTCCCACCTCTTGCTTGATAGGGGAGAACATATTATATTTATTAATCTTCGATCAATCATTAATGATAGTACAAGTTGACAAGGATTTCTAGTACCTTTAGTGTTGAGCAAAGGTCATCAAAAATTGTTAGACATTAGGGAGATGTACCATACATAGTATGGTTTTGTCACTTGGATAGGTACATGTGTGAGACCTTATGTGGATTGATGTAGTTGGTTAGTCTTTGATTGGGTTATACTATAATGTAATACAATGATCATATGGGATGAGTAGGGATTAAACATGTTTATCAATATTTTATGCCAAAACTTAGAGGGTGATATTTTATATGGAGTGACATCAATTTTAATTAGTATGTAGACACTACAAAACTATACTAGATGTTGAAATGCCTTAGGATACCTTAGGGACTACCTAACCCTTCTTGACCCACTAACTAACCTATTAGGCATTAGGTCTAGTTGGATAATTAGCTAAATAAACTAAAAAACTTACTAACAAACCTTAAACCACCTCTTTCAACTCACCTTGGCCCTTTACCTATAGACAATGGACCATCGACAGTCAGCTTAACTATCGTATAACACATCACTAGCTATGTGAAAACTAATGAGGCATAATTAGATATGTTCACCTTATGTGTTGATCACAAACTCCTGAGTGTAAAAATTAGTAATCCAACCTACTAGGGAACCTTCTATCCTCCATCTCTCTTTACCTATATAAGGAGGGGAGTAGGAGGTGAAATGGATCATCATAAGAATTCTAGCTCACAAGTATTTAAGATCTCTAGCCATTTAGTCTTCTTTTAGTGATTTAGCAATATCAAAGAGATTCAAACCTCTACCAAAATTACTCTTGAGGAAAATTAATGTTACTCTACCAAAATTTATCTATCAATCAACCATCAACCACTCAACAATCAATAGGTATATTTATACTTTAGCATTGTTATTTTGGTTTCTAAGCTTTCTACACCATCAAACCTTTCTTCACCTATAGTTTAACCTCCCATTTCTGACTAGATCCTCAATAGACCATTATCAAACCTTTGACGTATCCTGTAACCTCTTTTTTGAATACTTTTATAGATCCATACAGAATAGTTGATGATTACTTAACTATTGATAGTCACCCCAAACCGTCGATGGTTACTTAACCACTGATGGTCAGCTTAACTATTGATGGTCATTCCAACCACTAATGGTCAATCTGGTATAAAATTATAACAATTTATTTCTAAATTTTTACCCAAAACCAAATCTAACTTTATATGTTCTTTCCAATTTATAGACCCCTGCCTAGTTTTTTGAAACTACCCTAATCTATCTTAACACTAGTATTAACCCACTTTTGCTATATTTAGTCATTTTATCTATCAATAATTGATATACTTGTATTTTATTTTGGTACTTTATGTTATTTAATTCAATTATCTTTATTTTGTCACATTAAACTTAATTTTTATCAAAAGTGGTTTGACAACCTCCTAGTAAGCTCATGCTTCTTCGATCTAGATTGCACTAGGCATTCCACTTAACTATCTTTCTAACAACCCCTTTTGTTAATGATTTTCAATAATTTCAAGTAAATCCTTAGAATATAAAAATGATTTTTACATCTTCATCTAGATCACACACACATCACCAACCAAGCATTTCTACCACATCCTTTTTACTAGTTTCTTATCTTCTTCCAAAATTAAGAAATGAGCAGAAATTAAGAGAAACATTTTAGCATATCTGGTGGGACCCTAGATTCATCTAGGTTCCCCTTTCTTCCTTTATTCTTTTCTCATACAAAAAAAATTGAAATTTATTTTGGGCTTAAAATAAACCTTGCATACATTGATTACTTTCTTGTTTTAGTTTATCTAGTAACTTGAAAACAAACTAATTAATCATAGTTTCACTCTTGTTATCAAACACTTTACCAAACCACATAATCAATCAACATATAAGAAAACTTGAGACAAGGTTTGACTAATATTTCATCACCTAGTAGTAAACATTACCCTTTCCTAGAAATCTTATTTGGAGGTCGTTACTAAGGCGAGAACCAACTCAACTCTTTGATTGAGTATAAAGTCTAAAATTTAGTATATTTTAGCTATGTACTTGACATTGTTATTACTATAATGTGTTAAATGAGGAATTAGGCCCAAATATTAAGCCACATACTGACAATCAATGCAAATTCCTTTTGATCACCTAAATACAACCTAAAACTATCCTTATATTTCCTCTTTAGTACCTAATCTACAATCCAAATTTCTTCTTCACACTTTCTAAGGCATAAGCCAAAAGTGATCTAAAAAGAATCTTATGTTTTAAATGAACTTTAGTGTATGTTTGGATTACCTTGAGATATTTTCCTCTTACTTTTTTTTGTGTTTGAGTTATGAGTTTTTGGTCATTTCTTTTCTATTCCTCACATGGTCTTTACTAGACAACAATTGAACCAACCAAGAACCACCATCTTTCTTCCCCTCTTATTCCATGGAGTATACTTCAAATGTTGAGAGTTCTCCTAATATTTCTCCTCCTCCTACCATGCCTTAGATATTTTTTTAAGGTGATACAAATTTGACTACCTTCCTTGATAAAAACCTTGTATCCCTCCAACATTACCTCAACACCTTAGCTCACCCTACCCCTATTGCTTTGGTTCATCCCATAGATCCACCTTATGTTATGATTCCCCTTCTTATGGTTGGTGTTTCCTCTACCTAAATTTTGATCACCCAAGCATCTTATTCTAGAAATATCCAATCCACTATCACCATCCAAACCCAATCCAACATCCTAATCAATAACAAAACACCTCCTACACCAACCAACACCTCAAACATAAGGACAACCTCACCTCTTGTTATCCATACCTCATCCACCATGGGGTATCTTCTTCTCCTATTTCAACCATTCTACTTTTTACTACTAACCCACCAATTTCCACCCCTCTTCAAAATTTGATGCTTTTCATAACTCCTACCCTTCCACCTATTAGCACAAGAGTTAATACTCAAACCCAAGCATCTACTAAACCATCAATACCTCTAAATTAACCAATATAAACCCCTCAAAAAATACCCATGACATCTTATCAATATGTTCGTAATCCACAAGGATACATATCACCTTCACCCAACCTTTTATACCCATCAACCCTTATGTGGCACCATCCCAACCTCTAATGACAACATACTAATATGTGGTATCCTATCAACCTTCTACCACTTATCCATGTATAAATGCCACCTAAACTTAACCAAACATACCATGTATTTATGGAGCTTCCAAACCTTAAACAGATTTGGTCAAAATGTTAATGGACAAATTTACCAAACTAGAATAATCTATTTCTAGGGATCATAACCTTTTATCTTATTATTAAATCTATAACAAACCTATCCATCCATCCATCCCTATTTGATCCTATCCTCCTCAATGGTAACTACCTAATTTCTCCAAGTTATAAAGTAAGGAGGACCCCCAACAACATTTGAGAGCATTTTTGCATTCTTATTATTTGATTTCATATGATGATGCTCTTATCCTTCGTACCTTCCCCATGTCTTTATCTGGACCAGCCTTGGATTGGTATATTAATCTCACTAAGCATTCCATATTTTATTCTTCTCAACTTACCCTTTCAGCTTAAAATAAACCTTTTATATATTGTTTACTTTCTTTTTTTAGTTTATCTAGTAACTTGAAAGCAAAGTAATTAATCATAGTTTCAATCTTGTTATCACACACTTTACCAAACCACATAATTAATCAAGATATAAAAAAAACTTGAAACAAGGTTTGATGAATATTTCATCACCTAGTAGTAAACTTTACCCTTTCCTGGCAATCATTATTTGGAGGTCGTTACTAAGGAGAGAACCAACTCAGCTCTTTAATTGAGTATAAAGTCTGAAAATTAGTATATTTTGGCTATGTACCCAACACCCTTATTACTATAATGTGTTAAGTGAGGAGTTAGGCCCAAATATTAAGCCACATACTAACATTCAATACAAAATCCTTTTTATCACCTAAATACAACCTAAAACCAACCTTATATTTCCTCTTTAGTACCTAATCTACAAACCAAATTTCTTCTTCACACTTTCTAAGGCATAAGCCAAAAGTGATCTAAAAATAATCTTAAGTTTTAAATGAAATTTAGTGTCTATTTGGATTACCTTGAGACTATTTCCTTTTACTTTATTTGTGTTTGAGTTATGAGTTTTTTGTCATTTCTTTTCTATTCCTCACATGGTCTTTACTAGACAACAATTGACCAACCAAGCACCAACATCTTCCTCCTCCTCTTATTCCATGGAGTATACCTCATATGTTGAGATTTCTCCTAATATTTATCCTCCTCCTACCATGTCTTAGGCAGTTTTTGAGGGTGATGCAAATTTGACTACCTTTCTTGATAACAACCTCATATCCCTCCAGCATTACCTCAACACCTTAGCTCACCCTACACCTATTGCTTTGGTTCCTCCCATAGATCCACCTTATGTTATGATTCCCCTTCTTATGGTTGGTGTTTCCTCTACCTAAATTTTGATCACCCAAGCATCTTCTTCTAGCAATATCCAGTCCATTACCACCATCCAAACCCAATCCAACATCCAAATCAATAACAAAACACCTCCTACACCAACCAACACCTCAAACATAAGGACAACCTCACCTCTTGTTATCCATACCTCATCCACCATGGGGTATCTTCTTCTCCTATTTGAACCATTCTAATTTTTACTACTAACCCACCAATTTCCACCCCTCTTCAAAATTTGATGCTTTTCATAACTCCTACCCTTCCACCTATTAGCACAAGATTTACTACTCAAACCAAAGCAATTACTAAACCATCCATACCTCTAAATTAACCAATATCAACCCCTCAAAAAATACCCATGACATCTTATCAATATGTTCCTAATCCACAATGACACATATCACCTTCACCCAACCTTTTATACCCATCAACCCTTATGTGGCACCATCCCAACCTCCAATGACAACATACTAGTATGTGGTATCTTATCAACCTTATACCACTTATCCATATATTTATTCCACATAACCTGAACCAAAATTACCGTGTATTTATGGAGATTCCAAACCTTAAATAGATTTGGTCAAAAAGTTAATGGACAGATTGACCAAATTAGAATTATCTATTTCTAGGGATCATAAACTTTTATCTTATTATCAAATTTGTAACAAACCTATCCATCCCTATTTTATCTTATCCTCCTCAATGGTAACTACCCAATTTATCCAAGTTCTAAAGCAAGGAGGACCCCCAAAAACACTTGAGAGCTTTTTTGCATTCTTATTATTTGATTGCATATGATGATGCTCTTCTCCTTCGTACCTTCCCCATGTCTTTATTTGGAACAGCCTTGGATTGGTATATTAATCTCACTAAGCATTCCATATTTTATTCTTCTCAACTTACCCAAGTATTTTTATATCATTTCTCAATTAACATATCTAAAAAGGTCTCTATTATCGACCTCTATTCCATCAGGGAATTTGATGACAAATCAATTACAAATTTCATAGCTAGATGGAGAGGTTTTATCAACCAAATTTATTTATCCTTGCCCCAACCCAAATTTATTGAATTTTTCTCTTAGGGTTGTGCCAAACATATTTCTCATACTCTTTAAGTTCAAAATTTTAGGACTTTTGATGAGTCTTTCACCATGGCATGAAAATTATAAATCTGAGTCATTGATGAGGGAAAATTGAAATTGTAGAACAAAAATTCTACCTTTAAATCCAATGATCCTTATTTCACCGAAATAACCAATCAAATTAACCATGCCAACAATTAAACAAAGGCATCTACAAACTCAGTTTTCCCTCAAACCACTCCACCTCCAACTATCAACCAATCCAACGCAAATGGTTCCTCTAATTCTTATAACCAAAAAAATGAAAAACAAAACCAAGTTGTCCCAATAAAAATTATTTTGATAGGGATTATTATACTTCAGTTTTGGATAAATTACTCAAAGAAAACATTATACAAATTCCTCTAATAAAACCTCCTCAATAATTTGATGTCTCTTGCACTACACCTGGTTGGTACAATGAGAATGATCTTTGTGCTTTCCACCACGTCATTGGGCATGATGTTAGTAGGTGAAATACCTCTAAGACAATTGTCTAAAATATTATTGATAAGGGAAAAATCATATTTGATAATCCCAATGAAATCCCAAATCAATCTCTTGGCATCTTTAATAAACCTTTTCCCATCCATGCCCCTTCTACCAACTATGATGATAATAAACTGGAATCATCTCATGCTCATGAGGTTTATGTTATCACTCTAAAGTGAACCATGTTTGAAAATGTGTAAATCACACCCTTACTCCAGATAATAATATTATAACTTCTTAGAGTGTGGGTGACTCTATATTAGAACCTGTAGAAGGGTTGGTTCCCTTAAAATTTATCTATTAAAAGTAATCTACTTTTGATTTTTTGGGATGCAAAGGGAGAAGGAAACTAAAATGGAAAATCCTATATAATAAAATGAAACACTTGAATGATTGGTATTCTCTAAAATAATTTTGAAACTAAGTAATATACACATATGAATCTAAAAGAAAACTTTGCATTCAACCTTGAACATCAGTGTTTCAAAGAAGGCCTACAATAAGTTTGCAAAGCAAATTCAAATCTTATCTCTTCAAATTACCTGTAAAGGATGAAATATTCATAGTTGGTGTGTAAATAACCTATAAAAATGGAAATTATATGCCACTTTTATGCTGGTACATAGTCAAATTACACTCTATTTTGATCTAAAAAACATATGCAAAAAATCTTCTTTATTTGATAAAAATAGTTTCAATTATAATTTATTCTCTACTTCAAGAATTAATGAATAATGGCTTGAAAAAGCCAATATATATGTCTAAAAACTAATATAAATCCAATTTGTAATTCCAAAGGATTAAGGAATAGTATTGGTTAGTTAACTCAAGACTAACTCCTTTTATAATATTAAAACAATTCATCAAAATCTCCAAACTCTACAAAAATTTGCATGATCTTCAAATTTTGGCATAAAATTGGAGGTGGTGGGCCTATGTTAACTTCTAAAAATACTCGTGCATTAAAATACATGCCATTACTCAATAATAAATTATTTTAGAATATTAAACAAAGTATTCAATTCTTCAAGTCTTTAAAAAACTGCATGGCCTTTATTTTTGGCATAAAATTGGAGGTGGTTGGCCCATGTTCAATTCTCAACCTTAATTGAATGAAAATAATTCCATAATTTGTAATATAGCTCCATATATATATGTGTGTGTGTGTATATATATATATATATATATATAAAGCTATTTAATGTCCTTATCTTGTATGAAAAGCATAGAAGATGCATGAAACTAGTCAAACTAGTCAACTGAAGAGATGTGGATTCAAAGACTAGTCAACTTCCACTTGAATTCAACTTGCATGAATTGGAACTTTTGGATTGAATTGAGAATGATATATTAACTTAAACAACATATATGTCACGTGGTAACTCTAAAATTAGTTTATTTGATAGATTTTCAACGGCATCCTTCAAGTTGACCATTTGACCCATTAGGCCTATTAGACCAAATAGGCCTAAAAGCCAATATGTTAATTTGAACTACATTAAACCTACAATAAAATTAAATTAAACCTTAAAAATTTTAAATACACCTATAATAACTTTCCTTACGACAATATATTTGATTTTGATGAGAAAACACTTACCATTCATTGAACAAGGTTGCCAAGGCCTATCTCGCTCCATTTCCTTGTAGACTAGAAATTTTGATCAAGTTGGTTGGGACATTTACAAGATTATTTATAACCAAATTAAGATTTTAGGATGAATGAAAATTATTATTATTTGAGATCCATTTATTATATTTTATTTAACAGTCTTGTAATTTATTTTACATGCTTTTTCCATAAAAACATGATTTCTTCCCTCATCTGTATAACTCCATGCATAAAATTTCCATTTATGAAATAATTTCCAATTTTAATCAAAATTTTATAAATTTTTAGTTTAATCCATGATTATTTGATGGAAATAAAATAAACTTTTCATAAAACTAGTTTTTTGAGGTTTTAGGAGGGTTTTGAAACTAAATCTTCAAAACGATGGTTCATGAAGTATAGACCTCTAAATCCAAAAACATTTATATTTATTTGTATCAAACTAACCCCCTGAATGTACCTTAAATTATTATTTTCCAATATAAAATATATGAATAATTATCACGTGGATAAATCTATCTATGGGTTTTTAACTACATTTTGGGTTGCCTACAATCTTAACAATTGTTCATAAATCACAAGCACTAAAATTTTCTCAATTATTTATTAATTATAATTAAATAAGGGTCCTCAAAACATACTAATATATTTCAACCAAACACCACACGTGGTGAAATATATGAGCATCTGAACAGGAGGCTTGGAAGGGTGCCTAAACTACAAAAAGTAAAAAATTCACCAAAATGAAAATAGCTCTTCACCTACTTCCCAATTCCTAAAAAAATTATCATGGGGTCTATACCATGCTATCAAAACACTCTAAAATCACATTTTACTTGAAAATTCAAAAAACCTTTTTTGACATATATACATATTTACTTGTAAAAGCCTGTATGATCATGGTTTGATTAAAATTTGGAGTTTTGACACTCTTAAAATGTATAATTATGATGTAAAAACATCATCCCATGATTTTATAAATCTTACTTGGAATTAAAAGCCTCTGTGGCACTTCAGAACAATGCCTACTCCAATGGTGATCTCCAATGGACATGCTAAGGACTGTTACAAAATAGAGAGTATATACACTCATCCAATGGACATTAAACTTCATCATAAGGTTCCTTAAGTCTTGATGACCTTGTGTACAAATTTTAAGATCCTGAAACCACTTATAGCTCCTAAAAATATCAAATTTCTCTCAAAATTGACTCATGTGCATGGATTGTCTCATATTTGAGCTTGACAGTGCTCTTTTGAAAATAAAATAACCCATTTACAATCCATGTTTTATTTTTTTTACCAAAATTAGTGTTTTTTTCCATAATACCTTGGTTTGATTAGCTACAAAGGGTTAATGATCAATTTTAGGAGAATTTCATATGATAAGGGTAGTAATTTAACCTTGACAGGTCAAATTACTAACAATTTTGGCATCTTTCAGGGGTTTAATAGCTTGCTGGTCAAATAAATTATAAACTATGGTAAAATATACTTGGATAAACACTAAATTTTGGAAGATATTTTGCAAACAAATACACAACAAGACAACTAACACAACAACAAACATGTACACATGTGCACTTAAAGGAATGGACAACAACAACAATTAGAAATGGAAAAAAAAATATTGAAAGCATGTGTGTATATTCACTTTGAGGAAAGTAACTATAAAAAGTCTATTATGTACAAACTAACCTCTAGCTTGTTGGTCCACCTGGATCAAAAGAAAAATTTGACAATTCACTTTCATGATGAGATGGATAATGATGTACTACATGTTCCCTTGTAAGCTTAGTTGTTGAGAAATCAAGTATCTTCCTTTCCAACTCCTTTAGCATGCTCATATGTGTAATTATAGGAGCAAAGTAGCCTTTGATGTAGACATACTCACTTGGTGGCTCGTCCTTATCAGGTTCCATTTCTACACAATCTAGTTGATTAGGCTAAGTGTAAAATATACTTGTAATACCATTTGGAAGCATATCCATATTTTTAGGCTCATCAAGGAGATGATAACCCATTCTTAATATATAAAACAAATCCCCATCAATAATGAACTCTTGAGGTGGTAGAATTAAAGGGCTATCAACTCCTATATCTTTAATTAGCTTGAAAAAGTTGCTCTCTTTGGCTGGAATCATATCATAATCTCCCTGGAGAAGAGTATATATTGCTCCCAAAACTTTAGACAAGTCCTCCATTGAGTTTTATATCTAATCGGTAATCTATGGTTGCTCCACAAATTGATCAATTTGATCATCTATTACATCAATTTCTTCATTCTCTTTATAAGATGGTAGCACTGCTTCCTCAACTTCTTCATAAACACTTACATCTTCTTCAACACACTCTTCTTGAAAATAGTTTGAATCTAAAAATTATTGATCTAGTTCCCATGTGATATGCTCCTCTTCCTTCTTTTTCATGTTGCTCTGAATGGATTTACAACATGGAAATTAGTTATATTCTTGAGGGATGGATAGTACTTGAGTAGCTTTATATTGGCTTGACTGCATGATTTTGTTTCAATATGGGAAAGATATAGGCTCTTTCTTCACCTTTTGATTATAGTTCTCCTCCTCTTTCCTTGTCTTCAGCTCTAACTCTCTAATCTACTTATTGATATTCTCTTAGAATATCTATCCTTTAAAGGGGTCAATGATCTCAACTTCAAGTTATGCCATAACAATCTCTTTCTTTCTTTGATAGTTCTCTTGGATAGATCTCCATGAAGGGAATGTTTGAGAAACATGAAGAATTTGGAAAACCCAAAGGGACTCTTACAATAATCTCTAGAGAAGGAATGGATGGCATAGAGGAAGAGTAAGGTTGAACCTCTTATTCCTTAAGACCTTTTAGTTTATCCTTAATGCTTTGAATGTAACCACTTATATCCATCATCTCACTAGTGAGATTTCCCCAATTTTCCCTCTCAATAAGTGCCCATAATTTTTTTATTTTCTGCAATGACTCTCTCACATAATTGATTTGGTGAGTAGGAGTATCGTGGCCATAATATCTCTATGAGTATAGCTCTAGTGCATGTTTTTCAAGGCTCACTAATGTTTATTTAAGTGCTAGTATGGATTAGGTAGATATAAAATGGCCATGATTAGGTTGGCTAGATGGGTAGGATGACTCATGATAAGATTGGTAAAGGGAAATATTTTGATGGAATGGCTCTTCATAGGAAGGATTAGGGTAGTACTCTTGCATATATGATTGATATATATCCTCAAAATTTGGATGAGGATCATAGTATGGTTGGTCATACTTATCATGATGAGGATAATATGGATCCATACTGAAATAAGCCACTTGAGACCATTAGAAGCAAAATAATAAAAGTAATCAATATTGAAAAGATACCTAATGTTCATAACTAGCTTTGAATGGTTGAAAGTTGCACTGATCTTCTAAATGCCTCCAAAAGCTAGAGTGTAGAATTAGCATTCCATTGGGCATTCTAGAAATTGGTCTTAATACTATTTCATATGGTTAATGTCATTATTAGTGAACCTATCATTGAGGAGACCATTACCTCAACTACCCCTTTCTCCCTTCCACTTATTGAAGCGATGGATTCACCTTCTATTCCTTTGGACACCCAAACAGAGGAAGCAACTACACCTCTTTCCTTACTTGAGGATACCATAGACTTATCCATATCTCCTTTGATAGAAATACAAAAAGAGGCAACCATTAATTCAACTAATTCTTCACCCACTCCACCTATTGAAGTGGTTGAATTACCCTCCATTATTTTGAACACCCAACCGAAGGAAATAACCATCTCTATCCCTTCACTTGAGGCTATCATACCTTCCTCACCTATCCTGAAACCACCCATTCTCTCTTTAGGAACCATCCCACAAGAATATTTCACCATACATACACATTCCATGGAGGAGACATCCTCCCAAACCTTGGAACCCTCCATCAACAACAAAGGTGAAGAAACTATCACCTCACCTCCACCCATGGGCTAAATTTTTGAAACCAATGATGAAGGAATTAAACCTATTTACAAGCCTTTCTATAGATTGGTATAAAGTCTAGAGATTACTTCTCAACCCAACCTAGATAGAACCACTTTCGTCATTACCTAGGGATCCCTTACTGAAACAAACCTGAACCTTCAACCTCACTTGTATCCACCATCAAACCTATCATTACCTCAATTGCATCTTTAAGCACTTATTTATCTAAAACCATAAAGGAACCATCCAACCCACCTCCATCTAAAAATTTTAAATCACCTTACACCTCTCTAACCAAACCCATCAAGAAACTAGGAATACTTCCTACACATATTCTTACTCACCTATATTTGAGGTTAGACTTAACCTCTTCTATTCTACCAAAGAAAACCCCAACCAAATCAAATAAGAATGTGGAGACAACTAAAATCCCACCTCAAACTAGATCTATACCACTTAATTCATACTTACCTTCTATCTTAGGATGTCATTCTTCTACTATCCCATAAGCTCATCCATATACCAAGAAGGTGAACCCTCCCATAGTTAACTATTCTTCATCTAATAAACCTTATCTTTTTGGTTTACCTACACCTACCTCCACCAAAACATCAAACTCTCCATCATTCTTAACTAACCTATCTACATCTACCTTCCTACCTATCACAAAACCTTCACCCTCAACCTCCAGATCTTCAACCTCCAAACCTACCATCACCAAACAATCCCAACTAAAAACACCTACCAAAACCCTTCCACCACCAATAACTCTTGTATTGAATCCTACTTCTAAGAAGTATCCCACTCCTAAAACCAAGAACCCAATACCTTTAATGCCTTTGATTTAATCATATTCAACTATTCTACAAAGGTTATTGCAAACCTCTTCCTAAACCCTACCACCCTTAAAACCTTTCTACCCTTCGCATCCTAAACCATCATGGTTCAATGATAATTTTATGTTCTCATACCATAGGATTCCTGTACATGATAAAGAAAATTTCAAAGATCCCTCAGCACTTATCCATATCTTATGGGATAAGGATGATTTGTTATCAGATGAACCTCCCTTGATCCCATTAGTAACCCAACCAAAAAATCAACCCATCTAACATTTACCTACTCCTCCAATCTCATTTGAAATTTAGGAGGAACCAAAGCAACCATTTAGCCCAACACCTCCCTTATTCCACACTATCCATATGGTTACCTGATCTTGAGCCTAAGAAAAGCATAAGGGAAAATCAAAAGTGTTTATACCATGAAAATACTCTTCCCCCTAATCAACCTTTCAATTCAAACCAAGCACCCTCAACTTTACCTTCACCTTATCCAAAACCCAAAATATCCATTTTGGGTGCCTATCCCTACAACCCTTCTGAATTTATCCAATGAGTGGTTCTAAAATAGCTTCAACAGACACCGGTGAAGATGAGGATTTATGAACTAATAAACACCTTTCCCCATCATCACCAAGCATTTATAGAGGCCCTATAATTAATAAAGGTTCAACCAAAATATCCTCAACCTCTTGCATCCTTTGTTAGAGCCCTTCAACTTTCTACCTTTGTCACCTTTCATGATATAAAAATACTTTTTTTCCATTCTGAGGATCTCAATCCTCCCCTCTTCATCACAAAATACATAAATAAAAACCATATAAAAATGGTAATGATTGATGGAGGATATATCATTAAAATTTTCTCCTTCCACACCTATGACCAACTTTAATTGCCTAAGAATATCATGTCATAAACTACAGTAGTCCTCTGCTCTTTCAATGATACTATGGCCACCACCTTGGGAATAATTATTCTCCACTCTACTCAGGACCTCGCACCATTCAAAAAATATTTCAAATTGTATAGGACAAGTTCCAATATAATTTTTCACTTGGATGCCCTTGGATTTGTGCCATGAGTTGTGTCCCATCTACCTTACATTGTTGTGTCAAATTTGAGCACAAAAGTCAAGTTGTTACCATAAGAGATGACCCTAGTCCTTTTTCCTCATGAAATATGAGATATCAAGCCAATAACATTCTTCTTCCTCCATCCACCTCATAACCAACTAATAATAACACCACCTCACCAGCTAAAAGCAACAACATCTCCACTAATACCATCAATGAAGCTTAAACTAGCTCATTTATCCCTTCTTCTCAGATCCCCATAAATGACCCCTTAAAACCCATGTTCTAATGTCTCTCACTAGGGGAGTATCATATTTTAGGCTTGGATGTTTTATCTACTCCTAAAGAGTATGGTAACCTGACCCATGATCTTAGTTATGACCCTAACATTGAAATAATTATCCCTTTTGGGCTTCCCAAACATCAAACCAAATTAATTTATGGGGGACTTGACATTCCACTTCTTGCTTCCACCAATACCTCTATCACCTGAACATTCACCTTTGACTTCTCCTATCTTGACAAACTAGCATTTGCCAAACTATCCTTCACAGGTGTGCTTGGAAGGGATTTGGCCCAGGCCATTATGAGCATGGACCTCATAATTTACCTTACATCAAAACCTAGAAACCTTGTGATTTATTTGGCCTTAGGTTTTTACCACGAGACTAACCCATATCATCTAAACCCATCACCAACATCGATTAGGATATCCCATCCTTACCAACCCAGTCTCTTTTAAAGTTAGAGGATTTTAACATCATTCCTTCTAATTTTTTTTTGATGAATACCATTAGTTTAGACCGGTGAATTATAAAAAGGATAGTTGAACTAAAAATCTTACTCTCATCCACCTTAAAATGGTAGAAAATGATTATCCTAGCATTGACACAATACAACATTAGGATGATGATTCCATTCTCACCTATCTTGGTGTAGGGGGTTTTTCTATCCATAAATCCCTTCCTCCTGAGAGCTAGACCATGTTTAATGAATCCACTATTGATGTTAACCTGGGTACTAAGGATAATCCTCATATTTTCAATATTGGTTAATCTTTAAATTCCATGGAGCAACAAGATTACCATTATTTCCTTCATGACCACAACATATCATTTGCTTGGTCCTATCAAGATATGCCCAGAATCAACCCTTCCATATCCCTCTATAACATTATCACCCAACCTAATGCTAAGCCTATTTGGAAAATTTTTTGTAGGATGCACCCTCATATCACCTTTATATTCGAAGAGGAGATGTATCATCTCTTGTCTATCAACTTTATCTAGCCCATCGATTATCCTCAATGGTTTTATAACATTTTTCACATTACCAAACCCATAGGGGAAATTTTCCTTTGTATCAAATTTCATGACCTCAACCTCACTTGCCCAAAGGATGACTTCCCTTTTCCTAGCATCGACCAACTTGTTAATCTTACAACTAGCAATGAGATGTCATCTTTCATGGATGGTTTCTTAAGATATAATCATATTTTTATTAGTCCCAAAGATCAACATAAAAATTCTTTCATCACCCCATGGGGAACCTTCTATTTTAGGGTCATGCCATTTGGTCTAAAGAATGCCAAAGCAACCTGCTAGTGTGTGATGACCTACATCTTCAATTATCTAATCAATAAAATTATATAAGACTACATAGATGATCTCCTTGGGAAATCTAAACATTACAAGGATCATCTATCTACTATCACAATCCTTTTCAAATGCCTAATCCACTTCCACATTAGACTTAACCCCAAGAAATTTAACTATGGGATCATTTTTATAAAGCTTCTTGGCTTTATCATCTCCCTTCAAGGAATCAAAATAAACCTTGCTAAATTTAGAGAAATCCTTAAAATACCACCTCTAACCCACCTTAATAAACTATGTAGCTTGCAAGCGAAGCTCCAATCCATCTATCACTTTATCTCTCAATTATCAGATATATGTCAACCCTTTCACCATCTCTTTAAGAAAGACACATATTTTATGTAGAATAAATAATGTCAACAAGATTTTGATTCACTCAAAGAATATCTTATTTCTCCACCTATTTTTACCCCACCTAAATAGGATAAATCATTTTACCTTTATATATCTACCACTAACCATTCCCTAGGGGTAATGATCACTCATTGTGATGAACAAAATTAAGAGGAAGCTGTCTACTACATAAGTTGAACAATTATAGAATGTGAGACTCGATACACCCATTCTAAGAAACTTTGCCTCACCTTAGTATTTGTGTCTTCCAAACTTCATCATTTCCTTCTCAATCACAAAACCTATATCATCACTAATACTGACCCTCTCAAGTACATGCATTTTAAACAATACCAAAACCAACTTATGGCTAAGTGGCTCATGCTCCTAGTTAAGTTTGACCTTGAGTTACTCTAGTAGAATTTGATTAAAAGGCAAGTCATTTCTAACTAATTGGTCAAAGATCATTTACTTGGCAACCAACCACTTCCTCTTGCATTTCTAGATGAGTCCATCATGACTCTTTATCAAGAGGACCCTACCTATCAAATGACCATGTTCTTTGATGGTTCTAAATGCTAGTATGTTCGGGGTGATAGAGTTATTCTCATTCCCATTCATGATGAACCTCTTCCCCTCTCCTTTAAACTTGATTTTTAATTCACCAATAATGTGGCTAAGTATGAATCCCTAGTAATAGGTCACTAGACTGCTTTAGCGCTAGGAATTAAGACCATTAGTGTCTTTAGAAATTGTCCTAGATTATGGTCAACTAGGTTAATGGATCTTACCAATGTAAGAATTATGTCTTTCAAAAGTATAAACAACTCATAAATGTACTCTTAGCATCATTTGATCATTACCTTATCTACTATATTCCATGATCTACCAACAAGTTTACATATACAATGGCTTCCCTTGCTTCTCAAATCCCATCTCAACCTATTGATTCTAAACTCTTTGTTGTCATCAACCACTTTATCACACCTTCTTACATCCATTTTGACCTTCCTACCATTTTTAGTGTAGAAGCATCTCCATTACACATATGGTATGAACAAACCTTTTACTATCTCAACCTTAGCATCATTCCTACCAATATCTCTAGGAATGCCTAAAGAGCCTTTGTTCAAAGTTCCTCTTGTTATACCATAATTGGGAAAATCATTTACAAGCATTTCTTAGATGACCTCCTTATTAATTGTCTGCACAGTCATGAAGCTTCCCTTGTTATTAGGGAAACACTTGATATAATCTATGGAGGACACTTTAGTGGTTTAGCTATCTTTAAATGTATCCTTTGCCTTGGCTACTATTGGCCCACCTTCAACCAAGACTGATATGACTATGTAAAGAAGTGTGTTAAGTGTCAACAATATGCTAATTTACATCATGCACCTACCTATGGCCTACAAGTATCCAAAAACTATTGGCCCTTCTCATAATAGGGACTCAATCTCATTAGGGAAATCAATGCTCATTCTTAACAATGACATCAATCCATAATTACCACCATTAAGTATTTCACCAAGTGGGTGGAAGTTATTCCTCTCATCTCAACTAAAGTTGATAAGATAGTTAACTTCATTAGCCATCATATCATCTATCATTTTGGTGTTCCCCATAAAATCATCACTGATAATGGTAAATATTTTAAGAACAAACAAGTCCAAGGTATTTGTAATGCATTAGGAATTAAGTTAATCTTTTCCTTGCCTTACCATCCACAAACAAATGGATAGGAAGAAGCCTCTAACAAGACCCTTAACGAGATGTTAACCAAAGTAGTTAGTGATTAAGGTTGAGATTGACACTCACATATCCCTTTCCCTTTATGGGCCTATCACACTAACATTCAAAACTTATAGGTGCTACCCCTTTCCTCTAGTATTTGGAGTAGAGGTAGTCTTGTATCTCGAAGTCTAGATTCCTTATCCTTAATATCCTTACAGGACATCATCTCTGAGAGTGACTATCATCAATAATGTCCAATAGGACGTGAACTACTTGAAGAACATCACCTTGAATCACTTAATCATCTTTGTTTCTATCAAGAATGAATCTAGCATGCCTATTAAAAACACCTAAAATAATGAGAATTCAATATTAGAGACCTCATCCTCAAGTAAAGCCAACATGTAACCAATATGGAGAAAAAGAATAGAGGTAAATTTAATTTTAATTGGCTTGGAACATACATCAAAACCCATAAGTATGGATTATAAGCTTACTTTTTATCCTCTCTCAAAGGCAAACTAGAACCTAAGCCTCTTGATGGTTCACATCTGCATCTTTTCTTTTATTAAACAAGGATTAAACTCATTTTTTCTAAATTAATCTCATCCCTTTATTTTATATACTTTCACCCTTACCTTCCTCTTACCTTTTTGAGGAAAACTGATTAAAACATAGAACTATGTGATTAATCATTACAGCATAGCCTAATCCTAAATATGAGTACCATGGATCTACCCATGGCATGGTTCTCATAGATACTTTTCATCTCTCATCAGATGAAATCCCATGGTCATTTGTCTCTCAAAACCACCCCTTTTACCTATCATTACCTTCTTGTGCTAAATTTTTGCCCTCATAAAGGTGAAACCTCTAAGCCTAATTAAACTTGTCCATGCCTAAGACCTTACATCAAAATAATTTTGGATACCAATATATTACTTGGGTCACATGTATCTAGTATAGTATAATACTCCCTTGAAGGACAACTACACCAAAAAAATGCTTAAAAAGATAGACTGCTCCCTTGAAAGATAGCTACCAAACATACAAACCCAAACTTAGACCACTTCCTTGAAGGATGGCTAAATAAAATGGGTCAAAAACAATCATTTGAAGCTTATCACATTGATCAAATTCCCAACCTATCAAAACAAAATAAAAAAACAAATTACCCTATATCAAAAACAAAACAAGCTATCCAAAGGAAGTTGTAATCAACTTTCATATCTAGCATTAGTAGACTTCTCACATTGATCAATCTACACCTTGAATTAAGACATGGACTTATCTAAATTGGTTCTTAGGTCACCTATATAAAGGGAAAACTATCCCACATAAGGTTACCTTACCTATCAACCCATTTACCTTTCACCTATCTCATATCCCCTTTATACTATATTTAAATCAAGGGATTTTGAGCTTACTTGATATAACGGGATAAAGACACCATTTTATCAACCAAAGCATGTTAATGTGAAGAATTTGAAAATATTAGTTTCCTTAAGACACTCCACATTTGGTTTTTTTAGGTCCTTACCAATGAAAAGGCATCATGCTTTTTCCTTGCCCTCATATCATTGGTTCATGTATACATACGTCTCATGATTCTCATTTCTTTTTTCCTACATTTAGTTTGTTATCTAACTCAATTTATGTGTTTTCATTACATACTTAACAATAATCACATCACATATCCATGAAATAAACAAAAAACATCAATAATAAACATCACATTATTAACCATATCCATAAACCACCTCATATATCTATATATGATCAAAACATCATGAACCACATCATATATCTATCTATAAATCATAAGTGTCATCCTATCCATTTACCATTAACATCATATAAAATCATATCATAAGCAACATTAATAACCATAATCAAACCATTCATATTAGTATTGATGAATAAAACAAAACATCATCCATAATCATCACATGCCTAAGCTACTGAGTCAACATCTCATAAGCATAAAGCATCAAAACATCAAAACATGTAAACCATGAACCATTAACATCATAAATATAATCATATACATCATGTCATCAAATAAATAATAATGTATAAATCTCTCTCTCAAAGATTGTGCATCTTTTATCATTGGCACACAAGCTAGTATCAAAAACATATGCATCATATATATCTAGCATATCATATCATGCCCTTGTGGCACCACTACCACTAGCCCATTTTTCACCTACAATACCATCTAGTGTCAATCCTCTTGGGATACCTATATGTCTAGTCACTATAGAGTCCCACTACCATGGAGTCACCATAGTTGGTCCACCTACTAAATTATCCCTGTACCCTCCCCATCTCGACTACTCTCAACACTGTGTTAACATTATAGCCTCATAGTATCTCAACTCCTCCACTATGGCCAGGTACCATGTCATAAATATCATCCCAAGTGGCCCTTATACTATTGTTTTCACTGCTCATACCCTTTATCTTAGTGTATCCATCTCTTGGGTCACCAAACCTAAGGAGGTATGACCCTGATCTCTCTCAACTATAACAAGGGTAACCTAAACCTACAAAGTCACAATTTGGCCCAATAATGTGCCCACCTATCCCTATAACCTTATAATTTTTTCTTTTGTGGTAGCCAATATTGCCCCTACCTATCCATCAGGGTTACTACCATGTACTTATGCTCTAGCTAGATCCACATCCATGGCCAATCAACCACTGCATAAATGGCTTGGTACCATGTTTCATATCCATAAATAACACTAGCATAATCTATCCCTATTCTATCAGGTAACTCCTCCTAGTATAACACCACCTCCTCTAGCTATGGTTAATGTAAAAAAAAACTTAGCATCCTCTCTCTTATACCTTGAGAAAGGACCTATGATCCCTTGCACTAGGCCATAATGCCTCTTCACTCTATCTAATGGGATGAGTTTAGTCTCACTCTCTCTCCTCTCATATATCTACCTCTAGATCTATAGTGATAATGTGTGATAACTATATTGGGCCCACATGAGAAAGTCCACATGGCTTCCAGATGACATCACCCATAACCAAAAGCTCTAATGCATCCCTAAACTAGTCAACGTATCTAACACCTCCACCAAATCCTATCAAACCATAATCTCCCCTCCATTATAGGAAACCCACTCTATAATATACCTAGGTATATCCATCCCATGGTATCCCCAATGGTCTCAAAACCCAAATGTGTTCATATGCCCATCAATGCAGCATAAACCCCACACTAATCCCATATCATCTATGAGCTCAAAAGGCCTAGAGCTCCTTGTAAATAGTAAAAGATAAGGAAATATTCCATGCTCGAATCAGGTAATGTGAAATAAGACATTAAAATCATCATCATGGTCATTAAGCACCTCTTATCAAAAGACCTCTAGTATAATGTCCCATAACCAAAACCACCCAAATGCCACCTAACATGGACCTAATCCTCATTATACATGAGCTCCATATACTTACCCTCTCCTCACTCTGAATATGACAAATAGGTTCCCATCAAATAGGTATCCATATAATCCTATGAACATCCTCTAATATGATGGTGTCTCTCCTATTTATAGTAGCAAGGTCTTCATGGATGGATCCCATCTCTTGATGAGGGCCATGATCATCACTACATCTCTCAATAACCACTAATAATGTCTCATGGCTCCAAAGCTAACCTCTTCCATATGTGTCCAATAATCACTGGTCATCTTTTTATAGATCTTTGCAAAGATCCTGAGAACCTGATCCCTCATCTAGATCTAATCTCATGCCCATAAAAATAATCAAGTTGGAATACACACTTAGTTTTCCATTATCATTTCTCATTTTCATTCTACCTACATCAATTCCTTTATCCACCTAAACCCACCTAAATAAACCTACTCTAATGACCACCCCCACCCATAAACATTTTAACATCTACCATAACCTATCACACCAATACCTAACATTCTTATCAAAATATATATCCTAACCAATAAATTTTTCATCACACCTTTTCTAAACCTATCAAACCACTACCTACCTCTAACCACCAACTATATCAACCTATCACTCCTACTTGAACTTACCCTATCTTAAACTTAAATTTGGCATTTTAATTACCCCAAATGTCCTTACAATATTTTAAACATTTCTTTTTATATCTTTTCATTCCAACCCACCTTCCATAAATCACTCGACCACTAATGGTCCTTACAAGCATTGACAATCAGGTGAGCTTTAACCTTTAGTGGTAAACCATCGACGGTCATGTCTGATCATTGATGATTGGGTCTAACCACTGATGATCACTATATGTTACCACCAATGGCATAAGACCTAACCTACCTTACCAAAAACTACCCAAAACATAAAATTTTAATAACTAAATTACCTAAATCTATCCTATAACCTATCCTAAACCTAAATCTTATTTAAAATTTAAATATTATATACTAATTTTCCAAATTTTACCCAAAATATAAACTAGGGAAAAACACCCCAAAAAATGTATCCAAACAACCACAATATAACAAATTCAACCTTACAAAAAACAAAATCAATTAATCTAATAATTAAAAACATCACCTACCTCTCCTCAACTTTTGTTAAGGACAAAGCCCATGTTGAGCTACTCCACCATGTCCTCATTCACCCTACATCATAGTCTGAGATCGATTACCTTAAACAAAAGCTCAAATAATCAACAATCACCACCTCAACCAAGCAGTTAGTCAACCCTCTCATCAAAACACTAAATCAACCACTCACTAGACTACACAAAAAAAAAATGGAGTCAAAAAGTTGAAAGTGAAAATGAAATTCATTTTTACCTTTTATCCTTGACTTTTTAGGGTTTCTCCCTAACCATCAATGATCAAGGTGACTGTCGATGGTTGGCCTTGGAACCCCTAACCATCGATGATTAGGAGAGCCCACATTTAAGACATTTTAAGGCACCTAACCTAAGTGCCTAATGTTTGGAGATAAATTTTCTCCACCAGACCAAAACTTGAATTTTTGGAGATTACCTTTTTTTGACCAACCACAGGACCATATCCACCTCGACATTGGCCATTTTTGACCTCAACACTTGAATATTCTATGAAAATCCTACCTTGGTCATTTTTTACCACACTGACCAACCTTACCATGAATATTTGAATTTTCACCACCTCATGCATAACTAGACCATTTATGTTTTTAAAGGGAGCACTTCCTATCTTAGAGACCTATGAGAACATTGACCTTATCTAGAAGACTTGAATAGAATAACTTGATGAGATATGATCAAAACTATGGACCAGTTACCCTATCATTAGTCTTTCTAGAAGTGACATTATTTTTACCAACATTGGTAACCTTAGTTTGTGTGTGATCTTGACTATCACACTTAGTCATATTTTATGTGCATGTTTACTTCTCAAATACTTAACCCCATATTTTATCACTAACCTTATGATTTACCATATACTACTTATCAAACATCAACTCTATTTCAATTTCACCTCATCGACTCTTGGTTTGAGGGGGAACACCTCCTCCCATACTTAGGACAAACAAACCTTCAACTAAGCAATCCATTTTTATTTTACATCTCGATAACTCAAAGATGCATAAAAAAAAGGGGAAAAATGTAGACACTATAAGAATATACTAGATATCAAAATGCCTCAAGATACCTTAGGGACTACCTAACCCTTCTTGACCCATTGGCTAATCTATAGACCTTGGGTATAATTAGCTACTTGTTAATAATTTGACCTATCAAGGGTAAATTACCACCCCCATAACTCAAAACATTCAATAAGCTATTTATTAACCCTTTTTAGATGGTTAAACTAAGGAATTATGTCTTAAAATCACTAATTTTGGTTAAAAAAATAAAAAAATAGATTGCAAATGGGTCATTGTCTTTTTAAATGAGCATTGTACACAAATTTAAAAGAAAATTAAGGTTTTTGGGAGCTACAGGTGGTTTCAAGACCTAAAATTTTGTACACAAGGTCACCATGAGCTGTATAACCTTCTAATAAAATCATGGCAATTGGATGAGTACAGATAATTGCTTTTTTGTAACAGTCCTCAACATGTCTGTTGGAGATCACCATTGTGACAAGGACCATTTTGGAGTGCCACAGAGGTTTTTGAGTATAAGTAAAACTTTTAAAATCATAAGATGATGTTTTTACATAATAATAAGACTTTAAAAAGGTGTAAAACTCCAAATTTTAAGAAAACCATGCTTATATAGGCTTATGCAAGCAAATAGGCATATAGGCCAAAAAGGGTTTCTTTTTATTTTTCAAGTAAAATGTGATTTTAGAGTGTTTTATTAGCATGTTATAGAATCGATTATTATTTTTTCAATAATTATGAATTAGGTGAATATTTATTTTCATTTTGGTGAATTTTTCATTTTTACAGTTCTCAGCGCCCTTCCAAGCCTCATGTTCAGATGCTCGTATCTTTCAACACATGTGGATTTTAGCCAAAAAATATTATTATGTTTTGATTACAAATATTTAATTATAATTAATAAAAAACTAAGACCATTTTAGGGACTCTGATTTATGAACAATCATTAAGAGTGTAGGTAGCTTAGAATGTAGTCAAAACCCCACAAGCAGATTTATCTAAATGATAAATTTTCATATATTTTGAATGGGAACCCAATATATTTGAGGATATTATTGGGGTTAAATTTATATACATATATTTAAATATTTTTATGTTTTGAGGTATTTACTTCATGAACCATCATTTTGAACATTCAGATTTAAAACCCTCATAAACCCTCAAAAAACTAGTTTTGAAAAAAATTGATTTTATTTCCATAAAATCACAATTTATAAAACTAAAAAAAATTCAAATTTAAAGTATACTCATATATAATTTCATAAATGTCAATTTTATGCATGGATCTATACGGATGAGGGTAGAAATCATATTTTTTGTGGAAAAAATCATGTAAAATAAAGTATAGGATAGTTCAATGAAATATAATAAATGGATATCAAAGAATAATACTTTTTATTCATCCTAAAATATTAATTTGGTTATAAATCAACTAAAAAATGTCCCAAATATCTTGATCAAAATGGCTAGTCGATAGGAAAATAGAGCAAAATAGGCCTAGTCAACCTTGTTGACTGAATGGTGAGTGTTTTCTCATCAAAATAAAATATCTTGTAATGAGTAAAGTTGTTCTAGGTATATTTAATATTTTTTTGGTATGTTCTATGTCATCTTATTTCAATTTTAATGTATTTCAAATGCCAAGATTGGCTTTTAGGCCTATTTGGTCTAATAAGCCTAGTTGGTCAAATGGTCAACTTGAAGAATAGCATTAAAAATATATAAAATGAATTAATTTTGGAGTTACCACATGACATATATATTTTTAATTTAATTTATCATTCTCAAGTCAACCCACAAGTTCCAATTCATTTAAGTTGAGTTCAAGTGGAGGTTGACTAGTGTTTGAGTCCACATCTCTTTGATTGATTAGTGTTACTAGTTTGATGCATCTCCCATGCTTTTCATGAAAGATAATGAAATTAAATAACTTAAATACACTCTAAATATGGATTTATATTCGAAATTATGGCATGATTTTCATGTAGGAAAGGTTGAGAAGTCAACATGGGCCCACCATAAATTATTCTATGCTAAGAATGAAGGCCATGCAATTTTTTGGACAATTGAATACTTTGTTTAATATTATAAAATGAATTTATTATTGATGAATATCATGTATTTTCATGCATGAGGATTTTTAGAAGTTAACATGGGCCCACTACCTCTAAGTCTATGCCAAAATTTGAAGATCATGCAAATTTTCATAGAGTTTGGAGATTTTGATGAATTGTTTTAATATTATAAAAGGAGTTAGTCTTGAGTTAAATAACCAAGACTAGTCCTTCTTCCTTTTTAACACCACATTGGATTTAGGTTAGTTTTTATAATTATATATTGGATTTTTTAATCCATTATTCATTAATTCCTAAAGTAAAGAGGGAATTTTAATTGAAACCATTATTATCAAATAAAAATGATTTTTTGTATATGTTTTTTGGATCAGAATAGAATGTAATTTGAATATGTACCATCATACAAAATAAATCTACTTACCCTTTCTCAATTCCTCTCCACACCTACTATGAAAATATCATCCTCTACAGGTCATTGCAAGAGCTAGGATTTGAATTTGTTTTGCAAACTTTTTTCAAGCCTTCTTTTGAAACACTGATGTTTAGGATTGAATGTAGAGTTTCCTTTCATATTCATATGTGTGTGTTAATTAGTTTAAAAAATATTTTAGGGAATACCAATAATTCAAGTACATCACCCCATTAAAAAGTATTTCCCATTTTAGTTTCTTTCTTCCATTTTCACCCCAAAAAGCAAAAAATTAAAATACTTTGGTTTTTAGAGAAAAATATTAAGAAACCAACCCTCTCTAGATGTTCTTCTCAATTCAATGTCAACCACACTCTAAGAAGATCCAATTGTATCATCTAGAGAGAAAATGTTCTTTTCACATCTTCAAACAGGGTGCTCTCTAGAGTGATAACACTACTTAGTTAACTAAACTCAATAACTTACTAATAAAACTTAAACCACCTCTTTTAACTCATCTTGACCCTCTGCCTATAGACATTTAACCATTTATGGTTAGATTAATCATTGATAGTTAGCTTTACCATTGATGGTCAGGTCTTAAACCTTCTAATACATCACTAGTTATGTGTGAGCTAATGAGGCATAGTTAAATATGTTTGCCTTATGCAGTGCTAAAAAATTCCCAAGCATGGAAATCAATAAGCCAGCATAATAGGGAAAATTATATCCTCCATCTCTCTTTTCCTATAAAAGGAGGGAAGTAAGAGGTGAAATGGATCATCACAATCATTCTAGCTCATAG
Organism: Torreya grandis; assembly: GCA_037957365.1. NCBI lineage: Eukaryota > Viridiplantae > Streptophyta > Pinopsida > Cupressales > Taxaceae > Torreya > Torreya grandis. Next base: position 1,466,463 of record JARHVA010004199.1, read on the forward strand.
TTATTCATGCTCTCTAGCCACCCAATCTTCTTCTAATGATTTAGTAATAGCAATAGAGATCTGAACCTCTATCAAAATTAATCTTGAGGCAAAGTATTGTTACTTTACCAAAAATAATCCAGTAATTAACCATCAACCACTTAGCAAGTAATAGGTATATTTATACTTAAGTGTTATTATTTTGGTTTAACTCCTTTCAACCCCATAAGACCTTTTTACACCTATATTCTAACCTCTCATTTCTGACTAGATCCCAAACAAACCATTATCAGACTTTTTATAAATATTTTCAAAAATCTAGAAAGAACCATTGAAATTTACTTAACCACCAATAGTCACCCCTAACCATTGATGGTTACCCAATAATCGATGATTAGCTTAACCATCGATGATTAGCCTAACCACTGATGGTCATTGTGGCATGAAATAACAAGTTATCTATAACCTATTACCCTAACCAAATTTAAATTTCTATGTTCCTACCTGTTCATAGACCCTTGCCTAATTTTATGAACCTGACCTGATCTATCTTAACACTAGTATTGACCCACTTTTTCTATATTTAGTGATTTTGTCTATCAAGCATTCATCTACTTCTTGTATTTAATTTTGGTACTTTCTATTATTTAATGCAATTATCTTTCTTTTGTCACTTTAAAATTAATTATTATCAAAATGGATTGACAACCTCCTAGCAAGCTCATTCTTCTTGGATCTAGCTCACACTAGGAATTCCACTTAGCTATCTTGTTAACGACCCCTTTTGTTAGTGTTTTCCTATTTTTAGGTTATTTCATCAAAGCCAAAGAAGAGTTCTCCATATTCATCTGGATCATGCATGGATCACCAACTAGCTATTTTTACCACACCCTTATTACTAGTTTCTTATCTTCTTCCAAAACTTAGAAATGAGCATAGATTAAGAGAAACATAGTACCAAGAGATATAGTACACCACTTACAACTACATTTAGATTTATTTTGATGAATTCAAAATTATTTCTCTAGTTCCTTCATCATCTATACCCATTTGGATCAAGGGGGAATTTGTTGGGATCATTTAATGATACAAAGTATTATTTTAATTATTACTTTGTTGTATAGGTTATATTCTCATTAGTTAATTTTCTAACAAACTTCTTCTTTTACAAGATTTTATAGTTTAAATTTGTATTAAAAATAATAATTTTTTATATTTCATATATTTTGAATATATTTTTTGTATTATTATTCTTGTTCCATGATCCATCGTCCCACCCCTATTTGATGGATCATAACCTATGAATAACTAGGTTTAGATTGATAAGTTATCCAACCTTTTTGTGTAGTTGACTCAAGAACTTAAGTAGGCTATGAATATATCATTTTATACCCATTTATAGTAGATGCATATGAAATTTAAAATGCATGATGTAACTTACACTGTGTAGTATGGATCTAGGCCACACAAAAATTTAAAATGTAAAATAGACTAGCACCACTTGAGAATGCCAACCATTATAGATGGAATGAGGCATCAATATAATGTAAATCTAGTGAAAAATTAGTGTATAAGATTTTTTTAGTATATAATGTGGAGAATGACATGTAGTTGTCATTCCATATGAGAGTACTAGTGTTAAGCTAAACATATGGGAATAATGTCTCATAAACATGCCCCCAACTATGATATATATGTATATGGATTTTGGACTAAGTCATAATAACATGTGTCTATGCATGTTTGAAACTAAAATAAGAGTGATCATGTCATCCATGATGCCCCCAATATGAGTAAACATATGTAATCTATGTAAAAGTTTAGTATATACTGAACCTGTTTGATAATTTATGACTTTGATTGTGCCAATTTGAACTATAAATACCATACCTTTTATTAATTTTAGAATTTTATTTATTTGAGGCTACTAGATAGTAGTGTAGTCCTATTTTCCAATAACATAGTATTATATAGAATATTTTACTACATTATTGACCAAATGTGATGTTTCTAAGGGAAATCAGGATTGATCTATATGTGGCTATCTTTCACTATATTTTATTGAATCTAAGATCTATAATTTGTGTTCGGGTAATGAAAACTATGTTTTGAGTGCACTAAGATGGCCTAATATCTATGATAAACCCATGTGAATTCCCCCTCTTGTGAGGGTAGTTGTTTAACCTCTGTAATAACTATCCTCAATATAAAATCTATTCATCATGTGTGATGTATTGAAAATATTTGATATCTGTGTGATAAACTATTATGGCATGTGTACATGACATAAAAATGTAAAATAGTCTCAACATAAGTTGTTAATTTAAAATTATTGTTAGATCTAACATTCACAAGGTTGTGAAGATCTATATAACAATGTGAGTATATGGATAATGAATCTAAATATAACCTTATTAAACTACGTAGGGGATAGGGTATGATGTCCATCAAGGCACCCAAGGAGGAAGGGGAGATGCAAGAATTCCCTCATGAAATCACAACTAAATGTGAATGTAACAAGTAAGAAATAACTTTCATGGCCATAACACATACCAAAAAAACATACATATAAACACATGAGACACACATACTAGGCCAAGAGACCATAATACAAAGGAATTGAGCACATTTCACTAAGTCTGAGAAAGACCATACATAGAAGGACATGTTAAAATGTCCACATATGCAAAGAGTAAGTGATATTATCTTATATCCACATGGAACGACATGTTCAATTATATGCATACACAATAAAGAAGCACACACAAGGACCAAAGCATACACATAATGAAAGGAATTAGATTAGAGCCATTTAACAATGACATATTCAAATGCATTCAAGTAGATGTATAATCAAAAATACACAATACAATATAAAATATTAAATCAATAAATGATTGTTTGCATAAACATGTGGTACAAATTCATATAAGAGAAATTTTTTACATAAGCTAAGTCTATAGTGGTAGTATTTGGTAAAAAGTTAGTGTAGTATAGGATGATCAATATCAAGATATAATTAATGATAGATATATGATATGGAGTATAGAATGATATAATTTGGCAAATCATAAGCTTTATACTAGGATGCCACCAATGGGCTGATATGTCAATTTTTAATCTATGTATATGTGTATGTGCCTTTGATGGGTAAATAGTAGCAATTATGTATCTATGTAGAGGACCTGAGTCCTTTAGAAATATGTGAACACTTGAATAGAATAAGTGAATCATTTATGTATGATAAAATTAACTATACCAATAAATATAACATATGTAGTACCTATAAAATATAAGGAATGTAAACATGGAAATTAATATAATCTAATTTTTTATTTATAGAGTAATATTTTAATGTTTTTTGTTTTTTTGAGTATAAGCTCTGTATAAGTAACATGAAAATGAAACTATATACAAGGATCAAGATAAAGGAAACTATGTACAAGTAATTTGGAAGTAAATAATATAATTTATAAATGACATTTAGTGGCTCTAAATATCTAAGAACACATCCACAAGATGTGGATAGTGAAATGGAATTTTCAGTGGGAGGTCATCCAATGTCAAATTTTGAATCAACCAAAACTCAAGTAAATCACCATCATTGTCATCATTTTACCATTATTTATACATAAGTACAATCTTATCATTGGCATTAGTCTGTATTCAATGAAATAAAATATCATGTTACTCTACTATGTAAGAAGATGCCTTATAGTCCTAGGTTAGTCCACATTGGACCACTAGATGTCTATATGAAATCTATGATTTTCATACAGGCCATCATGTAAAATGTGAATGTGTCCCTCATGACTAAAATATAAACATCTATTTATTCGATCCACTATGGCATCCAATGCTTATAACAATGTACTACTAAGTGTAAATTCTATGTGAGTGATTGTGCTCATGACGAAAAGTAGTGTGTTGACCACCTTTAGGCCATATTCAAATAGTAGTGTGATATGTCCTAAAGAGTCCTAATAATGTATATAATGTTTTATCTATATCTCCTTATGCCCTATGTGATATAGGAATGACAAATTACAGGTGTTGGGATTAGAATCCATATCTATAACAACATGAAGAATTTATTGGTCCTTGATTAAAGTCTTTATAGTCAGTGGATCATCCCTTCAATGTTGAGGTCATGGAGGAGTTCATCATTATCTTTATACTAGTGGAGGTAGAGGTTATGTTTTCTATATAGTTCTCTAAGAATTGAGTTTATTAAATTTATATTATAATGCTAAGCATGTATCTATATCATGTCTAGTAATCTTGTGAAGGAGACAAAAGGGTTTGTCATCCTACTGTGACAATATGTTAATGAATCTGTGATGAATTATGGGTAATGTTATCAATCATTTGTCAAGTAATATCTATAAAATTATTTGTGGTTTATCCTATGTATTACCTACCTAAATCTGTACAATTGGGTAAATATCCATATATGTAAACATATGTATTGAGTGTAATAGATTATTTGCCTCTAATTATAAGTGAATGTCTACACCTATATTTGGGGTATTGTGAACTTATGTTGATTCTTATATAGGGAAAGGTATGAGTGAATTAGAATCATCTCTATACTCTCTAAGGCCTATCTATGTGAAGCTAAATCCATATAAACAATAATCAATGTTCATGGGTTTTGTATTATCCTCTAAGGTGGTTTTATAATTTATATTTATGTTTTTGATGTATATTTCCTCTAAGTTAACAATTAGTGGTAACTGTGTTGTGAAAATATCATCCTCCATCATGGGCAAGGGGGACTATGTTGTAGGAGGGTCACTCTCCATCATGGGTGAATGTAAATCTAGTCCAAAAGGATTTGTAACATGTATGGGGATAATGTTACTATGTTCCCCTACCTCATATTTATGCATATGTTTGATAGGAATCATGTGAGGTGGCGAATATATGAAATTATAAGATGTCCCATCGAAATAAATATTAGGGTAATAGGATCAATGAATCCGTAATATTTGAATGCTTGATTATTAGTTGGATGAGTCTATAAGTATCCATAATTTAAAAACTTTATGCATCTATGTAATATACAAGGTACTTCTTACATAATGTGTATCCAAGTTTTCCTAAGTAATAAATTGTAATGCATAAGATTAGGCATCACTTGAGACTATGTTGATAGGGTTTTTGGCCCAACCATGATATCTAAAGTAATAAATCCCAATGCTTGCTAGGGAATGTAATCAAAACCTCATATGTTCTTGTATATCATCTAAATGGATTTTATATCAACCCCCATAGTCTACAAGAATGTGAGGTTTCATATGTTGAGACCTAAACCAATATCAATTAGAACTTGTTTAATAGTGGTAGTTTTAATTTATGCTTGAATGAAAAGTGGTAGATTATAATAAATAAATATTTATGAGGGAAACTCCTCATTGACAAAAGATATAACATATTTGATGTCATTTATAGTGTTCATGATAGATGAAAAAAAAATTGTCTCTGTATCACGATGCAAAGATGTATGATTGAATGTTTGAACAAGAATGTCTTTGAAGATGGTTTCCTATTGAATTAATTCAAATATATAAATCTTGGTTGGTGTATTTCTCAAATTATCAATAATATCCTATGATTTGTGTTGATCCATATATCCCATTATATTATGTTGGGGAAGATAAGTGATTGTTATATTACATAGTTTTAGTATAGGAGAAGGAGGCATCTAATTTCATCTAGTAACAACTCAAACCAAAATATATATTATTTTCCAAGGGTGAGTAGTAGAGGTAGGATGTGAGTGAAAGTAGTAAATGTCTCTAGGTGGAGGAATAACAAAAGGAGTCATCTAATCCCTCTACTATCAAATAATAACTATATGTAAGTTAAAATTGGCCATGTGACAATGCTTTCCATAAAAGAAGGGACAAGATTATGTAGAAAAATGTATGAAATAATATAATTTCTAACATTATCCATAAGAGGAGTGACATACATGTGCATATTTATAAAAATTATAGGTGTTAAAGATAACATACTCCCATTTTTTTTAAAATAAGGACCCTTGTTTTAAATCTTACAAAGTTATGCTTTGAATTAAAAAATACACTTGTTTAGATTTATTTATTTGAAGATCATCCACACCAATGGTTTGTTTGACATGTTTACATATGGTCCTTGTTTATTCTACCTAATGTTGCTAATGGTTGTGGATTGTGTTTTAATATTGTAGGTTTAATGGAGCCCTATTGGATAGACAATGTCTAGGGTTTTGTGCCTTGATGATAATTTAATCCTTTATTTTAAATAACCCTTTGTACCTTATTATCTAATTTAATCTATGTTTAATTTATGAAAAAACCCTAGTGTAATGTGTTTAACCTAGGTCCTTTCGAAACAAAGTAAAAAATATAAGGGTTCATTTTAGTCAACATTGTGTGGGAACACTTTATATTATTTTAGACTTACTTTATATTTTATGCTAAGGTTCTATTCATGCTTCTCAACACTACCAAGAACTTAGGCTGAAATTTTATGTTATGTTCTCTTTATATCTTGAGACCCATACTAATTCTATTATCTACCTAGACTAATTAAACCTAGGACACTTTATTATGTTTTAAAACTTAGCTTAAAAATTTTATCCTAAATTTTTAATTATAACTATTAATATAATTAAAACCTTAGCCCAAAACTCTTATCCTAAGATATTTATGTTACCCAAGCATACACTTATTTATTTCATTGCCCATAGGGATGGACCAATCACGTTCAACTTAATAGATCAAGATCCAAAAATGTGTATTAAAATGAGCATCAAGGATCCAATAGGGTAGGGAAAGGTCAAATTGTCAAAGGTACTACAAAAGAACTCGTAAGTGCCAAGTGGCATGATATTGATGGCTTAACTCAAATATATAATGTTTTCATTCATCCTAACCACAACAAGTGGATCACAATCAATGACATGTGTTGATCAATGCAAAGTAAATCTAATGACACATAGTAAATTCAAAAAGTCAAAAATCCTATAAGAAATAGAGTAGTCAATCATGTTCAACCTCTTGTATTGAGATCAATGGTGCGTGTTGAAGTATATATAAAATATCCAATGGTGTGAGTTGAAGATGAATTTTTAAAGAGTCCATAACAAATACGGTAATGACATGTGTTGTAACCATGATAAACCAAATAGAGATCAACCAATGGTGTTTCATCTCTCATATCATAGTCTAATGATGAACAAGGAATATACTTTTTAATGAACCTAAACCCAATGAGAGGTTACCACATGGCACAACCATGTTAAATAGTGGTGTATGTTTTTTAGGCATTCAGAGATCCCATGGAGCTACCAAGTGGCATGATCTCAGATGCTTGTACTAAATATCAATGTCCTATGATAAGTCAAAGCTAAAAGACTTAATAGAAGATCAATAGATCATATTCAATCAAGAGAAAATATTGTGTGAGGTGTTGACATGTTTCCCAAAAGGACAAATGGTCACATTAAAATATTAATGAATAAAATGACACAGTGTAGCCACATAAGCAAGACAAATCAATTTAAAAGATTTAGTGGACCTGCAAACATAAAAGGTATTAAAAAAGTAATCTAAGAAAAATATAAGACATGAAGCTCATAATTTCAAACTCAATTTCCTCCTTTAAATATTTTCATAAACCTTCAAGTAATCCCTAAGCATATGGAATCCCTAATTTGAACCTATTTTCATTATAATCAAGCCAACAAGAATTAAATTATTGCCTTACAAAGTTAATTTAACCTAGAACTAAACTATAGTACACCAGTGAGTAATTTTGTGAAAATCATAGCAATGGTATCTCAAAAATGTGTTTCAAAGGAAGACATCAAGCTTTATTTGACCACAGACATTTAACGTCACATTTTTAAATACACTGAGTTCAATGCTTCTGGTCTAAACATAAGAGATGATAATTAGTTGAAGCTATTTTGGACTATCAAGAATTAGCCTACCATCACATGGGAAGAGGAGAAAAATCTATCAACTAAGAGATTATATGATGATATATTTTAAATTTAGATGACAAGCCTTTATTATGTAGAAGCAAAACCTGAGCTACTTCATTGTATCAACATTCTTGTTCCTATTTTTAAATATGGTAAAATCGATAAAGTCATGTTAATCAATGAGCACAATAATAAAAAAAAATCATATATTTTTGTTATGGAATTTTAATCCTATTACAAATTGCCCCACCCAAAATTGACATAGCTTCAATCAATACCTAGGATAAAGAACATGATTTGAAGGAAACCCTGGCCATGTGGTTATACTCTAGGAACTAGGTCTTTTCATACTTCAGTAAAAACATCCCCATTAGTTAATTTGGACTAGAGGTAAGGATGATTGTGATAATTTTAGATACATTATGTGTAAATCTAACCACAGCATATGTAGACCTAGTATGGGTGCCAATTATCTACTTCAGTATTGAGAAAGTAATTTCCCCTCCTCTAGGTGATATCATTACCATTTCTTTGAGTAGGCATATTTTTGCAATCAGGAACAAGAAGAAAACTAAATTTTTCATGATGACATACTTCATATATGTTCTTTGTGCAAAAACCAAGATCCTAAACCAGAGGGAATGGTCACCTAGTGGAACCTAGATTATTTCACAATATTACTCTAAATGGTACATATTAAAATATAGGGATCATCTTCACTTCATATGTGACTATGTCTAGCCATTGCTAAGTGAGGTTATAACTAGGATCCCAATGATGAGAATTATCCCTCTTATCAAGAAATCAATTGAAGTTATGAGAGATATCTAGTTATATTTAGATTATACAGTCATTAGTGTTGTAAGGTGTCACCCTTAGTCTCCTTGTGCTTTGCAATGTAGTTCTCAAGTTCGTGACATAGATTAATTTCCTCCTATGGATTCATTAACTTTTCAAATTATATCAAACAACTAGTAGGTTGATATTTCGGTGTAATGATAACTGGTGGGAAAAAAATTAGTATCAGAGCCAAAGGTGTCAAGTTTGAATCCATCACTTATGTTGGGGGGATTATTTCAAGGTATCACCCTTAGTCTCCTTACGCTATGAAACATAGTGCTCAAGTTCATAACATGGATTAACTACCTCCCATGTATTCATTAACTCTAGTGGTTATATCAAGCACTAATAGGTCAATATTTTGGTGTATTGACAATAGGTGGGCAAATAATTATAATTGAGGGAACACAAAGTTCTCCTCTCAGGCTACATATTCATGTCCTTAGAAAACTACTGAGAAATAAGTTACCTATCAGTTATTTAATGGCATATATGGTCTCTACAAGACCAAGAGAAAGGGACTAATCCATAACCTCCTAATAACAATTAGCAATACCATCTTCATGTAGTGGGAAAACATTGAGGTATGATCTAGGAGTAAAACATCATTCAGTCTATAGTTGGATGAGCTTAGATAGTGTGACACTTGTCTAATGGTTAAATAACATTTGAAAATTATGTTAATGCTAAATGTACCTTATGATCATCAACCTGATGCTTTTGACCATGTTTACACCATAACATCTTCATACTCTAACGTCAGTAGAAAGTTTAAGAAACATAACCTTAGACCTGAATATAAAATTGAGAAGAATAAAAAGTCTAATGATAGATGGTATTTGGGGTCCATACAATATAATTTTATAAGTAGTACACCTACTAGACCTATACCAACTCAACCACAAGTAGAACCCAAACCTGAAGTCCAAATTGAGAATATACCTAAGGATAAAAGACTAGATGAGATTGATTCCTCTTAATCTCAGGTAGAGGAATAAGGATCACCTTTATAAGAGGTTCACATGGTATCCCTAGACTCAAATGAGTATATGGATGATGAATTAAGAATGTTATTCATCACTTATAAATAGGATGATGAAGAAGCTCAGGTTGAAGAAACCAAGGAAGAGAAAGGGAAGGAAGTATTATACTTAGTTCATGTTGACATCCCCAAGAGGAAGGTTAAGTTGGCCATTATTACAAAATTTAAGAGACCCAAAGTGACTTTCACTCCTCCTTTGAGTGAATTCAATATATTTAGTGAGGAAAATATTATTTATGGTCCAACTATTCCATAGTGGTTCATCTATGAACCTAGATTATAGAGAGTGCCAATTGTGCATCATCCTTAGGATATGGTGAAGGATAAAAACATCCCCTTATAACAAGAAATGAATCCATGGATTATATCTTTACAAGAGAAAGAGGAGAGAAGATTGGCTACACTGGGTAAATTAAGTGAAGAACAAGTAGAGTGATAGAGAAAAATATCAATTAGTTGGAGTCAATTTTGACCCAAAGACTTCTGGATTGATGAGGGTGATAGATAAAAATATCATAACATGTGATAATGAAATAACATACCAATAAGTAGAAACTTTGGTTGGTTTTCTCAAGTAGGAGGATAGAAACCTAGAGAAGATCCATGTTTTGAAGAGGATGTCTTAGATCAGGCTGAGACACAGATAAAACAATTGAATTCTACCATTAAGGGATTCAAACAACAAATTAAGAACTTACAATATTAGTCTATAATATCTATCCCAAAATCTATTATTGATATGTTTGAATTTTTTTTATATGATATGTTCAATTATTTAAAATCAATAAGGTCCAAGTAGGGTCTGGAGAGCCAACAAAGCATTGTGGCCATGAGCCAAATCCACCAATGGAAAATTTAAAGCAACAAAGTAAAGAACATGATCAATATTTTGACATAATATCATATCCTTTATTTCAAAAAAATTATCTTGGCTTATTTTAATATTTCCATGGTAGTATTGAGAGCCTAGAAGATCTTTTTAAAGATGGCAAGTAGTTGCAAAGTATAATAGGGAATATATTGGGGAACATAATCAAGGATATAACTACACTCAACCCAATTGGTCTAATAACTGATGATGAGTTCAAACATAGAGCCACAAAATTCATGCATGAAATGAAAAATTAGATCCAATGATAGATAGGAGTTGACAACACAAATATCTTGGACATGATCTTTACTATAGAAGAGAAGATTGAAGAGGCTAAGAGCATCAAGGAAGATCTAGAAAGGGCTGATAGATATCTCATAACCATGGTATATAAAAAGGATGAAATATTCATGGATCCCATTGTCAACTTAAAAATAATTGACAATCAACATGATAAATTAATAAAGATCCTATAGTAGAAATAGGGGACTGTATTAGTAAAAAGATCTCAAAGTTAAGTTTGTTGATTAAAGCATATTATTTTATAACTAGACATGTATATTTTAAAAAAGAAATATTATTTTGTAAAAGAATGTGAATTTTTTAAATCACATTGATTATAGTTTAATCCATTTAGGAAACATCATAGTTTTAGAAGCTTATATAAGGACAATTGTCCTTAACACTTGTACAACTATCATTTGACAAGACTGACTAGCATACCTCCTTAATTTTATATATAAGTGGTATTTTAAATTTTAATGATGGGTTTTTGAGAAAGAACAATTCATGTTAATTTTGAATAAATTAATGCAAGAAGAGAATTATAAAAAAAATTGTCTCAATTATTTGTGTAATTGTTATTATGGTGGCTCTGTCACTTGTTTGGTTTAAATTTCATATTTGAATGGTTCTTGTGAATTCTTGATGTACACCTTATAAATGTAGAGTTGTCAATTTTTTCCAATGCTAAGTTGATTTAAATTTCTTAGGTTCATTTCATTTTCTTTTTTATTCTTGTAGATGTGCATATGTTATTTTCTTGTAAGGGTAAATCTTTAAAGTGAATCTAGTTATTATTTTCATTATTTCACTTTCCTTACATGTTTTCCTAATGTGTAGTGTGATTTGAGATTAAGTTGTTTCATTTTATACATTGGTTTCAAGTTCATGTTTATATACAATTAGAACTTTGTCATCATGTCTAGAATAAAGATCAGGAACATCGATATTTCTTTCTTTTCCCTACCCTTCCTTTTACTTATTTTTTGACCAATTCACTTTAGATTAGTTTCCACTATAAATATACATATTATCTTAAATATTAGATTTATTTTTTTATCATAATTCACTTAGCTTAGTCAATATTAATTTCATTTTCATAAAGTTATCTATTAGGCCATGATTGTTCCCAATAACCAAACATTATAAATTTTGTGAAACAATCCATTTATTCTATCATTATTTCACCAAATATATCAGGAATATCACACCATAAAACTCATGCATTGGATTATCTAAATTAATAAATGATTATTGTTTCTTAAAACCTTATAACAACCTTTGATACACATTCAAGAATCAACAATAGGTAATAAGAATGCAAAACAAACCACAAGACATTGTACCAAGAAGTATGAAATGGATTCTATCATGATGATCATGATGAAGACTAAAAGATGTGATAATTATAGAAATAAGAAGAGAAACCCTAATGGTAAACTAGGGTTTTAAAAAATATGTTTGAAGTCAAGTTCACCAAATGATTTAACTATTTTAAGAATTGTGGAATGTAAAGCCATGAGTAGATAAAGAGCTAAGTATATAAATTAGGGAAAAAATATAGTGATATCAATGATCACTAATTTATACAATAATTGATTTATTTGTTTATATTATTAATAGTAATGAAATATATTAGAGATACTTAGATGGAAAAATGAGTAAGATGGACAAGTGATAGGATAAAAATAAGTACAATAATATTGCAGGGTGTCATCAATAAGAATCAGGTATCAGGTCTCCTTCAAATTGTAGCATGGTCCTTTTGCCAATAAAAAAATATGATAATGTCCTCCTATACCACACTAATTAACTTAAGAAGATGGAACCTTAAGTCTCTAAGAGGATGTATGCCTTGTTATAAAAAGATTGTGATTGTGTGAATGAGTCCTAAATCGATGTTTGTTCCTTGTTTTGATTGATTTCATTGTGAAACCCTAGGCCTCCATGCTTGTTGGGATTTTTAAGAACACAAGTAAAATTGAAATTAGTAGGGTAGGTTGAATATGACCTCAATAGCCCATGTGTTGAGTGTTTCCTACATACCAATACCTTGAAAGGGAATCGAGCCTAATCTAGTTCTCCCAATCTAAATCTTGGTGCAAGTGCAAGTGAATGCTAGTATAAATGTTAGTTTCAATGCTTTTTATATGCATTAATATTGTAAACCTAAGAAATATAAGTCACGAGTTACTATATATGGGCATATACAGATGTAGGGTAGGGATCAATGACCTTGATTTACATAACTTTTTATAAGTTTGTTCATAAGAGTTGTATTTATTTTTGATCAAAGGGATAAATGAATGAAAGTGGTATTTATATAATGTTTGAGTGTTTTTCAAGACATATAATGACTCCAGATTGACCTTGAATTGCTTTGGGAAGTGAAAAGATATTTTTTAGGGGTAAATAAGGCTAAGGGTCAATATCATTTATCCTTTTACAAAAGTGTAATTCATTATAGACCCAAAGGTTGAGCGATTTTCCAAGTGGATGGAATTAGTGAAAAAGGTCCCCAGGTCCCTAATAGGTGGCATGATGTGGCTTTTGATATATCTAGTCAAAAATATCTAATAAATATAGTTTAGTATAGGATGGGTAAAAATATCTAAAAAATATTTATATTGTTACCCATAATAAATTATTATGATGGCTTTCGGTATGATGGGTAACTATATTTATTATGGGTAACAATATACCCCTAACTCGAGATATGTGGATAAAAAAGGCCTTAAGATATGTCTAGGGATAAACTAAGGATAGGATGGTCTCAAATGACACTCATTACATTCACATGACATTTTAGATGGCTAAAATATGTCATAAATAATAAGTAGAATTTAGTTGGTATTAATGCAATTGTATGTTGTGCAATCTAGTTTATTTCAACTAGTTTATATCTTATTAAGGTTAGTTAATAAAAATAATCTAAATAATATTGGTAAACCTATATATTATTTTTAACTCTTAATAAACCTATATCCCCTTATAATTTCATTCCTCCTATTCCTAGGGTTTCATATTTATGTATTTAGATTCATTTAAAAAAAGGATTTATGATTTCACCTCTTACATTTATACCTCAATCTTAGTGTTTTTATCCCTTAAAATCTTAGGTTTCTATTTTTTTTGTCCTTTAATACTAGGCATTATGTTTTTTTTATTTCATGCTTGCAATACATGGGATTATATTATGGTAGCGTTAATATGATTATCTATTTTACTTTTTAAGAATATTTATCTACATATAAGAGTTACAAATTTATCATAAATAAAATTAAACTTACATATCTCCAAGGAAATTATGGGTAAAAATATCTAATAAATATGTTTAGTATCAAGAGTTAGGGGATGTAAAACCATTTACACAACTAAAGCAATAAAAGGAACCATTTACATTTGTTATACAAGAGAATTGTCAACAATATTGACATGATTATAGTGCATTTGTATTTCTAAGTGGTTGGTCAATTTTTTTTTATAATCTATATATGATTCATTCCAATACTTTCTAAAGTTATATTTATAGATACATGAAATGTTCCTACAAATTAAAATTATATTATGCACTACATTCACAAGATATGATTACTAAATATAAATACAAATACATCTATCAAATTCAAACACATATATAATGAAACAATAAAATATGAAAATAGTATATGAACATAATTAAAATTATATCATATAAAAAAATAAGCTTTTACAATAATATATATCAAAAATTAGATCACCATACTCTTAACCATTTATATCATGTACATCAATTATACCCTTTCTAGTGGAAGCAAAAATATACTCCCTATGTTTGTGGGAGTGAGACCTACTATGCCTCTCCATATATTGATAAATGGCAAAACTAGACTAAAAATATACCTTGTTTCTATTATAGCCTCATTATCTCTCCATGGAGATGCACATAATCATTACAATGTTTTGTCCTAATTCTAATACACCTCATGGTGGGGGCATATTCTATATATTGAACTAAATCCACAACTCATTCCTCTATCTTACTAACAAATTATAGGTTTTTGTTGAAATAAATAATTAATTAAATAAAGGTTCATACACACCATCAATGTCATCTAGTCTACCACCTATAACATCCCATAGAATGCTCATCATCAAAGTATGAATAGTAGCATTAACCATCACTTACCATTAGGCATCACTTGAAAAACATATAATGTTAATTAATTTCCAATAAAACATTAGCATAATTCTAAATCAAAACTATAAAATAATATATACTCATACACGTTATACTTACAACCAACACCACCAGTTGTAATAATATGTGGAGGAGTAGGTTTGGCAACTACATGTTCTACTATTGTTAGTTCCATTCCACCATCTCATCCACCTCAGGCCTATGCCTATGGATCCTCAACTATAATATGAAAAAGTAGTGTCCACATAATTTTCAACTCATAATGTGTGTGTGTATTATAGTATACACTTGACACAATCTATTTTTGAAATAACTAAAAGAGGGTTTACATCTCCTACAAGAAGTAGAGATAGATCCATAACACTATAATGATTTTTATCACCCATATGAATGACAACTCTTAAATTACATTTCCTATGATTCCTAACCACGTCCACCTCCTACCTAGTCTAAAACTATATTGTCACCCTCTTAGACTAAAACCTATGTATAAATCTAGTAAACTAATCATATAACCACACATTGACATATATCCTATGAAATTTTTTCCCATCCTCAAGCCACCATATGAAAACTAAATAAAGTATCTTGATAATCATAGTTGGTGTCAATAGATTCAAAATAGTACGATAATAAATCCTAATATATATTATGTGCCTCCTATAAAACCTCCTTTTTGCATATATTTATGGGAGGGCCCATTATGCATGGGGACCTCCAATAAGGTGTATCAAAAAAAATGTTGGTGTCAATTTATGGCCCTCTTAAAATACACCCATACGATTGAGTAATTTAGAGCGAACAAAGGGAGGCAACAACACATGGGATGAAATTTCCCTTTGATTAATTATAGGATTGATGTTGGTTAAATCCAAGGATTAAGTACTTCAACTAATTTTACTCTGAGAGTAGTAGATACTATCATAAAAGTTTCAATGTATATGAGCATTATTATTCATTTACTTACTTATTTTCTAGTTAATTACCTAAATTGTGTTGACTACTTGATTTAACTAATAAAACCTTTGCATTTTAGTTCAATATAATTCATTTCAAACTATTAAAAGGGGGAAAAATTACCAAAAGAAACACCAAAAATGAGAGATATGGTAGGGAATAAAATAAGAGGTTGTCTTTGATATAAACAATATTCTTAACACTTTGAGCTAAGAAAGATGTTGGCCACAACTGTACAACTATGTGCCTAGTTTAGATGTTGCACAAATTATATAAACTTAGTAGGTGAAATTAGAAGGAAAAATAAAAATTCATTAATCTATTAGTTTTATTCTAATTAAAATTATTTTGTATTCTACAACTACTTCTCATTAATGAATACAATAATTTTAAAGTAATACATGATCAAATCTAAGAAACTAGTTATGATAGATAATTTAGATCCTAGATAAGATAGTCATTTATAACACAATTCTATTAGAAACTCTTAAAATTGATTGATAGTATAAATAAATGACTGAAGGTCTTAAATGAACAAAACATAATAAAATCTATTTTCAACATTCTAAAATCATTCTAGTACAATCAATATCCATTGGACACATAGTTAGGATGAAAACACCAAAAAAGTTAAGTGTAGTCCTTGTATGATTCCTATAGGATTTCAACCCCAAATTCCTCACCCTTAGTAGACAATCAAAGAACTAAACTTATGAGATTACAATAGGTGTAATCCTAACTTGATTATGGCAGCATTTTGGGACAACATTTACTGACCCTTTACAAAGGGATTGAATGTCCCTTATATAGATAGATTTATCCATGAATTTTGCTCAACCCACTACTAGGTTGGTTTCAATATTCAATGATGATTGGGAAATACAAATTATATTCTTTGATTTATTAATAGAATCATTCATATGCCTAATAATACAATTGAACCATGCTTGAATAGAATAAATCTTTTATATCATCTTTGTCTTATTAGTTGAGCTACAACTTGATCTTTCATCATTGAATTGAAAGCACAACCTATTCAAAAAATTGACTACCATGATAGTCAGACATGCCATGAATATTAGTTCCTTAGTTTTGTGATGCCATAATTTCTACATGGCTCTTCTTATCTTTTCTTTTCCATTGTTGGGCTATTGGATTTTCTTGCTAGGTCCCTCTTTTTCAACTTGGTAGTTTTTCAGCATCCTTGGGATTTTTTCAGCATCCTTGGGATTTAGCTCGCTATCTACCTCAATAATTAACATGGATATGTGGCATCTTATCAAGGCTTAGAGGCCATGAAGCTTTACCCATATTTCCCAATTCTTTGTCTTTCATGATAATGAATTAATAACCTAAAGTTTCTAAGGTTTCAAGGTTAATGCCTTAATGCCTCTAAGTTCACAATGTTTTATGAAGGTGTCACATGGCATTTTATTGAGGCTTTAGAGATTTAAAAATAATTATGAATTCTTCATAAATATTTGGATCCAAATTATTTTAGATGAGATTTTAACATATGGAATAATATAAGAGTCCTTGATAGGTCTTAGAAAACCTATGAGAAAATAATAAAATTGACTTAGATTTTTGAGAAAGCCAAGTCATTACCAATTGAAAATTCATGTGAGAAGTAGTGAATTAATACCAAAATGAAACCACTCATTTTCATATATAAATATTTAAGATTAAACATTCAAAGATAAATTATATACAAATTTGATAAAATAATTTAAAAATAAAGGGGAAATAGACTTTATTCACATGCAAAGATCATCATGATTATTAAATATTTGGCTAAGGAGTGCGTAGTGAGATGCACAAGCTACAATCCAAATGAAGTCCACCAAATATTCAACCCATTTTTACTATGAAATATCATAATCATGCGTTCAATTGCTAAAATTAAACCATGAAAAGATCTAAAAAGATAGATAAAATTACATAATACCTAGGTCCAACATTCAAATGGGTGAATACTACAGTATTTAATCATCGACTAAGGCTTCATAAAACTACATGCTAGACTTTAATGTTCCTATATGAAATCTTAGACTAAACTCAAATAAATGTAAGGATGTTGAAAATAAACACAAACAATCATTTAGAACTTATCATTTAGAAACTACCCATCAAGGAAGGACTCAATTAGATATACCCAAAACATTCCAAAGAGGTCCTCTAGACTAGGTAAGACAAGATTTAGCTCAAAATAAATAGTATCCTTATTTTTATTTTGAAGTGGGGAATGTTGTGAAAGCACACAATAAATGGTGACTCACATGGGGATAATGTTGTTAAGCATTCATGATCCAAAATCTCTAGTTAAATTACTCCAATAGTTATACTACAAACTTTCATACATGCATACTAGTATAAACAATAACAAATTCTCTTCAAACAAAATCATAAAGATCAAATCACTAAAGTTTACTTTGGCATGTTGCATACTAATTTCTAATTATATTAAATTACAACAATGTGTGAAACTGATAAATTCCTTTATAGCACTTGAATTCACATTAAATATTTTAGACCTACATATACAACCAAACTTTAGAGAGAGAAGCGATTTGGCAATTTGTCTTGGGGGTAATGGTGTGAAAATTGCTCTACTAAAATTGAAGTTTTTATATCCCTAACAATTATATCTCTATCCACAATAAATACCATGATCTAATACTATCTAGGATGGAAATCATGCAATGGATAGGAAGACTTTATATCTTGCATTTTTATTTTGTTTACTTCAAAATTTTTTGATGAAAAGATTTTGTATTTCTATCCATTGAGGGTTGGGGACCAAGCCATGGGTAAAATAATAAACTCATAATATTCAAATTACTAATACATATTCAAACCAAATCAATGTTTATTATTTACTTAATATGTTTAATTATTTGGAATTGATGGCTTTCGATAAGAAAATAAACATTTATAAAATCCACATGTTCTATTCAGAATCACAAGCCTCTAGAATTCAAAAGATAAACAAAATAAAAATGAATCAACCTATGCCATTGTTAAAATGTGACTTTTCATTATCTAACTTTTAAGGCTTAAACAAACTTCATTTTTCCATCAAAAAGTTAATGTCCTTTAACCTATTAACACAAAGAAAGTAAATTCATAGGGGACAATTCTCTACTTAATGATTTTATTTATAAGACAAGACTCACCATTGCAAAGGGATGTATAGGACAAAAAACAAATAGAATGTTGAAGGAAAACCAAAATAATAAAAGTATAAAACATAAAACATACTATAAAATAAGCATATTTACAAATACTATAGAAAATAAGTAAACTAATTTAACAAAAAATAATAGAAAGTAGGTAAATCTAAATAAGAAAGAAAATGAGGAAAATAAGAAACAATGTACACTAAAAAAAATGCCCAATACACGTAGGAGTGTGGATCTGGAAACCTAGTGCAACATAATTCCTACTTGATGGAAGCAAAGAGTTTATTCTAGTCAATTTCCTTAAGAAGGCCATTATTTCCTTGAATTCCAATCAAAAAATTTAAGTTTCTTTCCTACACACCTAATATCATTAGCAAGAAAACATTCATAATAATTAGCCCCTTAGTTCCAAAAATAGAGTAAGGATAAGCATTGGAAAGATTTACCTCAAAATCTTTCTAGATGAAATCAAGAGATTCATTTACCAAGAGTTTAGTGGTTATGAACATTTGATCAAAAGGTTCAAGCCATACCAACTATTTAGAACATGGATGAGCTACTAGATGAATATATTCTTTCTTCATTTATTGCATGGGTTGATTATGTGCTTCTGAATCAAAAATTTGAATGATATACACATCATCAAAGCTACCATCTTCTTCTATTAGCAAAGTTTTATTTTTTACTAAATTCATAATCTTTATACACCCATCATCATCCTAAAAGTCATCTTCCTCATCAATCATACAATGATTGATAAAACAAAAAATTATAGTATCAACTTTATTATATATAAGGACTATTATACAAATAAGAGGATCTTAGCTATTGAATGATTGGGTACAACAATATATAAAAGGAAAACATCTTTGAATTGGATTATGTTTGGGCATAACAAATAATTAGTAACTTGAACAACTTCTATGAAAGTATGTATTTACAAATGTAGAAGTCAAGGGACCTAAAGCATGCAAAAGAAAATTTGAAATAGTTTCTTTAGGTGGTCTAATATTAATAGGGACTTTGTTGATACTCTTATAAAATATAAAATTTAAATATTTGTTTAGCTCATGAATTTATTTATTAATCATAACAAATTACTTTAATAGAACATGAGGGTCAATCGATATATGAAACTAAAGCAGAAAAAAAATTCAAATTCATTATAAATGTTAATGTAATTAGGCCTTAAAAAACAATTTAGATGTTCCTTTATCCAAAGTAAAATGAAACAACCTCAAAACAACATATTCAAATTTGACATTTAAAACATGCATAACAAACTTATAGGTAATGAGTTGTTCTTCAATAGTCCTTATATTTTAATTTTGAAACCTAGGAAGGAACACAAAAAGTATCCTCTTGGCAGTCATGTTGATTGCTAAGGTAAGGACATTTATAGCCAACACACCAAGCCAGGACATGGCAATAGACCTGAGATTTAATGAATTAGGGACATTTATAGCCAACACACCAAGCCAGGACATGGCAATAGACCTGAGATTTAATGAATTAGGGATAAGATATAAAAGTATGGAATAATATGTGTAATGAGCTTATCCCTAGGTTGTTATTCCTCTCATGTCTTAACAAGTGAAACATGAAGGATAAGAACTTAAATATATACCTGTGATCCTTGCAGTGGGGTCTAGGTTACTCCCAAACAAACAATGATGAAAATACAACTAACAAGAAAGAATGACCCTCTTTCTAGCACTAAAAATGTTGTTCACTCTAAATGACCCACTCAAAAAATATCTATGGGTTAGCCATTCTGAGAAGACAAAGAGAAGAAACAATCATGGGATGAATATGTCCCCTCATTAATTATAAGATTGATGTTAGTTTAATCTAAATATTGATTAGCTTAACCAAGTTTAAACTAAGAGTCACAACTACTACCACTATAGGTTTATTTTATATGAGTTTTCTTTTACATTTATTTACCAGATTTCTAATTATTTGTCTAAATCTTATTTCGTATCTAATTCAACTTATGAAACAATAATATCTACTTGGATATAATTCCTATCACAACCTAAACTAAAGTAAGACATGATCAAAATAAACAAAAGGGGAGAGAAGGGTAGGGAATAAAATAGAGTCACCCTTGAGTTAAACAAGCCTATTGACACAAATTATCTGAAAACATGCCTAACCATAGTTATACCATTTTGTGTTTTGTCTAGAAATTTCACAAACTTTAGCCACTCAATGGGCAAGCTTATAAGGATAAGTGTGAAAGTCATTTATTCATTGAATCCATTCTAGATAAAATAATTGGTAGTCTATAGCTATTACACATTATGACTGAGAGAAGTCTAAATAAAAATGAAATAACTCAATCAACTAGTTATGATAGCTATTTCACAACACATATAAGATAATCATCTATAAATAGGCATATTAATAGTCCTAGCACCATATAACCAGCTAAATAAAAAGACTAGAGATATGAAATGAAAAAAATGTAGTAAAATATTTAATCATCATTCTAAAAAAAATCTATTATAATCAATATCCACTAGATGCATAGCCAAGGTGAAAACACCAAGGAAAGATAGGTGTATTCTTGGCACAATACCAATAAGTTTTGATCCCAAAATTCATGATGTTGGTAGACAATCAAATTACCAAATATTGTTAGAATCAAGTCGAGATTACACTTTTTATTTCCTCATGCTTTTATTACTTTGATTGTTTAACAAGGTTAATAATATTGGGGTCAAAACACTATTGGGATTATGTTAGGATTGTACCTACATTTCCTTGGTGTTTTCACCTTGACTATGCATCCAAGGGAAATTAATTGTAATATAATTATTTTAGAATGATGATTATATATTTTACTATGTTTTTGGTTACTTAATGTGTCTAGTCTTTTGAATAAGCTGGTTAATTGGTTCTAGGTTTCTTAACATACCTATTTACATTTTTTGTCTTAGTTATGTTGTGAAATAGCTATCATAACTAGTCTATTTTATTTCATGTTTTATTTATAATTATCTAAGTCATTTTATGTAATATCTAGATACTATCAATATATTTTTTTAGAATAAATTAAATGAATAAATGGCTTTCACACTTGTCCTTAAAATCTTGGCCTTTGAGTAGATAAATTATGTGTAATTAATAGACCAAACACATAGTGGTATAACTATGGTTAGGAATGTTTTTCAGTTATTTGTATCAAGAAACCTATTTAACTTAAGGGAAACCCTCTCATTTATACCATACCCTTCTCTCCCATTTTATTGATATTTATGATGTCCTACCTCAGTTTAGGTTATGATAGGAATTGTAGTACACCAGATCTTATTATTTCACAATTTGAGTCTGATAGGTAACATGATTTAGAAAATTAATTAGCAAGTAAATAAATAAAAATGAAATATCAACTGAACCTATGGTGGTAGAATTTTTGGATCTCAGAGTAAACTTGTTTAAACTACTTAGTCCTAAGATTAACTAAACATCAATCCTAAAATTAATGAGGTCACATTTTCATCCCATGATTTTTTCCTCCCTTTATCTTGTGAAAATGGCTAATTCATATGTATTTTATGAGTATCTCATTTGGAGTGTATAACAAATAATATGGTCATAATCCAAACACTGTAATAGAGTGGTCAATCTTAGTCCATCAACATGGTCCTCTTGGATAAATATTTATAAATCCCAATATAAGTGAGCTAATATCATATGGCCTTGATAATATATAGTATCATGATCCTCAATATGACACACTATAATATATATGGTACGAGATAGACACTACACCCTCATCTACACCTATAAGATATTACCAAAATACACATATATTTCATAATCATAAAACAACTAAGAACATAATATTTACAAAAAAATGGTAGTATCACCATCCCTATATTAGTGTCCTTGATCGTATATAGTAATATATCAATGGGATCACTTAGTGTAACCCAAAACCTCAACACTATCAACAAAAATCTGGGTACCTACTATTGGTAACCTCATAATCAAACACAAGTCTCTAGTGTGACTATCATCTCTCTAGTTAGAAATCAGAAAAGTGCATGTGTTCAGGTTCTACCACTTGCATAATGCAGTCAAGAGATGCATATCATAGGGAATATATTTGATATGTGCCATAAGGCTTAAAATAGTACTGTATAATATCTACCTATCACTATTTTCTAGATATAAACTTATCATAGTTTCCATGTGTCAGTCTTAATGTAACTCTAAGACATGCATATCTCTAAAAAATGCACACATAAAATTAAATTATATTTGAGTTAATAAAAAAATTAATAATATACAAATTTATATTTAAAAACACCACCTTCATACTCGTACATAATCATTAGACAAAAAATTCAAACATAAAGCCTTGCATTGGATGAAACCATCATATTTTCAAATGAAAGTGTAAAATACAGAAATACTTACTACATGTTTTAAAATTGATAAAATTAAAATAAACAAATTTATAAAAATTACTTATAAAAGAATTTTTTTTATAGATATCAGATCTTGCAATCATTTTACTTGGAGGATAATCTCTAGACCCTTGAGTTTGTTGTGTACTCCATCACATTGCACATGTATTTTCAATACTCAAAGATAAAATAAAAATTACAAATAATTTTAATTAATTCAAATAATTATAAATTTAACCCATTTATATGAGGTAAATTTATGTTATAACTTCCCATGTTCAACTACCTAACTAATACATCCCAAATTCATGCATGCGTTAAACTCATTGTTAGTTGTATTGGAATCCATGTGAGATTTTATTCTACATGGTAATGTTTTCAGGACATTTATAGTAATATAATAACATAAAATTTTCAATTCCACTCCTTATATAATTCTTTGTATTAGTTCTATTGAATTGGGGAAATATTCCTATCAATTATTGTTATATCATTAATAATTCCTTGGAAATAATCAATTACAAACACCACATAAATCAATAATACTTAATATATCATGAATATATAAAGGTCAATTAATTTTACAAAACCATTGCATTTTCAACTCAAAATGTGAATAATTCCCAACAACATGATATAAGAGATAATTAAATATAGTAATTAAAAATATTAAACACCAACATTATTTTATTCAATATACATATTCCTTTCACCTTCGTATGGTGCATGAAATTCCTACCAGTGCTTATAATCATAAACATATATAAATATTTCAATATGTTTGAATTTATACTCTTATCTATCATATCAAAATAGGGGTAAAAAGTGAGCCTTATCTATTGAATGTAGATATTCAGAATGATATAGTTATTCAGATGGGTTTAGATACACAAAAGGGTACAGTTGCAAAAACACTAAAATTAATTATAAGTGGTTCAACTATGTTAGATTGGTTCAAAATTATGACACACATTAAATATTTATACACTTGGGGATGTATGTCAAGAAAATGTTATGGAGATTACATTTTGATTTGATATTAATTTATATCGGTTTAGATATGAATAGAATATATACATTTTTAGATACCTTTTTATGTATATGTTAGGTATATGCACATAATTTCGCAAAGTATGAGATACAAGTTATCACATTTTGAATAAACAACATAGATATCTATGACATTTTATATCATATTGGCACTAAAAATATAACATTATATGGACTAAAGCTTGTTTGTGCACATTTAATAATGTAATTTATAATTTTCAAACACATTCTATGGTATTAAATAGTGAGCAATATTGAATATATAAGTTCATATGCAATGATTGATTTATGATTAAATGAGTAATGTGGTTGATATTTATCACACTCAAGGGCCTCAAGTTGTTTTTTTATCCCAATGTGTTCCTCCCAAATTCCATATTAGGGTTAAAATATTAGAGTAAGATTAGTTGTATAGTTAGTGCAGTCAAGTTTTAATGACATTAAATGGCCTATATACTACTCAGACCCAATATGTGGCTCTCATTTTCAATTAGTTTGAATAAATCACATATTTAGTGTGGTTGAGATTTAGCAACACTTGACAATCTACAAACTAATTCCAAAAACCTCTTATAATCTTGTTTATTTATTTGGCCAAGAAATAAATGAAGTAAAAATAATCATTATAAAATGGTTGGGTGAAGTAGTGACCCATGTAATTTCCACTTTTCACAACATGAACATACTTTTGGAATGCCATAGTACCCCATAAAAATAGGTGTAATTGTTCTTTGAATATAATTTGAAATCTTATTATGACTATGGTTTTTCACTTATAAAATATTTGATCAGATTACGTACATCATATTTTAAATTAAAATATGGACACTATGGAAAAAAGTTCACAAACATTGATGCATGTTTAAATTGTCTTTATCTCTTCAATTTTAGTGTTTATAGTTACACAAAAATGATAGATTAAGTGGTAGGGGATATTTATAGATACATAAAATTTGTACAATCCTATTTTACACCATTATTTTATTTAACTTTTCATACACACACACACACACACACACACACACACACACACACACACACACACACACACACACACACACACACACACACACACACACACACACACACACACACACACACACACACACACACACACACACACACACACACACACACACACACACACACACTTGTGAATAGGTACTTATCAACACATTTGTCTAAATGTTTTGACATATTTTTGGCTTTATTTAAATATTTAACATTTTATTTTATTATTGGCACATTTACATTTTTGACTATTGGTTTTACATGTTTGAGATTATTTGGGTCATTTTTTTCACATCATTAGTTCCCCAATTTAAACTTTGGATATATACAAATCAACTTGAAGGCATTTATGATGGGAATAATTATTATAAATCATGCAACCAAAGTGCACATATTTCCCAGCTCACAATTCATTGCAAAGTATATAATTATTATAAGGTTAAATTATATTATGCATGCTTGTACCAAGGTTTGGCAAAAAACATAACATCCATATTTGCATCCAAGTGATTTAGAATACACTCATATTAAAGGGATAATTACATGAGGTTTGAGGTCTCTTTAGAATATTAGAAATGTGGGAAATACTTAGATATAAGGGGTGTATAAGTTCAACTTAATTAATCACTTTAAAATATCATCCCCCTTTACATTAATATTTTATTACAAATATAAGGTTTGAAAAAATAATAAAGAATACATATATTTATGTGTAAGTTTGACAATGAAAAAACATATGAAAATTAGTTATAAAATAAATCCTACAAATATAGGAGGAAAAAGTTGGCATCTTCCATCCTAGATAATTTCCTCATATTTGGAAGATATCATTGGATGGTAGTGAATCATAAGTGATGGTTTTATCATGTGTGCTTGTCATAGTCAATTCTATATTTGATCATACACAGAAATAGTTAAAATGCACCTAGTAGACATCAATAAAATTAGATTAAAAAAACATATTCATAAATAAATAATCTAAGACAACTTGATCCATTAACTACTTTTTATTTTATATATTTACTATATGTTCTAAATAATCATCAAAATTTAATTGGTATGGTTTTAGTTCTATATTATACAACTAGATTATTTCAACTAGTTTTCTATCTTGTTAAGGTTAATTAATCAAAATTAAGTAAAACATTCTTTAATGTGATAATGTTATCATAGTTGATGGTTAGTCCACCACATTCACCACATACTTGGCCTTTTTATTAGGTTGGAAATTATTATAATTAATATTATCTTTAAATGATAACTACATTGAATTTTTTTCTCCAATAGAGGTAGGGAAATTAGTCCCATGTTGAAGTATGTTTTCTTCTAAAAATTGTATCTCAAATTTTATAACTATATGACAAAGATTCCAAAAATATGGATAAGTAATAAAGAAAACTTTATCCTTAATTGATAAAATACAAAATTGAGAGAATATACATTGTAATTCATGGTAGGGTAATTGGTGACTCGTCTTTATAACCATATTCTTGAATCTAGGCACATTCTCATTATGTTCTTGTTTAAGTTGATCAATTTGGGAAAATTTGAGTTTAATATTAATGTCAATTAAATAACGGCTAGGAAATCCTCATTGAAATAAATGAAAATTTTCATGGGTCTAGATGGAAATCATAAAAACAATGAACAACATAATCATTAAGGCTTATAAAATATATATTTATTAACAATTTATCATTATACACAAAATATAGAGAATAAGCATAGAAATGTCTTATTTGGTGATAAAGATCACCTTTTCCCTTGAGTAATTAAAATTTTTTAGCCACAAAAAGGATGAGAAAGGATGTCATAATCCAAGGGCTTGAGTAATGTATCATGTGAAATGACCCTATAACTTGGACCTTAATATCCTTGAGAGAAAAATATAACTTTTTGTTACATAACACACACTATTTATTCAAGGACAATAACTTTGAGTGTTTGAAGATAAATGGTCGTCATATAAGTATGAATTAAAAAATTAGGATACTTGATGAATATTATCAATCAATAAACCTATAGTAACAATGAAGTGAAATAACAATATGATTGGAATAAATGGAAGGAGGAACAACATTAGATACAATATGAGAAAAAATAGCATTACCATATATGCAATGGGACCTTATATAAGGTTTATCTACATTAGTGGAACTCATATATTTATTATTCAATCCATAAGGTATGTATTATTTTATTGGATTTAGGAAATTTATTTACATATCCTTTATCACATACAACGTTAAATCTATTTATATAGAATTGTATACGATGTGTTTTCTAAACAAAGAAATTATTTCAACTTTATGTTTATCATCAACATAAGAATAAATGTTTTGAGATATAGTCACTATATTATTATTCATATTATCATGAAAATACGTAATAGTATAAGGACCATTAACATCATCAAGAGACCTCATTCAATTTCTTAAATAAAGACATTGTTGGGTCATTTAATGATCTGAAGTTAGTTTATTTTATATTCTTAGATTAATATTTGGTTAGTTAATAATTAGCATTTACTTTGTTTTAGATAAAAATTGGTTCACGGATTAGTTGTAAACCATAACCATGGTAAAAGCTTATAAAGCTTTTACTCTTCATTATAAAAATGATTCAAAATAATATAATATTATTTTTGGTGTGAAAATATTTTGACATAATGTAATTTACTCATTATTTACATTGTAATATGGGACACCAATGGTATCAGATCATGGTTTTTGGAGCATGGTGAATTTGGGAGAAAGTGAGGTGAAAAGTTGATTCACGTGGAAGATTTGCCTGGATGGTACATGGTATGCAATTTATTAATTTTGTGTCTAATGTTTAATTTTTTGAAAAATTATTGAAATATTTAAATTTTTCAAATAATTTTACATTAAATATTTCTAAATTTTGTGAAAATTTTGAGAAATAGCTTGTGTCTGGTTTTATATGGCCTGCTCCCTGTTATTACTCAAGGACTTCATATTGAGCATTCAAGATTGGATTTTTAAGCTATAAAGTGATATATATATATATATATATATATATTTCAAACCTTAAAATCTATCCAAAAGCCATTTTTATGACATTTTCACTTTGAATATCCCTATGACTGGATGCAATGGTTTCCATTTGCATTATAATTCATTTGCTCAGTATTTGATTTATTCTTGAGTTCTTGAAGACTTTTTATCAAATCTCAAAGTATCCCAAAAGTTTTTCAAGCTAAAAAATTGAGTTTTATAGCCTAAAATTATATAAGTACAGCCTTCCCAACATCTTACATCATAAAAAATCAGATTTCCTTTATCAAAATTCTCTTTAAAAGTCTGAAACTGATCTATATGTGCCAAAGTAAGGCCCTATACGGATTTGTGTAGCCTGATTGGAGTGCTAGAAGAGTTACAAAATTCCCTAGATCAGCTCTGGCATTGGAAGTCTTAGATAATAAAGACTTTATTTTTTAAAGTCTTTCCTATAATTTTTCAAATATTTAGGGTTTGCATGTCATTAAAAGTTAGAAAAAGATATAAATCTTTACTTGGTAAAATAGTTTCACAAGAAAAATTAATTTATTCACACAAGTAAATTAAATTTTATTATCATAGAGGAAACATTAAAGTTTATATAGTTATTCTTATCTTTATAAACTTGTAAAAGCTCATAGAGTACTTAGAAAGCCATATTTTGTGAAGTGGTTTTAAAAAGGGAGGTCAAAGGTTTAAATCTTATTTTTTGAAACAGTATTCTTTTTGGAGAATATTTTGGAATAATATTATATTTTGAGAATATTTTTTGATTCATATAGAGACATAAGGGTGTAAGTCCTAATTCTTGTAACACTAGTTGTCCCTTTTATCGTCTATGAAGGTGGTCAAGTGACCAAGAGATAATATTGGTTTTCAACATTCTAGATACATTGGAATGATCAAATTTATGTTTTAAAGCTTCCTTATATGATTTTTGAATAAAAAATGTATTACAAATGATGTATTAAGGTGCATTTTCAGTTGAAACTGACACCTTCAAAATGCATGTTTTTTCCTATTTCATTATGCTTGTATTCTTAGAGAACATATAGTCTCTCACAAGTCCTAGGATCATTTGTAAAATGAAAACTATTTTGAAGGTAAAGGCAAAACCTCAATAGAATTCCTTACTTTTACATCATGGTAAAAATTGTGAGCCTCATTTCTAACATTGATGCCTAACTCCTAAGAATTATAAATAATGGTCAATGAACATGGAAAACACATTAATATTTAGTGACTTGTGGGATTTTATTGAAAAATAACCAAAATTACCCATTGACGCCACAAATTTTTTTTAAAGTTTATAAACATGACACGTGATCTCTTGCATTGTTAAAATCCATATGTAGTACACAAGTCATAATTCATATAGAAGCTATTCTTGAGTGTGGAGCCCATTGGGGCTATCACATGACCTTGGTACACTTTGGGGGCCTAAAGATCTCCAAGGAATTGGGAAGCACATTTTTAGTTTGCTCATCATGTGGGTGAAAGATATTAAATGTTTATTTAATAATTTTTATGTATTTTTCCATAGTTGTTGGAAGTGGGATTGATTTCCTTATTCTAGGGAATTAATTATTTATTTAATATTTTTGTGATGCATTAGGACAAATTTATTAAATGATGTATTTAATAATTTATATGATGCATAAGAATAAATTATTAAATGATGTATTTACTTATCATTATGATGCATTAGGAGGAGAAAAATTATTAAATGTAGTATTTAATAATTTCTTGATGTATTATGGAAGTGGATTCAACTTCCACATTGGAAGTTGTGCCATTTGGAGAGGAATGGCATGTTCCTAATATACATACCTTTTAGATATGAATTCAAAGTTGGAATGTGGCATTTCACTTCATGGATAGAGCTTATCTTGTTGGAGGATGGTGAGTTTTCTCTTTAGTGGATGTTTTCTACACCATTTTTTATTTATACAGGGTGTGGTGTGACCTATGAGAGGTTTTTGATATTTTTTACTTGTAGGTGTGGATTTTAAGAGACATAATCAAAAGTGCAGGTGTTTTGCAAAGTATAGGTGTTCTTTTAAAAGGTGTTGTTTAACATCTTCTGAGATACAAAAAAGTGCATGTGCAAGTGAAAGTGTAGATTTTTATGCAATATTTTCTATAGGAGATTTTTCTATCTCTGTGAGAGTTCATTGTAATCATGTTACAAATTATTGATTTATTCAAGGACTTTCTTGGTGGATGTAGCCCACATTGGATGAAAAAAAGTATATCTATGCTATGTGTTTTTTTTGGATCTGTTCTATCCATTTATGCTTTCATATTATACTATGGTTTGAAGGAATTATTTTCACATAATTAAATCTAATTTTTACATATTTAAAATCTGGTTTTGTGATTTGATGGTGGTTTATAAATTTTATTTACATTCCTTAATTCCTAACAATTAGTATCAAAGCATTTGTGGTGTTTCAACTAAAGTGGTAAATTATAGGAAAGACTATTAGTTTGAGTGGGAGCCATGAGAGAAGAAATTAGATTTAAAGTAGAGAAATTTGATGGTAATAGTTTTGGTTTGTGGAAAATGCAGATGGAGGATTACTTGTATCAGAAGGAACTTCAAATTTCCTTAGAGGGAAAATGAGGACAACCTATAAGTATGAGTGATGTAGATTGGACATTGCTTGATAGGAAGGCATTTGGAGCCATTTGGTTATGCCTTGCATCTTTTATTGCATTTAACCTTGTAGATCAAACATCTGCAAAGGATCCCATGGAAAAACTTAGAAAGTTGTATGAGAAACCCTCAGCTTTAAATAAAACTTTTCTTATGGAAATACTATTTAACATGAAAATGTATGAGAATGGTTTTATTCATAATCACTTAAATGATTTTAATATGATTGTAAGTATGCTCACTTCAGTTGAAATTAATTTTGATGATAAAATTAGAGTTTTGCTAATTTTATGTTCTTTTCCAGATAGTTGGGATAGTTTGGTTATGGCTATGAGTAATGTAGTCCCTACCAAGGGAATCTTGAATTTTGAGGATGTTTTAGGTGTGATTCTTAATGAGGAGATTTAAAGTAAAAGCACTAGTGAATCATCTTAAGGTAATGCTTTGTCTATTGATACTAGTGGGAGGCAAAAGGAAAAGAGCATATGCAATCATGGAAAGTCAAAAGGTAGATCTAAATCAAGATATAAATCCAAGATGATTTACTAGAATTGTGGGAAGAGTGTACACTCAAAGAAGGATTGTTGGTCACTCCAGGATAAGAAGGGAAATGAGGAGGAAACGAATGTGGTAAATGTGACATCAGGTAATACTAGTTAGGATGCCTTAATTATTTCTTTGGATAATTTTACTGAGTCTTGGGTATTAGATTGAGGGGATTCTTTTCATGCCACCCCACATAGGCATTATTTTTTTAATTATGTTTAAGATAATCTAGGACATGTGTATCTTGGCAATGTTGAACCATGTGAGATAGTAGGGAAAGGCTATATTTAGGTGAAAATATAGAATGGGAACTCATGGCTAGGTAGGGATGTCAGACACGTGCCTATGTTGAGATAAAATTTGGTTTCAATGGGGAAATTGGGCAATGAAGGATGTTTAGATATATTTACTATAGATTCTTGGAAAGTTACCAAAAGATATCTTATGGTTTTGAGAGGTAAGAAAGTTGGTCCTTTATATTTGACTAGTAGTGTTGATTCTTGTGATTTTGTTGCTGTAGATGGAGATGCAACTATGTGACACTACAAGCTCAGTCATATGAGCCATAAGGGCATGGAGATATTAAAAGATAAATTGCCCAGATTGAAAGATCTAGATCTAGACTTCTATCAGGATTATGTGTATAAGAAACATAAGTGGTTTAAGTTCCTAAAGTTGGGACCCATAGAAAAAGAGCCCAAGTTAGAGTTGGTACATTTATATGTATGGGGACTACCTTAGGTATATTCTATTGGTGGTTCTAATTATTATGTCACTTTTATTGATGATGTAACTAGGAAAGTTTGGGTTTATTGTATTAAAAAAAAATTGATGTATTTAACACTTTTAAGAAGTGGAAAGCCTTGGTTGAGAATGAAATAGGTCTCAAATTGAAATGTCTCAGATCTAATAATGGAGGTGAGTATTATAGTAATGATTTCTTTGATTATTGTTCTAACAATGGAATCTGTAGGCAAAGGACAATTCCAAGAAATCCATAACAAAATGGAGTGTATAAAAGGATGAACAGAACAATAATGGAATGTGCTAGGAGCATGAAGTTACATGTTTGGTTGCCTTTATAGTTTTGAGTAGAAGAAGTTGGCATGACAATATATCTAATTAATAGAGGACCTTTTGTGCCTTTGGATGGAGGCATTCCTTAATAAGCTTGGTTTGGTAAGAATATTGATTATTCTTTTCTTAGAGTATTTAGATGTGAGGATTTTTCCCTCATCAAGAAAGATAATAGGACCAAGTTATAGGCTAAATTAGAGAAATGCACCTTTTTTGGATATGGTGAGGATGACTTTGGTTTCTATTTATGGAGCATTAAAGATAAGAAAATATTTTGGTCTAGAGATGTAGTCTTTAATGAAAAATTCATGTAAAAAGATCAGTTGTAGGAACAAGAACATGAACCAAAAGATTACACAGTATTGGATGACATTGTAGATGGAAAAGTATCTAATGAATCAACTGAAGAATATTATACACAAGGACCCCAATCTCCTATGGTAAGAAGATCTTCTAGGGTAAGAAAAACACTTGAACATTTTTCCTCTTCTTTGAATTATTTGCTACTCATTGACAATGGAGAACCAGAGTGTTATGAGAAAGTAAAGTAGGTAGATGCCAAGTTGAAATGGGAACAAGCCATGGATGAAGAGCATATATCTCTCATGGAGAACCAAACATGGGATTTGGTAAGGCTACCCAAGGGCAACAGTGCATTGCCAAATAGGTGTATCTTCAAAATAAAAGAAGAGGATCATGGGAGAAAAAGGTATAAGGCCAAGATGGTGGTCAAGGGGTTTAAAAAAAAATTACGTATTGATTTTGATGAAATTTTTCCTCCTATTATAAAAATGACTTCTATTAGGATTGTTCTTAGTTTAGTTGCAGTTGAGGATTTGCACTTAAAATAGTTAGATGTAAAAATTACTTTTCTTCATGGTGATTTGGATGAGGATTTGTATATGAAGTAGCCATAGGGATATGAGGTCAAGGGGAATTTGAAATATGTGTGCAGATTAAAGGTCTTGTATGGCCTTAAATAAGCTCCATGGCAATGGTATAATAAATTTTATTATTTTATGTTGGAACAAGTATATCAAAGGTGTAATTATGACCATTGCACGTACATCAAACATTTTTATGATGGTTACTTTATTATTTATGCTTGTATATGGATGACATGTTAGTTGTAGGAAAGAACATACATCATATTCATATGCTCAAGAAATAGTTTAGTGACTCTTTTGCTATGAAGGATTTTGGTGCTACAAAGAAAATCCTTGGTATGAGGATTACTCATGATAGGAAGGAGAGGAAGATGGTTTTATCCAAATAAGATTATGTGAAGAAAGTGTTGGAAAGGTTTAGTATGTTGGATGCTAAATATTTTTATACTTGTTTGGTAGGCCACTTTAGACTATCAAAGGAGTAGTATCCCAAGATGGAAGTTGAAAATATTAAGATGTCCAAGGTACATTATTCTTTGGTAGTTCGTAGCTTGATATATGCCATGGTTTGTACTAGGCTAGATATTTCCCATAAAGTGGGAGTTGTGAGTAGGTATATGAGTGATCCAGGTTATGAGCATTGGAAGGGAGTGAAATTGATTCTTTAGTATTTGAGAAGAACCATTGATGTTGAATTATATTATGGTGGATCAGATACCACTTTACATGGTTATGTGGACTCAGATATGGTAGGGGATTTTGATATTAGGAGGAGTATGACATGATATATATTTACTATTGGAGATACATCAGTTAGTTGTATATATAGGATACATAAGGTTATGGCTTTCTCAACCATAAAGGTAGAGTATGTTGTTACCATAGAGGTTAGCAAAGAGATGATTTGGTGACAAGAGTTGTTTCAAGATTTGGGGCATGAGTAATAATTTGGGAGACTACATAGTGATAGTCAGAGTGATATTCATTTGGCAAAGAACTCTACTTTCCACTAGAGGATGAAACATATTTAGTTATGTTATCACTTCATCAAGACAGCTTTGGAGGATAAGTTGGTGAAGTTGGAGAAGATTCATACTAGCCAAAATCCTATAGATATGATGACCAAGGTGGTCACATTGGACAACTTGAGACTATGTTCAGATTTGGTTGGCCTTAGTGGTCATGGAGAAGTGATATATTCTATTTATAAGAAAAGGTCTCCAAGTAGGAGATTTTTGAGTGTAAAGCCCTTTAGGGCTATCACATGACCTTTTTGGTATACTTTGGGGGCCTAAAGAGATCCAAAGATGTGTTAAGTGCATTTTTCCTTTACTCCTTGTGCAGGTGAAAGTTATTAAATGTTTATTTAATAATTTTCATGTATTCTTCCATACTTGTTGTAAGTGGGATTGGTTTCCTTATTCTAGGGAATTAATTATTATTTAATATTTCTATGATGCATTAGGATAAATTATTAAATGACTCATTTAATTGTTTCTATGATGCATTAGGAGAAAAATTATTAAATGTAGTATTTAATAATTTATTGATGTATTATGGAAGTGGATTGGACTTCCACTTTAGAAGTTGTGCCATTTGGAGAGGAATGGCATGTTCCTACTCTAGAAACCTTTTGTATATGCATTAAAAGGTGTAATTTGGTGTGTCACTTCATGGATAAAGCTTATCTTGTTGGAGGATGGTGATTTTTCTCTTTAGAAGATGTTTTCTACACCATTTGTTATTTATAAAGGGTGTGGTGTGACCTATGAGAGGTTGATATTTTTTATTTTTAGGTGTGTCTTTGGAAGATAGATTTAAAATTGTAGGTGTTTTTACAAGTGTAGGTGTTCATTTATAGAGTTGGTTTAGAATCTTGTGAGATATATAAAATTTCAAGTGCAGGTGAAAGTACAAATTTTTATGCAGCATTTTCTATAGGAGATTTTTCTATCTCTATGAGAGTTCATTGTAATCTTGTTTTAGATTAATAATTTATTTGAGGACTTTGTTGGTGGATGTATCCCACATTAGGTAAACCATGGTATATCTATGTTATGTTTTTTTTTCTAGTTTTATTCTATTCATTTATGCTTTCATATTATACTATGATTTAAAGGAATTATTTTTGCATAATTAAATTGGATTTTCACATGTCTAAAATATGGTTTTGTGATTTGATGGTGGTTTATAAATCTGATTTAAATTAACTTAATTCCTAACATCTATCAAATCTAAAGCATGAAAACCATGGAAATCTCTAAAATACATGTATGATAAACAACCTACTTCAAAAAAATTGATCTCATTATGTAGTTGCTTAACACTAAACTCACTAATGATGAAGATGTTTCAGAATATGTGTCATGCATTAAGAATTTGAATCAATAATATGGCACTACTAGTGGGAAAATTGATGATGAAATGCTCATTTATATTTTTTTGAATGGTCTTAACCCTAACTATAGGTTTTTTTTGGAGATGTTATAGCTTAGTGGTAAGCTTAAAAAATCTATTTTTGATTTCATTTGTGAATTTCCCACTCAACATGAGAGAAAAATTACAAATAATAAATCTACTAAGGAGGCACACTATTCTAAAACAATAAATCCATTGTATTATCCAAAAAAAAGACACAAAGAGAAACATAGACACTCTTAGAGGCACACTTCTAGGCATAACCATCATTCTAAACATAGGGATCATTCAAGATCTCCTATGTATAGACATCATTCTCATTCTCCAAAGCATGAACATCACCACAAACATTTACATGGACACAAGCATAAGAACAAGCATTCTTCTTCATGTAGTTTTTCTTCTTCTAGTTCTAGTGGAAATGAGAGGATATGCTACAATTGTGGTGGTATATGACACCTCTCTATAGAGTTCCTCTCCAAAAGGAGGTCCTCTTGACATCAACAAAAGGTAGAAGCAAACATTATTGATCACTCTAGTCACTTTGGTCAGTCTTTTAGCTATTTTCCTCTATATTATTTTAATGGATGGAATGTTTGTGAAGTTGATTGCTTCATAGTTGATGACTATATCTTCTAACAAAGTGACTCACCCATATTTTATGAGTTACTAGGCTCAATATTAGGATTTGATGTACTAGAATTTTCTAGCTTGTATAATTTGCTTTCATAGATGTAGTGTTTCTATGATCTTTGATGTGGAGAATTTCAATGATTTTTACTTGGTTTATTTTTTACATGACTTCTCACCTCTTTCATAATAGGGGGATAATATATTTCATATTATCGTTCGATCAGTCATCAATGGTTTATGGTATGAGTCAACATTATTAATGTTGAGAAAAGTCCTATAAGACATGTTGGTGATTGGTGGGTATCATTTTGAGATGTGCCATACATATTATAGGGGTTAGTGACTTGTTACATGGATTCTGTGTGAGGATCAATGTTCTACTTCAATATGGGGATAATCAAGATGTGATCAATATAGGATGCATAATGTACTAGTTATAGTTGTGATAGAGTCTACTTAGATGACTCATAGTTATTTGATCTAGTCTTTATATACCCCTTTGGATCAAGGGGGAGTTTGTTGGGTCATTTAATGATCCCAAAGTTAGTTTATTTTATATTTTTAGACTAATATTTAGTTAGTTAATAGTTAGTGTTTACTTTTTTTCAAATAAAATTTGATTCATGGGTTAGTTGTAAACTGTAACCCCTGTAAAATCTTATAAAGATTTTACTTTTAATTTTAAAAATGATTCAAAACAATACAATATTATTTTTGGTGTGAAAATATTTTGACATAATGTAATTTCTTCATTATTTGCATTGGAATCTATGCCAATAGACATGTATTAAACAACAGGAATATCAACAAAATCATTAGGTTAACAACTCAACTATAAATAATTACCTTAGATGGAACAATATGGAAACATATATAACATGAAGAGATACCCTAAAATTTTAAAGATAAATAAATAAATATAAATTAGGGTTTTACAAACATCACACGAGGGAAAAGGACATTATATTACAGCAAATATAATAAACTCTATCAAAATAATAGAAATATATAAATATTGAAAGAAAGAAAACATGAAATGGAATGAAATTTCACATAAATGTGATATGGTAAATTATTTTTACATCAACATTCATTATACTTAACTAGAAAAATAATGTATTCATTCAGATCTAGAAATAAATTATAATAATATATCAATAAAAATCATAAATATTAATATTAAAGGAATATTTTAGAAAATTAAAATGTGTAAAGATAGGCTTATAAGAATCATAATGGATTATCATAGATATGTATAATATTTTTACCCTAAATCCAGTTAGAAATAAGTTCAAGAACCAAAGCATACATAACCCATAAATTTTGGAGGAAACTGATTAATTTGAAATTTTAATCAAGAATAGATTGATGCACTCCTAATCAACCTAATGTGTAATTTATAGATAGTATACATTCCTAGTCACTTTAGAATTTTTTAAAACAAAATTATGACTTTGATCCTCTATTCCTAAGCTTTTAAAACCTTTCTAATTTTTATATAAATCATTGGATCATCAATAAATTGACATCAATTATTAAAACCCTAATCAACTTATGAAACCTTTATAATATATTCATTAATGACCTTTTATTAGTTTTACTCACTCCTTGGAAAATTATAAAACTAACATGCAATGCAACTTAATAAAAATTCATGATGATGCATACCCTGAATCTATTTACCCTAATTTTGGTTTTATACAATATAAGAAATAAACAAATCTATGTTAAATAGATATAAGTATAAATTAATTAAAGTATAAAAAATAGATATATCTATTAATCTAAAATGAAAAATAAGTCCAAGTGCCATAAATGAAAATAGACTAAGTAATGTAAATGACAAAGGTGCGAAGAATGATCACACATGTTTTCTTTTTTATAAATATGAGAGTGTAGATGGATTGTGTAGACTATGTGTATCCTACTTATAAAATAAATATATTGTGAAATTATCCCTGACAAACTTTTTTAATTTGAAATACTTGTTCACATGTTTATATTTATAGGAAATACTCCTATGGCTTTGACTATTTGATTGTAGATGGGATTTTCTCTTTGTGGTTGGATTGTCCTGTTAAGTTTTTCTAGTTTGAATTCTAAGTATTTTGTGTTTTAATTATTTGTTATATTACATGTACCTTCACTTGATGGATATGTTAGGAAATATTTGTAGGATAATCTCCTCCTTGACATAGATTAACACTCCAAAATAAAACAAATAACTATAAACATGGGAAGTTTCTAAAGGAACATTTAAAATTATGTATCATGCATGTTCAAAATAAAACCTCCAACTAGTTATATGATTTTTTAAAAACTTTATTTTCATCAATTCCATGTCAAAATTACAAATTATAACGACTTTAAATAATAAAGTACAAATAGGGTAGAAATCACTAAAAGACTCAAATTCATCTGCACACTTGATATGCATATTCTAAAACACATTGGTGCATCCCTAATTGGGGAAATATATTGTATCCAATAATCAACCACATTTAATTAATCCAAAATCAAATTTTTTATTTTGCATGTGACATTTTTTTATCAATTTTTTTATTTGATAGGGTAAAATAACTAGGTTTTATAGGGATTTTTGGAACCATGAAAGTGAAATATAGAAAGTATCAATAGGATAAGAAAAGGTTGTCTAACCAAAAAATCAAAAAATGCTATACTAAACCAAAATCAAGGAAAACCAAAACCAAAAATAAAAATTATGATAGACGTCCCTCCAATGATTCTTCATCATCCTCAAGATTCTTCACTAAGATGTTCTATTTAACTTTTGAAATATTAGCATGTGTGCAATTCCCAGGTCTTTCAGTTACTTCTCTAAGAAATATCATACAAGGTTTCTTCTATAATTTGAACTTAAAGGGAGTCTACTTTGTGGGGACCACATTGGAGGAACTTAGTGGGGGGTCCCAAAATCTTGGGTAGTTATATGATAGGGGTTAGGTTTGGTTGAGAAAACTGAATTAAATATTGCACCATGGACTCAACCTATCTATGCAGATCATTCCAATCATATATAATCCTAAAAACGGCCATTCATACCTCTTACACCTTGGATTTGATCTTCTCTAGCTTCACTTTATTATTTTTCCTCTCTTTTAATAGAATGGATTTACCCTTTTGGGTGGTCTCCTAAGAAGTACCCACGTCAAGGGTGATCAACTTAGGTTTAAGTATGAACAACTTGAGGGGGAGGTCATCAGTATGGGATTTGGAAAGTTTGGCTTGGGGGGTGCTCTCAAAGGTTCAGTAGGATCTTGAGGTGGGCTCCTCCTTTGAGGTGTCCTCTTGAGAGTCCTACCTAGTGGAGGATCCCCTAGAGGGACATCCAAACCATTTAGGGTTTGGTCATGTATGATGAGGAGAAGGGTCAACCCTTGGTGAAGGATAGGTTAGCTTCATTTCCTTGATGAATCAAAATGGTGTTTTCAAGATATTTAAGAATAAAAAAAGGAAGACTTATCTTATAACCAATAAAGTGATTCAACCATAGGAAGTGGTGTGGAAATATCAGTTTGTATTTACCTTCAAGGCTCATATAGTGCATAACTTGGAGACAAATTTTGGTCCAGTGACAAGGAATATCTTTCAATGGGAAGCCTTTCTTCTCAGTCTTCACAAAATAATTTGTCTATAAGAATCATTGTAACAACTCATATTTCTTTATTTGGTATTTGAATGCCTTAGTCCCCTCATAGGACATACTAGTTTCTTCCTCAATAAATTCCTCCATGACATTGATTCTTATGCCATGAATGGTCACCTTGCATTTTTTCGAGGACACTATTAAATAGGGAAAATATTTGATTTTAAACATTGAGAAATTTACATAAAATTAATTTAGGATTAATTAGCTTATTAAATCAAATCAAATGGCTAATTGTCCATGAGAAAGAAATACATAACTATTTGAAATATCCATATTTATAAAAATCAATAAAATAAAATTAAGACATCACATGGAAAGTGGTTGATTAAACTTGATTAAAATCATCCAAAGGTCAAAATTTGAAATATTAGCATAAATTCAACCCATGCTCCATAAATTTAATTGATGGCTCAATAAAAACAAATTCAACTCAATATATTAACGTCATAAACCCTCCAAAATGGATTGATTCTCAATCACAAATCTTGATCATCATCAAACTATTGAAAATAGTTTGAGTAATCTATAAATAGAAGGGTCATTTACTAGTCTATAAAAAAACATTTTTATGCAAACTTACTCCACCAAAAATTTGAGAAAATATTCACCATTTTATTCATTTCTCAATCAAAAGTTCATAGTGCAATAGGAGATGTCATTGGAATGTCATCACGGAATTGACAAAGACTCCAATATTTATATCTAGACCAATCAAACTTATATTCCATAAAGATAGATATATCCAAAGAAAATGTAAATTTTCATTATTTATCTTATTTTTGTTTATATATTTCTTGTAATTTACCAATTTGAGGAAATGCTCTTGGGTTTTAGGTTTTTATGTATTTCATTAATGATGTGATAATTAGCAAAAAACTAACTCTCTTGTAATTGTGTGTTTTTAAAGTGCATGAATGAAATAAATCAACTGAGGGTTTTGTGAACCTCCTCTTCCCTATAAGTGATGATGTAAACACATGCAATCAAATAACCTCTTTTAGCATAAGAGAAATTTTGAGAGACAAAGATAAAATGTCAAAAGTATATGGGATTCAATGAAGCTTGACTTGAGTGATAATTGGATCTAGGCTTGAACTTGTATGTGGGTTAGTGCTTGATATTCAAATATGTCTTATGTTTACCTCTAGATAGTTAAATGGCCTAGATAAACCTCACACACACACACACACACACACACACACACACACACACACACACACACACACACGCGCGCGCGCGCGCGCGCGCGCACGCACACACACACACACACACACACACACACACACACACACACACACACACACACACACACACACACACACACACACAAGTTATCATAGGATAATGTATTCATGTTTGTTTATTATAGTAATATATAAAATTAAGAGTAAATTTGTAGGATATTCAACAATAGTTTAAGGGCCTATAAAAATAAAAGGAATAAATACATTGGGTGTGAAATGTTTTACCATAAAAACCCATATAATTTATGATTTTTACCTAGGAATTATTCTAGATCTATTTATGAAGCAATATTAGTTAATAAGTGAGAAAGATTATAGATTCATTAATAGATTTATTTTTTATAAGTGTTGACATGATTTTAGGATCGACGGACTAGGTATAGACCTATTGTGTGGCTAGCATAATCCTAGAAACAACAAAAAATGTAATTTTTATTATAAATGAGATTAATTAGAGATAATATAGTAGAATAAGGGTGTTGTGCTAAATTTTGGTGTTTACATAATTCCACCACTTTGACATGGGTATGTGATTGAAATAAATATATGCATCAAAGTATAAATGTATATAATTTGAAACAAACACCTTAACATATTTAGGGAAGGATGAAAGGTTTAAAAACACACTTGAGCTAAGATATCATCCTCAATGTATAGATTACTTATAAAAAAATTACAAATGCCATAGGTAATTAAATGCTCATGATATGTTTTTTTTAAATTTTTTGGAAGAAAATTGTATTTAAATTCAAAAAGAGAACATAGTAAAAGAAAAACGTACTTAGTATCACTCTAACCTGCAAAAACAATAATTTATATAGTATTTGAAACATATAAAACACTTCTTTATGATTCTTCAAAGACCTAGTCCACTTATTCATCAAGGTAGTAAACAAAGGTTCTAATCTACCACTTTCCACTTTGGAGATTTTTTTTATAAATGCCATTATATATTCCCCCATTTTGAGGAGAAGGATGAAGAACTTATTCTAAATTAACTCATCTAAAAATAAAATTTTAAATGTCTCAGATGTTAAGAAAATGCAAAACCAAAGTTTGTTAT
This sequence comes from Torreya grandis, assembly GCA_037957365.1. NCBI lineage: Eukaryota > Viridiplantae > Streptophyta > Pinopsida > Cupressales > Taxaceae > Torreya > Torreya grandis. Next base: position 1,509,470 of record JARHVA010004199.1, read on the forward strand.
AATCCTAAAAATTTATGAAATTGAATATTTCCATCATTTTAAATTTATGCATAGATCTTATGTTTGGAAAGATAAAGTGGATGAAACATGTTATAATCCTAGAAACAAATGTGATATTTGACAAAATCATATTGTTTTTAAAAAAAATCATATTTTGAATTTTGAATTTTGAATTTGCATCTATTTATGAAACATAGAATGATGTAATGTTAAATATATCATAAAATAGATAACATAATATCAAACATAATGGTATAGGGTATGATTCCACCTTCAAAAAATAAAAATGGAAAACAAGTATCATACAAAAAAAATTCACAAGCAAACCCATATATGGGATAGATAAATTAATGAGAACACACAAAACTAATATACCAAATCGATTCATTATGAAAACCATTGTAGTGTGGGTGTCAAAAAATTATATATATATATATATATATATATATATAAATTTAGCATGGGTGTCAAAAAATTATATAAATTAATGAGAACACACAAAACTAATATACCAAATCAATTCATTATGAAAACCATTGTAGTGTGGGTGTCAAAAAATTATAAATACATACATACATACACACACACACACACACACACACACACACACACACACAGACACACACACACACACACACACACACACACACACACACACACACACACACACACACACACACACACACACACACACACACACACACACACACACACACACACCCACACACACACACACACACACACACACACACACACACACACACACACACACACACACACACACACACACACACACACACACACACACACACACACACACACACACACACACACACACACACATCCACATTACAATGAGAACACACAAAACTAATATACCAAATCAATTCATTATGAAAACCATTGTAGCGTGTTTGTGTGTGTGTGTGTGTGTGTGTGTGTGTGTGTGTGTGTGTGTGTGTGTGTGTGTGTGTGTGTGTGTGTGTGTGTGTGTGTGTGTGTGTGTGTGTGTGTGTGTGTGTGTGTGTGTGTGTGTGTGTGTGTGTGTGTGTGTGTGTGTGTGTGTGTGTGTGTTTGTGTGTGTGTGTGTGTGTAATCATGGAAAAATCATATTATATTAATATATTTAAATAAATTTAGGACCAAAAAATGTTAGGGACCTTCCCCAAGTTACTAAAAATACATTCCAACATATGGATCACATAAGAAATGAAGACAAGAGGATACTCTATGGACAATGACGAGTAAAAACTTGAACACATGCATACACAAGAAAGCATTCATGTAAAAACCATCAATGTAATAACAAGACATTATCAACGTATGATTTCAATGTGATAATATATATATATACACATACACACACACTAGTGAAATATGTAGAAACAAATTTAATCTAATTAAATTATATTAAATTAAGTACAATAAAGGATAGATATCACCATGTAAGAATACATTGAAATGATAATGCCCCTAAGGTAAGACATGTTTTCTTTGAAATTATCCATCAAATATGTAGGTCCATAGTGTTAAATCTATTATATTGTGACTTGTGAATCTTCATGGCATCACTCAAGAACATACCATGAAAACATGTGTAAACCATGTATAATGAAAACCTATAGCATAGGTAATAATGTAACTATTGACCAAATTAGACTTTTAGGTCAAATTAGGGCACCCCTAGTAAAAAACATGGTTCTTTAGTTATTTAAGGGATTATAATAAATTTTCATTAGATTTTTTATAGGTTAATTGATTTCAAATAATGTTATATTAGCTTTGGTGAATTAGTTTTTATGTCCTTATATCATTTTTAGGTCATTTGAGAGGTCAAAAAGGTGCATTTAATGATTTCAATAGGTTTATTCAGAAATTTTAACATTTAAAAACATTATATCATACCCCATGTATCTCTATAAGTCTTAGTAAATTGACACGACTGAAAAAATTGTAGGTTTTTCAAAGAAAAGATAGTTTTCCTAAAGAAATGGAAGCAAATGGCACTTTTATGACCTTGTTGTGAATTGTGCCACTTGGAAAAGATGTAAATATATATTATAACATTCCAAAAAATCACATAAATTATTTAATTGATATTTAGGTGCCATTTTTGGCCCAAAACTATTCTATTCCATTTTCATCCTTTTTGGCAGATTAAAGTGACACTCGCATTTTTGCTTGGTACAGTCAACACAAGGGGTTTTAGGTCAAAATATTTTGGTAGGTGGTATTAAAATAAAGGATATAAATTTTAATATAAATAAGTTTTATTTTGGTTAACCATGCTTTATGAACCATCTATTTTAAGTTGACTATGTTAATCTACTTGCCATTCTATGAACCCTGTCAATTTCTTGCTTGTTTGAGTAGATCCATACAAGTGTATGGGTGAAATGGTTTATTAAATTTGTTTAATTAATATTATAGTGGATTAAATTTTTTATTTCATGTTTTGAATGGTTTCCATTAGTCAAACACCTTATTTTTTAGGTGTAAGTCATTGGAAGACTACTTGATAATTTTCACTTGTCATGTCCTTCTTCCTTGAAAATGGCTTGTGGTGGTTATTTCATGTCTCATAATGTCCATTTATTCCATAACCTCTCTGATAAATCTAAAAATAAATATTTAATTCCCCTACTAAAGGGTGATTCTTAGATTCTAAGTTGATAAATCAAGCTCGTACTAGCCATGAAAGAGCACCAACTAGTGCATATAGCAGAAATGGTATAGGAAATAGTTTTTGTCTTACGATAAGTCTATTTTGATATTAATGTCTCATTATATGAGATTAATTAATTATAAATAATATTTTAAGTCACACTTGCCATGCATAAGACTCAATCTCTATGTTCCCTACCTGCAATACAAAATATATGCTTACAAGATTCCCTCCAACATAGATCTAACAAGGATGTATAATATGAGAATGACAAGATATAAAAGTTATTCATGGGGTTTTATAAGTTATTTTAATAGCTATGATTTATTTTCAAGCTAAGGAGAGTGGGGTGTCACTCCAAATGTGAACAATTCTAAGTTTTGGGATTGAGTCTCTAAAGAGACAAAACATAACACTTCCCTATTTTTGAGTATTTGAATAAGAATGATAGATAGGTTATTATGGAGGATAGATAAATTAATTAGAAAACCCCATTATATTACTAATAATATGAAAAATAAGGAGGTCCTAAGACTATATGGACTTAGTGTTTGACAGTCCTAAAAGTATGCATTTAGACAATAAAAGCATATAGTAATATCTATAGGTCCTAAATTATGAGACTTTTTTATAGCCTCAAGATGATAATGCAAATTGTTATAATTTTAGGAGGAATTAATATAACCAAATTCATCATATATTTACCAAGGATACATACTGGGCATAAATAATAAGAGTGTATGCCTATAATGACACCTACAGGTATCTCCTAGCCCTCAACTAACCACCTACAACAAACCCCATAATTACAAGTTAAGTATGAGACCAAAAACATGGAATAATTTATAAGTTTATGCCTATATGACAGAAGTAAATTGGAATTTAATTAATTCAATGGGATCTTAAGAATATTGGCACAGGTGGTGGAAAGCCAAAAGCATCCTACAAGTACTATCTTTTGTACATAATCTCCACCTACAGCTGAAGATGGTCTTTGGGTCAAAACTAGCCGTCTCAAGGGTGGGAAAGGCATAAAGAGGATTGGAAAATAGGTCCAATTTATTTAGTATATGTAATTAGATATTAAGGTAAGAAATAAGAATAGATACAAGGCTAAACTTGCCTAAATACACCTATAGGTATCCTCTCTATGGTAAAAAATGCAGTCAAACAGATAGTCATCTAGAAGAGTAATATTTTGGTACTAATATTACATAATAATGAATAAAAATAGGTAAAAAATGATTCAAAGAGACTCAGGGGGATTTTTAGAACCTATTCATTGACTTAATTTATATACACACACCTTTGAGTGACCTCCATAATAGGGATATAGTTAACAGGGTGCACTCAGGGTTGAATAAATCATGGTTTGTGATGGGCTTATGAGAGATTGAAGTATGAGTGGAAGTTAGGACATATTAATATAAGTTATAAAAAAAAATTGACACCAAAATTATGTAAAAAAATAAAATAAATGTCTTTTATAGATCAAAACATAGTCCACTCTCAAACCAACCCTTCACACAGTCATTTCTCACTATTTGCTTTGGAACTAGAGGTGTTTAGAAGGTCAAATGACCTATTCAAGAGCTAAATTTGTGTACACATCACCTTTTTGACTTATTTAAACCTCTCAAATATTTATATATTTTTTTAATAGGCTAACCCCTATGTTCTATCTTAGAGGTAGAACACTCTTGAGGAGTAAGAACCCTACAGTTTTGAAGGAGGGTGATAAATAGATGAGTAATAAGTTGTTTAGACACTTATAGTTAGTTTTTGAAGTTTAATCACATCCATAAAAATATTTTAAACAAAGAAATAACATGGGAAACCAAATAGGGTAATCCATACTCCTAGGTTTGTAGTCAGACATAATGGGCAAAATCAAGGCCTCAAGGGCAAATGAGGAACAACATTAATTTATAGTATGAAATGAATATTATAGTGACTTAAAACATGTATATTGGATCATTATGAATAATTTAGAGATATTGGATGTAGATAATCCACCAAGAAAGATAATTTTGAGCCAAACTTGTAGGTAGGCCTGTTGGACATGGCTAGGCCTACTGTCTAAATGGGGGTTTATCCTCACTTATAACATGATTTAAGCCTTACAATTTGTGGAAAATTTTTCATAGGGTTATTAAAGAGTTATTAAAACTCTCAAAGTGAAAATAAAGATAGAAGAATCCATTTTTGGACCTTGAACTAACTCAGACTCATGTAAATTAGAAAAAATAAGCTCGATGAGGCAAGTTAGTTACTCATATCTTCAATGATGTTATGAATGGTGGAAAAAAAAATTAGGGTGGTATTAGGGTCCCCTAATATAACTTATATGGAATTTTTCTACAATTTGGACATGGAAATTTTATGAACAATGCTTAATACCCAAAATTGCCCTAAAACCCTACTAAACCCTAGGTCAGGACCTGATTGGGAAGATGGAGTTGTATTGATAATATAATGAGATAATTTGTCCATAATTATGATTTTAGGTTGGAGGAATCCCTTAGGATACTTAATAACATGATTATCGATATGGACATGTACGAATGGGGATAGAAACATGGTTTTTCTCACTATTTTATGTGTTGTGAAAGCTATAGGAGGATTTAAGAGATGAAATAAAGTTTGGAGAGAATATTAATACTTTTAATAACTAATAATATTCATTTAATTCCCTAAAACAACTTATAAGTTCCCCAACCAAGCTATTTAACCTAGCCAGTCAAAATTGGCCTATTTGACAAGCTAAAGATGGAAAACTTCAAATGGGGTGTTTTTATGGTGTCCCTAATGACTCTAATGCCTCAAATGGTATTAAAAAAATTTATCCACTAAATTTTATATATATTCCTTTTTAGAGGCCAAGTGTGCAAGGTACATGGAAGGGCAATTTTCTAGATAACAGATGATGATGGCTCACTTTTAGAGGTTTTTAAAGGAGTAAGAATGCAACCAATTCATGGAGAGTCATGTTTGAGATTATGACCTTCCATTCCAATAATTATATTTTTTATTCATTATTTATGGTATGTCTAAACATGTCTAATCATGTAGGCAAGTTTTTTTAGCTAGAATGACGAGTTTTATGCCACTTTGCAAGACTTTGATGACTTGGATTGACATTTTTACTTCATGAAATTTCATTTTTATACCCATATCCTCTACTCATGAATGGATAAATAATTTTATTATCTTGAAAAGTGTCCTTGTCACCCTTGGACTTCTCTTTTTCTCTCTCTCACTCTCAAGCTCTATAAGAGTTAGCCATTTTGTCCATTTTATTCTATGCTCCACTTGAGTATGGTGAATACCTACTCATTTATATATATTTTGATCAATAAATTGACTAATTTTTACCTCTTCCATGAATATTCATAATGTTCTTGACTTGAATGTTAAATTTGCTCAGTGAAGACTATGGATTCCTCAATAAGTTGTCACATTCTCTCATATATTTGTAGCTTCTTCTGACAGGGCATGTGATATGTTTTAGGAGATGTCAAAGTTTAAGTGAGTTAGTATCTTCATTATTGATACTCAAGGCCTCTTGTCTATTCCCCATATCTTTTCACATTCATCCATAACCCCATAATGTAACATTGATGCAAGAAGACATAGATTGGAGAGTGTATGTTTAGTTTGTCTTTTGATTTCAAGTGTAACAAACATATGGTTGGAAGTCATCAGTCAATTTGGCATATCAGCTCCCTTATATTATTATTTTTTTAGTTATATTTCTCATTTTTCACCCCCCAAGTTTAGTTTTAGGTTCAATCATAAGTGGTACACCAAGGGAGCAAGCCCTATCTAGAGACTCACCTCATTCCTAAGGCTACCCACAAGCCTAGAGGTGATTCCATTATGCCACTTTAATGAGGAGATATTTTCATCTCCTTAAAGGGTGAAAATCCAAGTGACAACAATAACATTTATAAAATTAATGTTTTATAATTTTTAATTTTTCAACAATGTTTTTGAATTTTTAAAATTTGAAAATGTTCTTAAAGTTTTTATTTTTTCTAATGTCTATATGTTTTGGCCCCTTAATTGGAAATATATATGATATTTAAGTATCAAAGATGATATTAATAGTGTGTTAAATTTTATCAATATTGTTTTAGTAGGATAATCTATTTAATATTTTAAGCCAATATGTAATATAGGTCCCAAAGTGTGTGGTAAAATTGAAATTCCATGATCATATAATATCATTAACTATGTGGAAATACCAAATAGTAGTTTCATCCTAAGAAAATGATTACACGAGGAATAATTCATAGAACCATTATAAAAATGATCAAAGAAATAAATATATATCAATGATAAGCTATCATATGTCAATGTAATGTGTAAATCATATATTTCAAAGTTAAGATTATGTAGTTTCCATGTATATAATAAATATGTATGGGTACAATGACATCATAGGGGAATATGTGTCATGCACATAAATGTGGAATATATTTTCAATTGAGTAATGCATATCAAGATGTAAATGGTTATAAGGGTGTGAAATATCTAAATAATATATTAAGGCAAGAGATGCAAGTAATATAGCCTACTAATGTAATACATGTACAACCAATATAATACATAGGATGAAACTATAGGGGTTGTTCCCCCACAAGAAAATTATGTTAAATTTATACTATATTAAACTCATAGTAGGCAAATTAGAAACATATTAGTTTACAATACCACAAAAGGAAAGGCATATAGATAGATTTAGTTGATAGAGATCATGTTAAAGTAGGTTGTCTACATAGGAAAATAGATATGATCATTGTTTAAACCATGTTTTATAGTTTGATGTTACATACATGAAAAGGATAATAGCAAATAACACAAGAAATAACATGGTTTCACAAGAAATAAAATGATAACCACATAAGGCCCATTCATTTTTAAAAATATGGTTAACTTTCAAAAACTATATATAATAGTAACAAGTTGTGACTCATCCACACATTAGGATATGCCAAAGAATATGTTTTCCATGACATGATGGAAGAAAAATATACTTAGGTCATTCGAATGAGTGTTAACCTTAATGATAAATTGGTTGCAACTCTATTCACAATTAAATTTATTTTAAATTGACCTCCAGATTATGTTCTTATTTGATGATGTAAAACAAATATCTAAATCATAATAATGCCAAAAAACTATTTTTAAGTTAATAAAGATTAAATTTTAATTATTAATAAATAATATTAATTAATATTAATCTGACCAAAATATCAATAAACATATATTCTATTTTATTAACAATTTTATAATAATAAAAATTAATGTTGAATGGGACTTTAAGTCCAAGTCATTATATTGCATGGATCTGGGCCCTTCATTGATTTGTGTCAGAATGTTTCCATAAAAATCACTATATATACACACATTTATGTAGATTGAAATGTTATTGAAAACACAAATAAAAATATAAAAATTAAATAAAGGGATTTATGGGGGCTATCATGTGGAGTTATTTTTTGGAGATGGAGTGGGAAAGAGTTGGCACAAGAATGTCATACCTAATTTACTGTCTTACTCCATGCCAATATGTGGATGACAATGTCATCCCCTAACCCATGAGTTTGAGGCCATAGTTTTTACCTCCACCCAATGACACTTATAAAGGCATGCGCGTGCGCGCACGCGCACATACAAACACACACACACACACACACACACACACACACACACACACACACACACACACACACACACACACACACACACACACACACACACCAACTTGTATCTCTTGAGGTAAGATAGATTACATTAGTGTTTGATTCTTACTTGGTTGACCACCAACTTAGAATCTCCATAGTCAATGAGTTCCTTAACTTTATGTTTAATATCAAGTTGCAATCCTAGGATAAAAGATTCATACTCAGCTAAATTTTTTGTGTATGAGAATTGTAACCTATAGGAAGCATGATATTACTTTTCTATCATGTTTATAAATACAATAACAAATTTTGAAATTGATTTACACCTAAAACCATCTACATACAACTTCTATAAACCAGGCATTAGAGGTGGATTTTTGGAACAAGGTTGCTTTGTAACTTCTAGAGTAAAAATTTATAAGTCAAAATCTAGGAAGTTCACCTTTTCATTGATAAAATTATATTTTATTATCATGTGTCTCATCCTAGGCTTCCTTTATACCCTTATATAATTTTTGATAACCTTCCATGGTAGCTATAAGTGGGAGCGGTCAGTGGACATTAAACCATTCAAGGCCCTAGTCCATTCTCTACTTAAGAGTAACCCAAAAGCATTGGGAATATCTACCAGTTAGATATCAATAAATTGTTGAACCCTTGGATATGCACATTTAATAATTCCCTAATGACCTTAACTCTAGATTTGTCTAATTGATTAACCACCCTATTAGACTTGATTGGGGTTAACCCAAGTTGTTCACATTTTCTGGCAAGCATAATGTTGGTTGAGGTTCTATAATCTAAAATATAATTATGGGCATTCTTCCCAAATATCCTAACTATAAGTAAGAAGGGTGGGGACTTTGATTTAGTTAATTTCATAGTATATTTTCACTATCTCTATTTGGGGGTATTCCATTATTTCTTGGACAATGATTCCAAGAGTAAATCTCTTTGTTCTGTAATTTGAGTTAGCTCATGTAGAGTAATATTGGCTTTGATATTGTTCATATCTTCCACAATGTTGTAACCAGTTTTACATGAAGGTTCAATAGTTAATTTTGAAGAACTACCCTTAGGTGGTTCAGGATCATTCCTTGATGTAGTGTCTATAGGGGTCCCATAATTCTTAGGGGGAGTGGAAGTAGTTAATGGCTGATTTTGTTCCTTATTTCTCAAAGGATAAATCTTCAAGAATTATTGGAATGCTTGAATCTCTTCAAGAATATTCTTAGGCTCATTATCTTCCTGGAAATGGAATTGAAATGTCTCTACCATGTGCACTTGGTTAGATGGCTAGGATCCAGAAGGACTTGCAGTAGTATCTCTATTTGGGACTACCTCAAATGTGTTGATTTCTTCTTGGAAAGCTTCAAAGGTGTTGTAAAAATCAATGCAATAAATCTCACAATGTTTAGAGGTAGTATTCACCCTATAATAATTTGGTAAAGTAATAATAATGAGATTTATATCCATATTATTTTTCGTAGAGGAAGGCTCATTAGCTTTATTATTTTAGAAACTATCATTTTGAAATCTATTTCCCGGCCTATTGAACTTTTTAAAAGTGAAGTTCCTCCCAGAGTTGTCATTAGCATTGCTAATTTATTTTTATAATTGCAAGAAATATATGATAAGCTTCTAAACCATCTTTAGTATAGATTAATTCTCATTCTTTGGGGTATCAAAATTTTGGACTTGGTTCTTGTTAGTGCCATTGACTGGTACTAAATCCTTTTGGTCATTAGTGTGAAATCCATTAGTAACGTGATGACTCAAGAAACCTAGGTTCTAATTAGGGGTAACATGGATGGTAGGTAATACATTTAAAGTAGGGATATGGTTTAATGCTAGATAATTTTGGTTAATATTTAGGAAAAGGATTAATGCATGCATCTAAGGATTAACATTTGGGACAAAATAAGCCATTTATCCTTGATGCTATATTTTGTCACTAATAACAACTAATTCAGAATAATCTAGAGATAATGTGTTGGTAGATGGGATATCCCATTTAAGAAACATAGAAGTCATAGGGTCAACAACATCTTTGTAAACTTTTAAAGCTAAAGACTCATTAGGTTTGTAGGGATCTATGGTTTGATTAAACATTCATTGGAACCTAACATTATAGGATCTAATAGGTTCATTTTCATCTCTCTTAATGGTAGTAAGTTACTGATAAATGATATAGGGGCTTATGATTTTTCCAAATTGATCATTAAAGATAGTGTCAAAATTATTCCATGAGGTAATAAAATTGCCAATCAAATTGAGGAACCATTCATATGTAGCATCTTTGAATGTAAAAGGAAATAATCTACAAGATACATCTTCATGAATGACATTTAATAACCTTAAGGTAGCCTTGAAAGACTTAACATGTTCTTCTATAGTTGAAACACTATTTAGACTAAATATTGGTAAATAATTTTTAGGATTACGAGGCAAGTCATGAACTACACCTAGTACATTGATGGGGGAACTTCCAAGCCATGCCATATCTGAGTGAAAATTGAATTCAAGAACCCTTTATAAGGGCGAAGATGGTAGAGACTTAGAATGTCTATTCCTTCCTCTATCCTTTATGGTTCTCCTACGAATTTATAGCTTGAGCAAGGGCTCTCTTGTCTTTGAATTTGATTTGGTCTTGATCCTTGGCAATTCCAACTTGAAGATTAAGGATCTTATTTAAAATACGGTGTAACAAATTAGAATTCACAAAGAATTTTAATCAACCTACACACTAAGCCTCTTCTTTTAAAGATTTTCTTATAACGGGACAAAGGACACTGATCTTTGACTAAGTAAGCTCAAATATGTCTTGAATTATGCAAATATGGCCATTATTTGCAACATGTGACTCAAATGAACCCAATATTCACCAAGAATGGTCAATCTTCAACCAAAATAAACAATTTTGATTTCAAATACTACGAATTCTTAAACCTAAAATCTATCTTGAATAGAATTTAACCATTTCCTTATAGAGAAATAAGATATTTGCCTAAAAAAATGCAAATATATGTGAGAAACAACCTAGATCAAGGTTCTTTACACTTAGAGTGAAGAATCACTCATAACGGTTAAAAATCTTTTATATTTAATGTAAGAATCATTTCAGTTGATCAAGTGAGCCCCCTTTTTAGTGCCAGTGGAGCTCCTCATATGGATGATTCTAATTACCTCACAAGTTCTCTTAATTTTTTATGAACACTTCTCATTTTAGGATTCCAAGAATCCAAGGCACGAGTTGAAGTTTACAAAAATTATGTGATGTCTATGGTGGAATAGAAGTAGAGTATGGGAACTATCTATAATATTTATTTAAATTGGTGGTTAGGAGCCACTAGGGTCTAGATATTTTTGATAATCTAAGCCTAAAATTTAATCTAAATGGATATTAACAATGAACTTTAAACTAGGCGAGTTTTGATACAGAAAATAGAAAAAGGAAGGGTAAAGCAGAAAAGAGAATGTGATTGAAGATTTCCATCTCAAATATTATGATAGTTATAATTAATTTGACCATACATGAACCATTTTATGGTGTAAAATAGTATAAACTCAGATTACATCACAAAACAAACAAGCTTCAAAAAAGATATATAAACCGCAAATAAGAACCAAGTTTACTTTAAAAGTTTGCCACTGTAATCTGAATAGCATATGCACATCCAAATGTAGAGGAATTAAAATGAATTATACTTAAGATATTTTAAATTAATCTATCATTATCACAAATTAATATCCCTATGACAAAAATGTAGCTCAAAATGTAGAGAACCATTCAAATTTAAACCAATCACATGTAATTGAGAGACAACATTAGCTTTTAATGAACTATTTAGATAATCTTTTTAGAATTACATAGTTTTATTAAATGTTCTTTTGTATAAAAATTAATCAAAGTACCTCCTTTTAAAAAATGGTAATCCCCACCTATTTATAAGAAACATAGGTAGTTTACTGGTTGACTTTCCAAAAATATCCACATGCAAACTAAGGACAATTATCCTTAATACAAAGATAAAATGCAAAAGGCTTTCATGTCAATTTTGACAAAGTATTAATGAATGTTAACATAGTAGCATATATTTAAAAAAATAATATTCTTATATACTACATTGGTGTGACCCTTGAGTCACTATCTGAGGATGTTCTTTACCTTAATATATTGTTCATTTATTAGCTCAAAATCTATGTCAGGCTTCATCAAATAATCCTCTTTTTGACTTATCAATGTGTCAAATCCCCTATCACCCTTGGCCTTAATTTACTAGATGAATTGGCCTCTATAATATACTTTTTAGATGTGAGGATGATACTAAGGAACTTATGATTGTCCTTGGTATGTTGGCCATAGTTTGATTTAATGATTTGGATGTGGAGACTAATCCTTTTCCTAAACTCCTCATCCTTGATTAGGCCTGTGACATTGGTCATGGATGGTCTTTCCAATAAGTCCTTCAAGATCTCCTCCATCCTTTCCACCAAGCCCTTATCTTCTTCCAAAAGGCTATTGACATTATCACACTAATTGTTTAGGTCTAGTATGATATCTTCAATGACTCCTAGGAGGGCATGTAAATGCTTCAACTTGATGATTTTCATGCCTTAGACCTACTTGGTGTGATGAACATTAATCAATTTAGTTTCTTGATCTCTAGAGTTCTATCATTAAGTGATTGATGTCTATGGTTTCTCAATTTTATGGGTACAGGTATTTGATCTAAGCTTCAAGACCTTCAACCCTTGAAATGTGTCAAAGAATGACTTATCTAATAGCTTCATTACATCCTCAGGAATTGAAAATATAACCTATGATTCCAACTCTTTTTTCTCATTTTCCAGATTAGTGATCCTCTGCTACATCCCCTGGATTCTAGCCAAGGTTGTTACTAATTAGGCCACCACCAAACTTGCCACATCCTCTTCATGGATGGGATGTTCCCCTATTACTTGCCCTTATATAGGAGTTAGGCCTACAAAAGGTTCCACATTTTTAAAGGTTAAATCATTAGTTCCAATGGTGTATTTCTTGGTTATGACCCTTTTAAACCCTATTGTATTTAGATTATACATGATAGTGGCCACTAGTTTAGAGAGTTTGGGTGTCTCTAGGGTTTCAATCGTAGTTCCACTTGATGTTCCTAGATATTTAATTTTCTCTCCACTTTCTCTTGTAGCCTCAACAATTCCCCTCTCTTCTTTCTCATTCATAATATCTTTTATCCAAGGTTTGATATTATCATGGGTGTCCACTCTTGAAGTGCTAGTGATTACCCATGAATGAGATTGGGATGGAATATTTTAGAATTTCCCATTTATGAACTAGTCTAGGATGATAGGTCCATTTATTGGGAATTCATTGTTAAATAGGTTCACTTCACTAGTGGGATGGGTCCATGTTACCTTTGGTATTTTGGAGGACCTAGGAACAAGGGCCATCTTAGCTTCTCTCTTCTTCTTAGTAACAGAGACCCATTCCAATGCCACTTCTTTTCTCTCTTCTTCCTAACCTATTTAAGGTCCTTCAATTTTTGTTACCTTATCTATGGCTTCCTCATACTCTTGGTTAGATCCATAGGTTTATGCAAGTTCCTTGAAGAACTCTTCTACCATTTCATAAAGTTCTAAGGTAACCATATCAATGTACTCTACTAGGGGATATGGTATTAGAAGTTGGGTTGATGATGAAGGGCCTTCACCTAGCCTTTAGTCTAGTCTTCTTTCACCTACTCCTTGAATTTGGAGTGTTATCTATTATGGTTGACTTGGGGGTGCACTTAAAGTGGACGGCAACAAATGATACTACAGTGGGTTCATTTTCCATCTCTCCCCACCTGGTTTCTCCTCCCTTTGCAATTTGTGCTCAAGATTGAAACCATGCTATCTACATCTAGTAATGAACTCTTCAAATTTTTTGTCTTTAGTATATAAATGGTCATATGGACCAACCTTCTACTCATAAGCCACCTTGGTTAGCTACTTTTATTGTCAGTGATGGATAACTTTGTTGTTTAAGACCCACTATTTTAGTTCATCCTTCTAAAAGTAGAAGGTATCCCTCTATCTAAACACAATGTATAATTGCTTCTAGTTCCTAATCAAGGTTCTCCTAATCAAAAATGGGAAGGGATGTAGAATTACCTTCTTCTTCTCTCTATAGGTGTTATCAATTCCATGAGAAATTTAGTATTCAATTTCTTGTTTAACCAACTTAAGGGGAATGTAAACAAGCAACCTAAATGGTTGGGTCATGTTACACTCAATCTTAAGGATAGTGCAGTCTAGATAAAACCAAATATCTCTCATGGGATCAACATATCTTTTGACAAGAGGGTGAATCTTGAGCATGGGATATCTTGGATGCTCTAGAATAATATAAGATATATGTAGTCATAGATGAATTGCATATGATCCCTATATTTGAAGATATAAAGCTTGGAGTAAAGATGGGAGATGGTGATTCTACTATGGGCAACCAATTCTTGGAGTAATGATGGGATATGCAGATAGGACATCCTAGTGAATTGCTAAATTTTCATCTTCTTAATGCCATAAAACTACCTTCCTAAGTGGATACTAACTAGTTATCTTCCTAAGTGGATACTAATTAGTTTCCCAATAAGTGGAGTCAACTTTTCTTCTATCATGAAGTATATGTAAGAAACCCATCTAGGGTCAACATAAGTGGTGGTGGCTACTCTAGAATCTCTATTTAGTAAGGTTATAATGATCCTAATGCCCTCCCTAAATTATACGATGAGGATCCTAACATCATGATTTCTAGCCACATGAGTCCCTTAGATTAACCATAGTATCAAGATGACATCTAGGCTATGCTAGGTAGTCAACTCTTTTATGGGTGAGATGTCAATATGGGCTTTAGGGAGTTTGTATTAACCTTAAAAGGCTACTAGGGAAATGTAATCAATCTTCCTTGACACTCCTTTGATAATCAATCATTATCAGTTCTATAATCTATAAACAAGGGTGCAAGGATGTCAATATAGGGTATAACCTCTAGTTTAGAAGTAGCTTGATGAGGACCTATCATTTGGACTACAACTAGGTTGTAATACTTCCTTTTAGTGACTACCACCCTTTACTCATTGGATGACAAAGGCTACAACTCTTCAATAGTGAAGAAAATCTCAGACCAATTCTTCATTCTATTGGTTAATGCCCCTATGTCTAATTTAGTGTCCCCAAAGCATCACCCTTCATGGTCTATGGATAGATACTATCTACTCATTCCATTTTTGCCTTCCCACTACCATGAACTTAATTACATTATAATATGACTAGCCTCTATACTCAGGATGATAATTCAAGCTTACTTAATGAAGTTAGGTCCTCAATTAGTCATGTTTTGGGGCTTTAAACTATTTTGGTAGAGTTTCTAAGGTTTTAATGGTGAAGGTGATGGATTTCATAAATGTATTCAAGCCTCATATCTTATGAATGGCACCACTTATTCAAATATTATCTTTTCTAATTTTCCATATCTTGGGATTGCCTTTTAGTGCTTACATGGACCTCTCTGAGCGTGTTTTCATGGTATCTCACAAGCTTTTTTAAAGACTAACCATTTGATTTTAAATAGATCCTTCTATTTTTTCTATTGGATCAAGATTTAAGGATGAATGTGAGCCCTTGATTAAGATTTAGAAGTCCATTTTGATTAGGCATTTGAGTCTTGGATGACCAAGTTATGCCAAGTGGTGTTCTTTGGTTTTCTTAAGAAATGATTGGATGTGGTTTATCTAGGTGTCAAGAAATTGGGCTCTGAGGTCTTGATTTTAAAATTAGACCTCTAATTTTCACCATTGGATTAGTATCAATGATCGAGTGAGAGCCATTGATCATGATCTGTGAGGTCAAACTTGATTGGTTGATAGGGTGACTATGTTTAAATTTGATGTTCTCACTAATGTCAAAGATGTCCTTGTGGATGTCAAATGATGGGAGTGTGACAATCAATTTTAAGCTCATGAGGTTACTTTAACTAAATGGTAGCATGCCATGCATCACATTCTCAGTTTGCTCAAGACATTGGGGTCAACATAGGCCATCAGATCAAGCTCGGTGATGAAGTACAAACCATCGATTATGATCCATGAGGTCATTTTTGATTGGTTCAGCCTTTAGCAAACCTTTATATCTTTTATAATTGGATTAGGATCCTAGGATGAATTTGGGACATTATATCCTATAAGATGTATGAACATTAAGTCAATTCATAATATACATAGGCTTAGGTTGAAGGATTAATTCTTCTATTAATAGTATTAAAAAGAACTATGACCTAAGTTTTAATGTGATAAGCCTATGTTTTAATGTTTGGAAGGTCCCCTTTTAGACTAAAGATAAAAGTTTAGATATATCTTGTTTTGAAGGCCTCACTAACATCAAAGACATCTTCATGAGTGTCAAAAAATGGGAGTGAGGTCATCAAAATAAATACCATAGAAACTTTTGTAATGAGTGGTGTTTATCCTATATTTTGTATTAGGAGGATATCATGCCATCAGATTAGGATTCTAAGTGAATGATAACCATTGACTAATGTTGAATAAATAAGAAGGCACTTCTAGATTAAACTTAATATGAAATGTTGATAAGACCTTTAAATCATTTAAGATGAAAAAGGGATTTAGGTACACAACATTTAACCAGGTTAGGTAGGCCTTAAAAGGGGAAGGGAAATAAAAGGGGACTTAAGTATAATTTTATGTCAAGGTTCAAGCATGTTTAAAAACATAACCAATCCTTAATGTAAAAATAAACTTAGGATCTTTTAAAAGGACCAATTCCTGATAAATTTTTTGCCAAACAAATTTAAAGTGGAACCCTTAGGGTTTCTTGCTCTAGAACCCTACCTTTGTCCATGAAACTTGAATTTCATCATTCAAGATTTATCATCAGTAGGGTTACTTAATAAATCATAATTAACTAGGTAAGGACCCATTACCTTTCTAGGTAGATGATACACTAATTTAAAAAAAAAAATAATACCATATAAACCATGTTAGGATATGAATCTTTTAAAATATTAACAAGGGCCCCATTTTGAAAAGAAGTAAAAAAGGGGGATGTTGGTCCTAAAAATAGTAATCCACACTCTAATATACCTCTCAAGACATCCATATGGCTCTCACATCCTTCACAAATCTTTTTCTCATCTACACACTTTCTCAACCTCACAAACAACCCAAATATGCCTTGTACTTATACAAATTTTTTGGTCTAATCCATATTGTTCAACCAAGATGTTTACCATACTTATATTACACTTAGAATAAGTCTCCACAAATGTTACATGGGTGAAACAATCCACTCCATAGGTAGTCCATAATCCTTTAGACTCAAATCCTCTATTAGGCCTTAATGAGACCGAAAACAATTTAGAATTCACATCCACACGTTACTATTGCAACCACTTAGACCTCCTTTAGCTTACACCAATGCTTAGAACATATAAAACCTATTTATAATAGACCCTTGATTACTTCCTCATGGGTCCATGTCACTTGGAACACCAAATCAATACTTGAACCTACCAATCAGGTATCCTTATTCTTTAGGCCTTTATACACAAAAAACATAGTCTCAAACTTATGAAGTAATAACTGAAATATTTCACATAGATATATGATCAGATCACATGGGTGAAACTTGTATGCAATAAAAAATGCATCATGTCTATAAATCAATCCGAGCTCATAGAATATAGATAATACTTACACTTCTGATTAGGGATATATTTGTTAAATGGGGGCATGGCTAATATGGGGATCCACTAGACCTGATTAGGAGATCACTTGTCACAATACACCATGCAAGGAAGGGTTCTAAATATTATAATCTAATACAATCAAACAACAACCCTAAATCAATCTTAGGTTTTATTTTCACTCTATTCTAATAAATAATAAAATAAATCTAATCTAGTGCTCACCAAATCTTTTGGCAAAGAGTGGGGGTTAAAAACAAAACAAACTAAACAAACATGCCTAGAAGACATATACTCGTATCAATGTATATAAAATCCTAATACATGGTGGAGAATCATAGTAACATTATCTATCTACTCTTATAAAGGATAAAAAACTTAAGAATACTTACCTTGAAGATGAACCCGTTGATCCTCAATCTCTCCCTTGGCCAAGGTGATTTTCAAGAGACTATTGTGGTATGTAAGGATAACAAAGACAAATTCTCTCAAAGCTACATAACCTATTAATGCATCTAGAATACTTCTCCATAAGATAAGATCCGTATCTCCAAAGAAATTATAGGACCCTAAGCTTTATTACTCAAGTAGAATGGCCATTAAGTAGATGTTCATTCACACTTATTATTATTTACTTCTCTTTTTACAAATTATTGTATATGAACTTGTATATATAGGGGGATCTTACCTTAAATCCTTCCTAATATGTTAGTTATATAGGGTTGACCCAGTCAACCGGCATGTAAGATCCCAAGCTAATTCACTAAGTCCCAAGCTAGGTCAGCTGAAGGGATTAAAAAGTTTAAACTAAAAAACACCATCAAACAATATAGTGTCAACCTAGTGGACCCTGTACAATAATCAAAAGTTAAAAATTATAAAAGGTTAACCTAGTCGACCTAGTATAGTCAATAGGTTGAAAGGGGGTCAAGGTAAGAACAAGGAGAATAAAGCATGGAAAATGACTAGAATGGGTAAGGATGAGAAGAATAAGCTTAGGGTAAATAGTTCTTAGGATATGAGTGTGCAGATAGAAAGTGTAAAAAAGGACAACAATATTACAAAGCACCAATGGTTCACCTACCCCTTTCCCAATGCACCCCTTAAGGCATGCACTTAGAGAGATTGACACATGAATGAAAAAGAAATATCAATGCAATAAAAATTGAACAAAGATATGTAAGAAAGGGAAATGTGAGATCATGTAAGGTAGGCAAAAATTTAAAAAAAACATGAAAGAGTGAAAAAATAAATGTAATTGAAGATGTGAGACAAACATGAAGAAGGCATACATAAAGAGAAACGTGTAATAATGGAAAATTTCATATGTAATATAATTTAATTCTTCAAAAATAAAAGAACATGATGGAGAAATGAAAATAAAAAATATTTAAAGGATGAAAACTCAAACATAGAAAACACAACTACCCAATGCCATGAATAGGATGAAAATGAGATGGTGTGGTAAATAAATGGTGTAAGGGTGTAATCCATAGTTCCTAAAACATGTTTTTTTGTCTAAAGATAGATAAAACTGAAACAAAGTAATGCTAACATGTCTTAAAGAGATGGAGAAAGAATTTAAACAAGAGGGAAAATAGATTTGGAATCATAATTTGTCTGTTAAGGGAAATTGAAATGGGTGGAAGGAAGAATGAAAGAAAAACCAAGGTAGATGAATTCTTTATCAGATTCAGGACACTCAAATTAGGTTTGTCAAAACAAGATTACATTCAACCTTAATTACTTTGAATAACTTCTTGTAGCTACATAAGTCATAGGTCAACAAATGAAGTATATAGATCATCCTATGAAGTTTATATGCATAAAAAGTAAAATAGACCTACCTTCCCACAACATGCTCCTTTTTATTCAGGACCCTTTATAGAACCGTTAGTCTAATACAAAGATTGGGTACTTTCATGAGAAATTAAGTAGTACCATAGAGTTTTTTGAATTCTCCTATTCCAATCTACTGGCCTATTTCACCCCAATAGACCTCATATCCATGTGAGGCCAATTGTGGAGTTCAATATTCTATTTAAGATAAGATATGTGCTTGTAATCATATCTTTTATTGTGATGTTTACTTTTGAGATTTATATGTTGCCTTTTGGATATCAATGCCTTTTCCTTCAAATGATTTGGCTTTAAACTTTCTTGATGGATTCTTCTATTCCTCTTCCATAAAAATTTTGAAAATCAAATATGGGTGATAAAGATGACTTTCATTTGAATACTTAGGAGTTCATTGCTAAGAGAGAGAACTTCAAAGAGCATGGGGTCTAAGAGTTTCATAAATCTAGGTAAAATAAAAGTGTTATCTTGACTTCAACCTTGTTTTATCCAATGTGGAGTGAAATAAGTGGAAAATCAAGAGGAATTACACATAGAATAACTTTAATTACTTAAAATCACAAAAAATGTGAAAAGGGGGGGGGGGGGGGGGGAAGGATACAATGATAGTAGAGGAGTGATTCCTTATCATAAGAATGAGAGAAATGGCTAAAAGCATACTAGCATAGATTGTTGTGCTAGTTCCATCTATCAAAAGAAGCAAAAGCTAAATTTGAAAACAAGAACCAAAATCATTTTATAAAAAAGGAATGACAATATGGTAATTTTATGAGGAGGTTCGGGTCCTATCCATGGTCTTATACTGAAACTCATAAAAGAGAAACCCGTGAGGGTTCCAAAGAAAAGAAACATGTGAAGCAATAAAATGAGAAAATAAGAAAAGGTGGTATTTTGTGAGGATGGCTAGGTTTTATCTAGGTATTATACTATAAACTCACAAAAGAGAAACCCATGGAGGTAAATGATAAATAAGGGGAAAAATAATCATAAAGCTACTAAGGCAAAGAATAACATTAAAAAGACAAAAATAAAAGAAATATATAAGGACAAAAAATGAAATCAAAGTTCATATGTAATGTGTAATAAAGCCAAATAATGTAAAGGAAAATAATGATTCTTATAAATTGAAATTAAATGAAATAAAGTGCACAAGAAAAACATGAGACAAAAATAACAATTAAGATCTATGCTTACGTCTGTATTAAAGATGAGCATGTGAAATACAAGTCTATAAGTCTCAAATGGTTTTTTAAAGGTGAATGTGTTTTTTATTATGCATTTTAGGATAAGAGTGGGCATCTTAATATTCTCTAAAAGGAAATTGGATGTAGTAATGGGAATCGCAATATACCCCAAAGTTATAAGGGACATGTGGATGGGCATTGCAAGATGACCCAACATGTCAGGTGGAGTGAGGTAAAATTGAACTATTAAAATGGTTTGAATTGGGTTGGTAGGTGCATTTATAGATAGGTAAATGTGTTGGTTTGTTAAATTTTAAGGATGTTGAATGTGACATATGATGTGTAGGATAGGTATGAGAAGATAAAGGAGGTAAAGGAGGACCATGTATTATATGTTTTAGAGTAGGCATTTGAATTAGGTACTCTTTGATTTCATGTGAATTAAGAGGTTGAGGTTCAATAGATGCCACAATATGTTTAAAGTTGTTCATGTCAGCTATCATTTCCATATTGGTGTAGGAAGAAGGATGAATTATGTTTTGAACAAAAATAACAGATGAGGTGTAGGTATGAGATAATTATTATTATTCATTAGGTATTTGATGTTGATGTGATTGTGGTTCTTGAGATTGACTTTGAGAATCTTGAAGATAGTCTTGATAACATTGTTTTATGAGAATATCAAGATTGAAATGTGGACCAAGCAAGGAATAAATAATAAAATGGTGAAGATCATGAAAAGACTCATGAGAATGAACTATAGTAGCATGCCATAAATAAAACTTATCAAGATACTACAATTTTGGAGGAGGTTTGGAAGGATCAAAGATCATGGGTTTAGAGAATGGAAATTTCTTCTTAAGTTGTTCTAAACTCAAGGGAGTATGGATTGGGAAAAATTGGTAAAATTAGATGCTCTATTTTGAGGTTGGGGAGGCTTTGATGAATTAATTTTAAGAGAAAATGATTGAAAAGGTTCTTTAGTAGTTGTTTGAGATGGGTCAAATTGAGTCATAAAAAAGTCTTACCTTTTTTCTTAGTCTAAGGCTTCTTCTAAAATTTTAGGTGTAAATATTCAAACTTTGTATTGAAGGGGAGGTTTAAAATTAGTGACAAATAGTCTTAAAAGAGTATCATTTTTCATGTTAAGTTCCACTTTGTGAGAGAGAGACTTCCATAATTTTATGAAAGTATGAGTAGATTCATTAGGAAGTTGCTTGGCATTGATGAAATGGCTAAGGTAATTCTCATGAAGGTCATCATGTTGAATTTACTTCACTAGAGCATTGATTAAATCCTCTAGTTGTGAGATGGAATGTCAAAGAAGTTGGTTTTACCATTCAAGTGCATCACCAATAAGGGTTTTGGATAAGATTTTGGTGGTAAATAAGGTTCTAGTTTGGACCGATTCCTTATAAAGATTACCAAAAGACTTAAGAAAGATAGTAGGATCCTTAGTCCCATTATACATGATAGTTGGAGAAATGTTTCCTATGTCTATGGATGAAATGAATGGGGATAAAGGTTAATTTTGAATATTTTGAAGAATTTTTTTATTCATTGGAGGTTGGGGGATGATATTCCCATTGGCGTCTCTAAGAGGAGGAGGGACAAAATTTTGATTTAGTTGAGACACGATGAGTTGAGGTGGTTGAATAATAATATTGCATAAATTTTATTATATGTTCATAATTTGAGATTGATTTATTGTTTGCATGATGTTCATTTTATTTATGACTTGTGCAAGAAGTTGAGTTATACCAATAGGTGGGTTGGTGTTTGTGGGAGGGGTATTAGTGTTGATAAGAAGAGGATTGTTAGTATTGGTGGGAAGAGGATTGTTTATAGGTGGAGGATTCCCAACATTAGTGTTAGTTGTCTTAAGTTTTTTATAATAAGAAGGAAGCTTGGTAAATCCTTAATTAATGTTTTTAAATAGTTGAGAATCATCTAGATTATTAATTTGAGGGGTTTCAACCATGCTACTTTCAGAATTGATAAGACTTGGTGATTTTGTTATGGGTGTAACAAGAGGATTCTGAACATTAGTTTTAAGGGTATAAATTTTGATAGGAGGGGGTTTAGTTGGTGGAATATTTGACCAAAATTGGTATTGAGAAGAGCACTAGGATGAATGAACTCAGCTACATTACATTATATAGTGATTGGTTTTGGTTTAGGAGAAGAGGAAGGAAAAAATTGGATAGTTTCATTTGAAGTAATGAAATAAGTAAGGGTATTATCAAAATCTTTAATTATAAGATGTTCAAACTAAAATAAGGCTAAACAAATGTCATCATGATGAGATAAGATTAGATAACCACATAAGAAAGAGGTGAAAAAAATAATAAAGAGATAAGAAGTAACAAAAATAGTACAAGGTTAACTAGGTCAACCCAGTACAGTAAATAAGGCCTACAAATAGTACATGGTCAACTAGGTTAATCTAATTTAGTGAATAGAGGTTGGAAAAATGTATAGGGTTGACCCAAAATAGAAGATATCAAAAATTAAGAATCTTATACCAGAGTGTGAACTGAAACAAGATAACATTTGTAAGTAATTTGAAAATAAATAACTGAAGGGAAACAAATAATTAATTAGATTAATGTTTACCAATCTAATTGAGGAACATAACAAAAGAACATGCACCAACGCTGGCTAATGCAAGTTTTAGAAATATAAAATATAATTGAGCAAAGATCAAGAAATCAAATTGGAAAGTAAATAGCTAACTAATTATTCAGCTTGAATGTTTATTGGATTATTATAATATGATTTTAAATGTGATGGGAAGTTAGCTGTAAGCAAGGAACTAGAAAACAATCCAAAGATGGTTTTATGTAGTTTGGGTTGAAAGGGAATATAGTGAAAAATATATAGGCCTGGTATTTGGGCCTACCCCTTCACTTCACACACCACAATTATAAGGGTGTTGGGTGATTAGCTAGGATATACAATTAACCATGATTTATACCTAACTAGAGTATCAATTTGGCTTCCCCCTTAGTGATGAAATCCATGTAAGCTGGCATTGGGTAGATAATTGTTAAAATAATTGTTTAGATTTTTTGATTTATCTATGTGTGCATAAAATATAAAATAGTGAAACTAAATGATTAATTAAAAACCATGTAATTATGCTATGTGATATATTCTACACATGTAAGCAACAAGAAAAGGATGTGTAAACTAATTACTAACATGTAAGGTTAATTATAACTTTGAAACAAGGTATAATGTTGATATAGTCAACAATGTATGAAAAAAATACAAAAAATGGTTGATAGGGCCAATCTTATACTATAGAAGTAAGGTTTGTTAGGGTGTGGAGCTAAAAGCTTCACCAAGGAGCAGACTTAAACAGGTTTGGGTCTACACAGACGCCGGCGTCGGTCAGGAGAGACTGACGTCGGTTAGTAGCAGTTGCAGAGGTGCCGACGTCGGCGATAGGGTCGGCCGGTGACGGTCACAGGCGAACAGGCAGGAACCGATGTCGGTTACCTGCGTGTCCAGAAATCTATTTCCGTGGATAGCAGCGAGTGTTTGCATGATAAGTTTGAGTCGTGGACTCAAGCTTGCGTCTCTATTATTAGCAATATTATTTTTAGAGCCCTTGTTCAAGAGGCTTAATTGTTTGTTGTAAGAGCATGCTCAAGTTTCCTATTTCTATATGTAGGAAGATCTTCTTAGCTTAGAATTAGTAAGAATGTGTGTAGAACTGTAAGAGTAGAACATTGTGAATGTTTGAAGGACAGTACAGAGTTGCATCAATCCAGGTTGTTGGATTTGAGTGCACTTGAGAGTGAGCTCTTGAGGAATATATATCTAGTGAGAGATCTTGTGTGCATCTGAGAGAGGTGTGGAAGAACGAAGCTTCTTCAAATTGTATTCCTATTGTAAAGAGTTTCAATACAAGTTTTCAGGGTGTTTTCTTGTATATCTTGTTCTGTGCTATTTATCATTTCAGTTACTTATCTATCTGATTTATTTCCGCGTTTATTGCTTTCACAAGTGTAATCTATTGTTGGTTTGATCCCCCAACAAGTGGTATCAGAGCCTTGGTTACAGGTTACAGGTTACAGATTACAGGTTGCTCACAGGGTTTCTGCAGGAATTTCTGTTTGAGTGGGAGAAGCAATGGCAGAAGAAAGTAAGCTGAGAATGGAAAAGTTTAATGGCAAGAACTACCAACATTGGAGAATGCAGATAGAGGACTATCTGTATCAGAAGGATCTCTACTTACCGTTAGGTGGGATAGCAAAGAAGCCCAAGGACATGGAGGATGAAGAATGGGAAGTTCTTGACAGAAAGGCTCTTGGGTCTATAAAACTGAGTCTGGCCTCCACTGTGATATGTAATTTGTCACAGGCAAAAACAATAGTAGAGTTGATGACCACGTTAGCAAATATGTATGAAAAACCCTCAGCTTCAAATAAGGTATATCTTATGAAGCAATTATTTAATTTGCATATGAATGAAGGTGGATCTGTTTCTACTCATCTGAATGATTTCAATGGAATTGTTAATCAGTTAAGTTCTGTCAATATTGTATTTGAAGATGAAATAAAAGCTCTTTTGATATTATGTTCTTTGCCTGAAAGCTGGCATGGCTTAGTAATGGCAGTTTCTAATACTGCATCTGCATCAAATATTTTGAAAGTAGAGGATGTGGTTAGTGTTATCTTGAATGAGGAAATACGTAGGAAAAGCACATAAGAGACATCTGGGAATGCTTTAAATTTTGAGAGCAGGGGAAGGCAAAAAGAAAAGAGCAAGAGGAGATCAAGATCTAAGTCTAAGGTGAGAGGAAGATCCAAATCTAGGAATGGCAGGAAGCCACAATGCTGGAACTGTGGAAAGATGGGGCACATAAGCAGAGATTGTTGGTCAAAGCCCAAGGAGGACAACCAACACGAAGGAAAGGAAGAAGCCAAGGTTGCAGGTATTGCACAGGATGCTTTAATTTTCTCTTTGCATAATAACATAGAATCTTGGGTATTAGATTCTGGTGCATCTTTCCATGCTACCCCTAACAGAGAGTATTTTAGTGACTATATCCATGGAGATTTTGGAATAGTGTACTTAGGGGATGACGAGCCTTGTAAAATAATTGACAAAGGTAAAGTGCAGCTGAAGATGCAGAATGGCAACACATGGGTGTTGAGAGAAGTGATGCATGTTCCTAGTTTAAAGAGAAATTTGATTTCTGCAGGTAAGCTAGGTGATGAGGGTTATACAGTGACTCTCACAGCAGATTCTTGGAAGGTGACCAAGGGTGCACTAGTTATGGCCAGAGGTAAGAGAGAAGGTACTCTTTATCTGTGTAATTGTGTTACTAACAAATCTCCTTCAGTTTTATCTACTTCAGGTGTGGATTGTAAATTGTGGCACTCAAGGCTTGGCCACATGAGTGAGAAGGGGATGTCAATACTTAAGTCTAAAGGTATGCTTTCAGATTTGAAAAGTATGGATCTAGAATTTTGTGAGCATTGTGTATTTGGAAAATAGAAAAGGGTTAGTTTTCTCAAGACTGGGTCTACTAAGAAAAGGCAAAAGTTGCAGCTTGTTCACACAGACGTGTGGGGACCGGCTCAGGTAGCCTCTATTGGCGGATCACGGTACTATGTTACATTCATAGATGATGCCACAAGAAAGGTATGGATCTACTGTATTAAAAAGAAATTTGATGTTTTTGAGACTTTTAAGTTTTGGAAGGCTATGGTTGAGAATGAAACAGGCAAAAAGTTAAAGTGCCTGAGATCTGATAATGGCGGTGAGTTCTGCAGTCTTAAGTTCAAATTGTATTGTTATACACAAGGAATCCGTAGGCAAAGGACGGTTCCAAGGACACCTCAATAGAATGGTATTGCTGAAAGGATGAATAGAACTATCATGGAGCGTGCAAGATGTATGAGATTGCATGCAGGGTTGCCCTTAGAGTTTTGGGCAGAAGCAGTTGACACCGCAGTGTACCTGATTAATAGAGGACCCTCTACAGCCCTGGATGGTGGAATTCCAGAAGAGGCATGGATAGGTAAAAAGGTAGATCTCTCATATCTCAAAGTTTTTGGTAGTGAAGCCTTTGTGCATATAGATAAGGAAAATAGAAAGAAGCTTGATCCTAAGTCTACGAGGTGTACGTTTATAGGCTATGGCTCAGATGATTTTGGTTTCAGATTTTGGAATCTAGGAACTAACAAGTTAATCAGGAGCCGTGATGTTTTTTTCAATGAAAGAGTGATGTACAGTGATCAGATAAGGAAGCTGGATCAATCTGGGTAGAGCAATAGTGAATTGGACGAAGTTATGGTCCAAAATGAGCTCGCGGGAAAAAGAAATAATCACTTGCAGGAAAACACAGAGACCGACGTCGGCAGGGCTGGAACTGGCGTCGGCAGCATAGAAACCGATCTCGGTCATACAGAGACCGACGTCGGCAGACCAGGCACCGAGGTCAGTCAGATAGAACCGACGATGGCGAGTGACAAGTCTACAGGTGGCCGAGGTCGGTCACTGTCAGAAAATTTGGGTGGACAGATTGTTGAAAACAAGTCCAAGACACCCACCAGGAGGCCTGAAAGGGTAAATAAGCCTCCAATTAGATATTCTCCTTCCTTATATTATTTATTGCTAACTGATGGTGGAGAACCAGAAAGTTTTGAAGAAGCATTATAGGTGGAGTCCAGGAGTAAGTGGGAGCGTGGCATGGTTGAGGAGATGGAGTCCTTAAGAGAGAACCAAACATGGGATTTGGTTGAATTGCCAGCTGGTAAGAGAACACTGAAGAATAGATGGACCTACAGGTTGAAGGAAAGTGAGGATGGACAGATGCGATATAAGGCCAGATTAGTGGTAAAAGGATTTGCACAAAAGCCAGGTATTGACTTTGGTGAAATTTTTTCCCCTGTTGTTAAGATGACTTCAATAAGGGTTGTATTGTCTTTGGTTGCTTTTGAGGATTTGCATCTCGAGCAGCTAGATGTTAAGACAACATTTCTTCATGGAGATTTGGATGAGGAAATCTACATGGAACAGCCAAAAGGTTTCGAGGTCAAGGGTAAGGAGAAGTTTGTGTGCAAGTTAAAGAAAAGCTTGTATGGCCTCAAGCAAGCTCCAAGGCAATGGTACTTGAAATTTGACAGGTTTATGACTGAGCATGGCTACAGTAGGTGTCAATCAGACCATTGTGTGTATTTCAAGAGATTTGATAACGGTAGATATATTATTCTATTGTTGTATGTAGATGACATGCTAGTTGCAGGGTCTCACATGCAAGATATCTCTGAGCTTAAGGAGAAGTTAGCTCAAAAGTTTGCCATGAAGGATTTGGGAGCAGCGAAGAAGATCCTTGGCATGAGCATTAGGAGAGACAGGAAAAATCACAGGTTGATATTGTCTCAAGAAGATTATGTGAATAAGGTGTTGGAGAGGTTTAATATGCAGGATGCAAAACCGGTAAGTACACCTATGGCTGGACATTTTAAGCTAAGCAAAGATCAATGTCCCAATTCACATGATGAGGTAGAGTACATGAGTACGGTTCCATATTCTTCCGCCGTAGGGAGTTTGATGTATGCAATGGTGTGTACTAGACCAGATATTGCCCAAGCAGTGGGAGTAGTAAGTAAGTATATGGCCAATCCAGGTAAGGAACATTGGAAAGCGGTTTAATGGATCCTTAGATATCTGAGAGGAACCAGCAGCAAGCATTTGTGCTATGGAGGTTCAGATACTTCTCTACATGGCTATGTAGATTCAGATATGGCAGGGGATTTGGATGGCAGGAGAAGCACTACAGGTTATGTTTTTACTATAGGTGAAACAACGGTTAGTTGGATATCTAAGTTGCAAAAGGTTGTAGCCTTGTCAACTATAGAAGCAGAATACATTGCAGCTACAGAAGCTAGCAAGGAGATGATATGGATGACACGGTTCATGGAAGAGCTTGGAAGGGAGCATGGGAGTTGTAGATTGTACAGTGACAGTCAGAGTGCAATCCATTTGGCCAAGAACTTAGCCTTTCACTCTAGAACCAAGCACATACAGCTAAGGTACCACTTCATACGGCAGGTATTGGAAGATGGTGAGTTGAAGCTGGAGAAAATTCATACAGACAAGAATCCTGCTGATATGCTAACAAAGCCGATTACAATGGAGAAGTTGAATCTTCATTCAACTTCTATTGGTCTTCATGATTGAGTTGAAGATGGAGGAGCTAGAAGATGATGTTGTACAAGTTAGTGCAGCTGGTTTATCTCCAAGTGGGAGATTGTTAGGGTGTGGAGCTAAAAGCTTCACCAAGGAGCATACTTAAACAGGTTCGGGTCTACACAGACGCCGGCGTCGGTCAGGAGAGACCGACGTCAGTTAGTAGCAGTTGCAGAGGTGCCGACGTCGGTGATAGGGTCGGCCGGTGACGGTCACAGGCGAACAGGCAGGAACCGACGTCGGTTACCTGCGTGTCCAGAAATCTATTTCTGTGGACAGCAGTGAGTGTTTGCATGATAAGTTTGAGTCGTGGACTCAAGCTTGCGTCTCTATTATTAGCAATATTATTTTTAGAGCCCTTGTTCAAGAGGCTTAACTGTTTGTTGTAAGAGCATGCTCAAGTTTACTATTTCTATATGTAAGAAGATCTTCTTAGCTTAGAATTAGTAAGAATGTGTGTAGAACTGTAAGAGTAGAACATTGTGAATGTTTGAAGGACAGTACAGAGTTGCATCAATCCAGGTTGTTGGATTTGAGTGCACTTGAGAGTGAGCTCTTTAGGAATAGAGATCTAGTGAGAGATCTTGTGTGCATCTGAGAGAGGTGTGGAAGAACGAAGCTTCTTCAAATTGTATTCCTATTGTAAAGAGTTTCAATACAAGTTTTCAGGGTGTTTTCTTGTATATCTTGTTCTGTGCTATTTATCATTTCAGTTACTTATCTATCTGATTTATTTCCATGTTTATTGCTTTCACAAGTGTAATCTATTGTTGGTTTGATCCCCCAACAAGGTTTGAAAATGTACATGGTTAGTAGAGTCGACGTAGTTATCTAGATTGCACACAGAACAAAGAACTAGGTTGGCAAGGTCGATCCACCTAACTATGCAAAGGTAGTTTTAAAGACTACAAACTATAAAAGGAAAGATAGTAAAGAAAGGGATTGAGAGATAGAAGGGAAACTTGGTTAACTAGAGTTTCTAAGAATGAATATTTTTGTTTAAGAACCTTGATATATTCTTGCAAATTTTGCTAACTAGGTTGATTGGGTCGATCATGCTTCAAAATATGTACTATTGAGTGCCTAAAATATATAGGGTTGACTAGGTCAACCTAGTATGTTGAACCTGATGTCTGAAAAAGTATAGCATTAAATAGGTCAGCCTAGTAGTCTATATTGATTGTCTAGAAGTATGAAAACATCTACTGGGTCCATAGGATCAATTTTGTAGCCTATACCTAAAATCCTATTCATAGAATTTAGATATTGGGTTGATAGATTCAATCTAGTATGGAAGATATATGATAAAAATAAAGATGAAATAATGAAAGAAATGAAATAATATGAACAAATCCTACAAGGGTTAGTTCACTCCAAGTTCACTAGAATGTATGCAATTAGAAATGCATCATGCCTATAAATCAATCTTAGCTCAGAGAAGATAGAGCATACCTACACTTTTTATTGGGGATACATTTGTTAAGAGGGTGCATGACTGATATGGGGATCTGCTAGACCCGATTATGGGATTACTTGTTAGAATACACTATGGTAAGAAGGGTTCTAAAACTTGCAGTCTAACATAATCATGTAACAACCCTAAAGAGTTGGTTTTATGATCACTTTATTCTAATAAGTAAGAAAATAATTCTAATCTAGTGCTCCAAAAATCTTATGGGATAAAGTATGGGTTAAAAAAAAAATACAATAAACTAAACATGCATATATGATATATACTCATATAAATGTATATATAATCCTAATACATGGGAGAGAAACACAACAAAATTATATATATATATATATATATATATATATATATATATATATATATATATATATAGTCTTATAAAGGAGAAATAAAGTTAGGAATACTTAACTTTAAAATGAATATGTCGAGCCTCAATCTATCTATTGGCCAGAGTGCCTTACAAGATATTGTTTTAGTATGTAAGGATAACCAAGACAAATTATCTCTAGGCTACACAACCTATCTATGCATCCAAAAGACTTCTCCATAAGAAAAGATCCATATCTCCAAAGCAAATATAGAACCCTAAGCTTTTTTCATCAAGTAGAATGGTCAATAATTAGATGTTCATTTTTACTTATTATTCTTCACTTCTCTTCTTACAAATGGTTTTAAATGAACTTGTATATATATGCAGATCTTTACCTAAATCCTTTTGAATATGTCAACTATATAGGGTTGACCTAGTTGACCCTACATTTTTTTAGAAGATAATTCACTAGGTCCTTAGATAGGTTATCCATTTACATAACAAATCTCAAAATTAAAAATACAATCAAATAGTGCAGGGTCAACCCAGTCGACCTAGTACAATCAACTTGTTGAAAGGGGGTCAAGGAAAGAACAAGGAGGATAAAGCATGGAAAATGCCTGAAATGGGTAAGGATGAGAAGAATAAGCTTAGGGTAAATAGTTTTTAGGAGATTATTATGTATATTTCATGTGGAAAAATTTACAACAATATTATAGAGAACCAATGCTTTACCCACCCCTTTCCCAATGCACCCTTTAAGGCATGCACTAAGAGAGATTGAGACTCAATGGGTTCTTACAAGATAGAAAGTGTTAGTAATAAATTAAAGTTTAAAAATTTTGTGTGTATAAAAAAACTTTAGGAACTATTAAATACCTCCATTTTCCTTATACATTCCAACACAAGCTCTAAGTACTCAAATCAACTCTCTCAAAATGACCACTTAGACTGGTCATATACAGTCAAAATACATTGAAGCTATTTTGACTCTCCATAACTAAATATGGGAATCATAAGATATATAATACCTTATCATGAAACTTTGATACTTAATTGACATATTCATATTCATTTACTTCCTCAACTCTACTCATTACAACATACCTCTACAATATGGTCACTCAAACTACTAGTGTATTCAATAAACATAGTCAACTTCTAAGCTTTTATTCATATTAAATATTGATTTTTAAAACATCCATAATAAACACAAATTATACGTATATATTATATAACACTATTCAATATTTATCTCATCTTTAAACATCAAAATACCATCAAGCAATCTTTAATTACCCTTCTTAGGTTAATTTCAGGACATGGTCAAACACATAGTCAACTTTGGAGACCAATACATTTGAATTTATAGACATTAAAACCTTATAAACAATTTATATGTATGAATATTTAATTCCTCTTCAAATTTTCATTGCACACCATCAATAAATTCATCCTAGATCAACAAATATAAGCAAAATATTGAGTACTAGTTTATCTTTTTGCTAATACAAATGCCAACAATCACTAGTTAATGTATAATCATCTATAGAAATATGTATTCATATTTTTTAATTTCATATATTGATATAATTCACTCCGTAAATATCCTTGTGAGACTCTTTAGTTTAAATTTCATCACTCATTGTTGATATTAGATCCTCACTTCTGAGATCAAGCCACGTGGCAGCTTTATGTGCCCTCTGCATACACTACAATCAGTCTCTAATGAACTTCAATAACTTTGAATACCCACAAGAATATTGAGAATTTTTTTTGAATTATTGACTAATTTTCACCATTTATCTTCTTTTACATTTTTAAATTCACTCCGTTAATAATTATCTACTGCCCAAACTCCATGAATGTGACACATGTCTTTATTGCATTCATTCTTATGATCTTTGACTAATAGACTTCATAATGATTATTGATCTTTGTATAAAAAGTATAATTATTGTTGTTATATAATTATATGGTTAGATTAATTTATTTCTTTATATCTTTATTGCCTAATTAAACTCTCATTGTAGATCTTTGATATCACAAAACTTGTTGAGTATGAGAAGTTAGTGAACTCTATTTGAGAAGCCAAATTTTCACCTTAATAAAATTTTCCACACATATTTGGACCACATGATGTCCTATAATATTGAAATCCACCCATATATAAATTTTACCTTAAAACTTTCACATGTGTGAATGCTAATGACATCAATATGCTCACTCAACCTTATTTATCTAAATGACTACTTGAACCTAGACCTTCATATGACTACTTTAATGAATTCATTTCACTTCCACAAGCACTTCAAGAACTAATGACACCCGATTGGGTCTCTAGAAAATTTCCATACCATTAATATCATTCATCAATTGCCTCACTAAGTTAACCACTAAATAACCATGAAAGAACATTGAAGTGCACTTTGTCATTATCATTCTAGCACACTTGGCACCTCATCAACATCCTTGGTCACCTTGGAAACATCATTAAAAAACCTCCAAAAATCTCCCCCTTTATAATTTATGTAAAAAACTAATAAAATTCTTATTCTTGGACTCTTCCTCTCACCTCAATCACTTTCTCCCCTTTTGACATAATGATAAAGTGGGATCAACACCTAATCCTATGGACATAAAAAGAATTCAAGGACCAATAGTAGGAAAGGACCAACTCTAAGAGATTACATAGACTCCCCCTAAAATTTTATGTACCTATTCTTTCCTTGATCTTATTAGACATGGTTCATGACCACATTCTTCTTTAATAAAACTCTATTCTATGAAAACAAAACATATAAGAGCAATAAAAACTGCTCGAACTCACCTTGAAAACATTACGAGTGACTCCCACTTATATTATGTCCACCTGTTAAAGCCTTTCTAGATATCTAAGTTATCTCACCCTAACTCCATGTTCTATTTGAAAATCATCTTCAATATGTCTTCTCAATTAACAAGGTCTATCAACAAATCTTCAACACTATCCACACTCAGTCAATATCCTTATGAAACCACCAATAGATCTCATATATTCATTAGATAAATTTAAACAAATAAAGTAGACATGAATAAATATCATATCGATATAAAAATAATTTCCCTTTATAATATATAAGCCACCATGGCTTATAACCTTTTTCAAAGTACTCTCATGGAACTACATCATCTTTAGAACACTGTGAACTCTATGATAGACACAACTTGTCATATACAGAACTCTAAGACCTTTATGATACCAATAATATTAAAACACATTATACTTATACTCTATAACAACCTTGTCTTTATTATTCATTGTTTTGACCAATCACTTTAAGCAACAAAAATTTATAAGTTCTTACCTTCAAAACCAAAAACCCTAAACATACCTTGCACATAATAGAACAAGATTAGCATAACTTTTTTATGAAAATAGAACATTTTGACAAATCACCATCATAAAAATTTAAAGCAGTTACATAAAACTCATTACACCCCTTTAACCAAGCACATCTTCTCATGACCTTTCTTGTCTTACAATATCAACCAAAACTCAACTAGAAACCACTATGCTTCATTTTGTTGACAAGTGTATCTTCTCGTGACCTTTCTTGTCCTAGAACAATGTGAAACTAGGATTTTCCCAAAACTCCATATATTCTCTCTCCTTATTATACAACTTAAACCTATCATTCTTCTTCATCTTTCTTTTTCTTAATTGAATCAACGTGTTTATCTTCTTTATCACTTTCCTTTTCTTTTAGGATGGTATTGATAATATATGGAAAAACTAAAGATTATTGACATACCTTTTCACTTAAAGTATTAGTCTCACATTTCAAAGAATCAATAATTGACATTGTCAACTAATATTATTTATAGAAAACTTACTCAATAGCATCAGTTTGTTTACTTAAATTTATAGATACCTTAGGACAAGTTTCCACTACCTTTGTTTATTTAGTGATATTTGTCTGTTTATTCTTAACATGAGTGGATAATGAGTAAACTTGGCATTATTAAACATATGTATCATCTTCTACCATGTAAAAAAACCACTTTGACCTACAAACTTATCATGGCACATACTTTCCACTTTTGGTTTCCATATTTTAACTTGCCTTCTACCTTGCACTCTAGGAACCTAAAATGACTTATTCTGACATGGTATCCTTTGTTTTCATAACTTAGAAATGTGATAAAATCCTAGATCATTGTAGAGAATCACTCTTCTTGATGGAAGCTCAGCTTATCTTACCTAGTTAGGACAAAATCTTGTAATGTGTCCTATGTCATGACAACTATATCACTCACTTTGACTCAAAATACTTGATTGATGATTCCATTCATAGTTCCAAGAAAATTCATTCCTAGAACATCTTCTACACTCTCTATCCTTTTGACAAAATTGATTACAAGTGTAGCAGTAACCATTAAAGTTTACATACCTCATTGTATTTCTTATCTATTTTGATTTTTATTACTTCTATTATCAACTTCATTTTTTTGATTGATTATTGATATCCAAATTATGATTGTTCTCATCCATAAAAAGTCTTCAAGTCATCATCATTATTATTATTATTTTGTTCTTCTATGTATCTAAGACTAGTTGTATTACTTGCATATTTTTGACTACTTAGAATGTTATCTAGATAATTGATCCCTTTTCAAACTTTGTAAATGACTTCACTTGACTTCAAGTCATTTTCAACTCATCTCTTAAAGAACCAATCTTAGTTGCATACCTTGAATATTCAACTTCTTTGGCCTTCAAGTTTACATTCATAGTCTTTAACTGATCATTAAGATGCTTGATTCAATTTTTATACTCTTTGAAGTCTTCATCTATTATTGCCTTAAACACACTGAATTGCACCTCATAGTCCTTTATTTGAGAATTTAACTTCTTGGTTTTATTCTTCTCGATCTTCAGATCTTAAAGGGTATTCATAAACTTAGTCTCATAGTTTACCTTATTTTATTCATCATCTGTATCACCTAAACCACCTTCAAACCATATAGATTCATCTTGATATGAGCAGCTACCTTCTTTAGCCATGAAGAGATATCATTATTAGAATCACTTCCATCATTCTCATCAGATGACCTACAATATCCCTTGGTTTAGATATTCCTTTTGTCCTTGTAAAACTTCTTTTGGACATAATACCTTTTAAAACTATTCTTGCTCTTATCAGATGCAAATATCTTCTTGTCATTATCATGATCTTATTCATGTTCTTCCTTATCATTTCCATTAAGCTTATGAGGATGATTTTTATAAAAGTGACCTATCTCTCCATAATTTAAACATTTGAAGGGAAGTTTACCTTGAAACTTGCCTGAACCTATTTTTAGTTTTCTTGTTAACAGTGCTATTAGTTCATCATCATCAATATCAAAAATCTCATCATCATTGAACTCATTACCTTGGAGCTTATTCTTTTTATTCTTTTATACATTGAAATATGATTATTTTTTTATGGTTTTTCCTCATTAACTCTCATCTCATAGGAAAGAAAAACCATGTAATTCACCCATCTTCATTTTGGTGAGATCATGACTTTCTTATATAGAAAAAAAATTTAAATAAAATTTGATAGTGACAAACTTTAATACCTTTTGCACTACAGTGTCTTCTTCAATAACCTCTCCCATGCCTTTGATCATATTCACTACCTCGTCAAATTTTAGAAGTTAGGAAGTCACTGTATCCTCTTCCTTCATTTTGAGACTCTCAAATGACCTTTGGTAGGTTTGTAGTTTAGCCAAATTGAATTTTGAATCTCATTAATAGATGAGTTATAATTTGTCCAAAATATCCTTAGTATACATGTAATAAATTAACTTGGTGAACTCAACCTCTAATAGACCACAAATGATAGCATTCATAGTGTAGGAATTATTCTCACTTAGCTTATTGTCTACAACACTATTTTGAGGATTAGGTGGCATGGAACAACCATCCCAAATATATTTACAAGTGTAAAACCCCAAATACATGATGTAGTTATTCATCATTGCACTATATAAAGCATAATTGGATCTATTAAACAATGGATCATGAGTAATAGAGAAACCTTGATAACTTATCATTGTACCTAAGATTACCTTCAAGTGGTTAAATTTTTACAAAAGGTCCTTCTCTAATTCCAATTATTAGAGTTACAATCACTAAAAGGGAGGGGTGAATTAGTGAATCAAGATATTTCAAAACTTCAATATTAATCCTTCAAACCCTTAGTCATACACCATAAGTAATCAAGAAGCAAATAACCAACTCATAACAATGAACATGAAAGATAATCAAGTTAACACAAGATCTATGTAGGAAACGCTCTTGGGGAAAAACAACCACTATCAATACTAAAAACACATGGACTACTTGTCCTATAATATTATTACTAATATGAGACTTTAGTGAAGCACCCACTTCACAAGGAGAACCAACCCATAAAGATGACAAACACCAACTTGCCTAAGATGTTGAGCACCAACACAACATCTATGAAATGAAAAAATTAAAAAATATAATTACTTCTCAATATAATTGATAAACCATACAAAACAACATCCTTCAATCATCTTCACTCATTCAAACCTTCACACACAAGCAAGGCATCCAAAACCACCTTTTGGATCAATCTACACACCTTCACTTGTTTCATGCATCAAACCTATAAATTAAACATTAGAATTATGAACACAAGGTCATACATGTAATACTCTCTCTGATACACCTCTAAATATATCAACATGGATCTCATATCCTTCACAAATCTTTTTCTCCTCTACACACTTTCTCAACCTCACAAATAGCTCTAATACACCTTGTACTTATACCACTTTCTTGGTCTAACCCATCTTGGTTAGCCAAGATTCCTACCATACTTGTCTTATAATTTAAATATTTCTTAACACACATTAAAATGGTAAAACACTCCACTCCATAGGTTTTCTATAGTCTTGAAGACTCAAATCCTCCATTAGGCCTTAATGAAACCTAAAACAATTAGGCCTTCACATCCACACATTACTATTTAAACATATTGGACCACCTTAAACTTCAAAAAATTATTATAACATATTAAAAATATCTCCAATATACCCTTTATCACTCCCTCATGGGTCCATGTCACCTGGAACACCAACTCAATACTTGAACTTACAAATTAGGTCTCCTTGCTCTTTAGGCCTTTATAGAGAGAAAACATAGTCTCAAATTTATAAAGTAACAACTAAATATATCACATTTATAAAAGATTTAAGACCTCTAAAACACCTCTAAAATAACTTATAAATTTTGAGATAGGCTCTAAGCACTCAAATCAACTCTCTCAAAATGACCACTCAGACTAGTCATATACAGTCAAAATATAGTCAAGATATTTTGACTCTCTATAAATTAATATGGGAAACAAAATATCTAAAATACATTTTCATTAAAATTTTATACTTTATTGACATATTAATATTTTTTTTCTTCTTAAAATATTCTTAGAACACATTTAACTTACCTCTACAATATGGTCACTCAAACTGTTAGTGTATTGAAAAAACATAGTCAACTTATAAGCCCTTGTTCCTAATGAATATGAATTGGTAAAACATCCATAATCCACATAGATGGTATTAATAGAGTATATAAAAATATTTAATATTTATCTCATCTTTAACACAAAAATACCATCAATAAATATTCAATTA
The DNA here is from genome assembly GCA_037957365.1 of Torreya grandis. Classification (NCBI taxonomy): domain Eukaryota; kingdom Viridiplantae; phylum Streptophyta; class Pinopsida; order Cupressales; family Taxaceae; genus Torreya; species Torreya grandis. Next base: position 1,548,295 of record JARHVA010004199.1, read on the forward strand.
ACCTTCTTAGGTTACTTGTAGAGCATGGTCAAACACACTGTCAAATTTGAAGCTTAATATCATTGACTGTACAAATATTCAAACCTTATAACTAATGTATCTATATGTGATTTGAATTCATCTTCAAATTTTCATTTTAAAACATCAATTATTTTGTCCTAGATAAAAATATATAAGCAAAATACTGAGCACTAGTTTATCCTTTTGTTAATACAAATGCCAACGATCATTGGTTAATGCAAAATCATCTACAGACACATATATTCATCTCATGTCCTCAATTAAATTAATAAAATTAAATATTTTAATATCCTTAGGGTACTCTTGACTTTAATTTTTATTTTTCACCATTTATCTTACATCCTCACTTCTGAGATCAAGCCACTTGGTAGCCCCACATGCCCTCTGCATACCCTACAGTCAGTCTCTAATCAACTTATGCCACTTTGTATCCTTGTATGTATATTTAGAATTATGTTGAATTATTTAATAATGGACATCATTTATATTCCTATACATATTTAAATTCACTTTGTTAATCTTTATTTACTGCTCAAACTTCATGAATGTGACACATGTCTTCATCGCATTCATTCTCAAGATCTTTGACTAATAGACTTTATGCTTGTCATTCATATCTATCCGATAGTTATATATATATATATATATATATATATATATATATATATATATATATATATATATATATTCTATAATTATATTAATCACTAACTATATATCTTCATTTCCAAATTAAATTCTCACCATAGATATTTGATATCACAAAATTGGCTAATTATGAGAACTTAGTGAACTTTGTCTGAGAAGTCAACTTTGCACATTAATAAATTTTTCCACACATATCCTCATGAACTAAAACATGTACCTTATTATCTCCTCTCATATGGGAATATATCCATAGATCAATATGTTCTTTAAACCTTCACATGTGTGAATGTTGATAATGTCAATCTACTCACTTAGCCTTATTTGTCAACATGACTACTTGAACCTAGACCTTCATATGATTTCTATGATGAATTCCTTTCACTTTAAAAAGCACTCAAAGCACTCATAACAGCCCATAGGGTATTTTAAACATTTCCATACCATTAATATCATCCATAAATTTCCTCACTAAGTAAACCACTAAATAACCATAGAAGAACACTGAAGCATACTTTGTCATTATCATTTTAGCACACTTGACACCTCATCAACATCCTTGGTCAACTTGGAGACATCATTGAAAAACCTAGAAAAAAATTATGCTGCAAATGAATTCTGATTGATTTCATGGACCTTATAAAATAGAACAAATATCACCTTGATAATTCATTCCCTTGAACTAATTATTCTTGTGTACATAAACCTTGATGAAACCCTTACAAAAACTTAATTTTTTTTATATTTATGGAAAACCAACATTATAAAACCCTAAAATAATTTCCTTCCTATATTATTTTCTAAGAATATGATCTAAGAGGACTTGATACACCCTATGAAATCATGGTCATTTGGTATTTATTATCTATCCTTATTCTAATAATAGGAGTTTCAATAGCATATTAAACACATTATCCAATCTTCAAGGTCTAGCTCCTCTTCCCTATGACCATACACCTCTTGCAGTTTAACATTAAAAACATTCCATTTTTTTTAAAGGTATTCAGAGTGTTTATGCATCTCAACATGGATCAAAATAAAAATTTATCAATGTTAACCTTTATATCCTAATATGATCTATCTAAATAATTATTATAATCCACAATCTAAGTATACCCAAACATATTAGGTTGTGCCAATAGAGTTGTCTTACCTAGTATATATGGTATTTCCCTATGCATTTTTCCATATCATGTGGATCATTCAAGTCATGAAAATGCCTTGATTAAATATAATGCATAATTCACAATTTCATGCATGTTCTCATGGCTTACATAGCTCATGTATACTTATGACACTTGTAAAGACTATTAACACACTTCCATTCTTACACAACACCAAGACGGATCATCATGGTAATGTGTGACATTTTAAAAGCCTCTATAGTATCCTTGTGAACTTATATCATGTCAATAAAAACATCACACATCAATCTAATCATGCACATGACTCAAAACCTATATACTATCTCATGAAAATAACATAGGCACATGAAATTATTTCATTCTTTCAAAACACCTTGAAACATACCACACACAAGCCTAGATCATGGTAAATTTTAGTGATAAATATTCATTAATTCAAAAGTATTTAAATTTTTGGATTTTGGTTTTGAAAATTTTTTAGGGTTGGTAAATGGGACCAAATTATCAAATTTCAGGGATATAAATTAGTTTTGAGGTCATATCACCAACCATTTACAACATTATCTTATATTACCCTTTAATTAACCATATATATACACCCTAGCCCCTAATATTAAATAATACAACCAACATAACCTAAACTAAGCAACCAAATGGTGATATCAAATAGTGAACACCAATAATGTCGATCAGAGGATCTAAATGATAGTTTCAAATAATAATGCCTCTAATATTTCCAAGTGAAAGTATAGAATGACAATGTTGAATGATAGTGTCAAATGGTAGACTGAATGACCATACCGAATAGAACTATAAAAACATTCACTAGAGTTAAAACTCCAGGGCATGGGAAGAAAAAAGGGAAACAAAAAAATCAAGCAATGTATTCCTAAACCCTACTAGTACAAGGTGTAAAATAATAAGGAAACTAAGGTTGAAACCTTGAAAGATAGAAAACCATTAAATGTACCTTAGTTGTTGAAGGATATTGAAGTGACTTTCAATGGAATATATAAACATAACACTGCATGTGCACCTTTGCATTTGCTTAGATATCTTATAAAAATTGGAAGTTCACATTTTGTTAAAGGAGATATTTTTGAATATGAAGAAAAATAAAATTTATAAGGGGTTTATAAAAGGAATTCAAATTCCATGTGTTAGGATTTAGAAAAAAATGACAGTGTGTCTTATGCAAGTATTGCCTTTGTTTTAAAAATAAGTTGATACAAAAAAGATTAAATCTGGAACTAGTCAAGCTACCTCTGGTAACCATGTCATGGATACATTAGGTAGATTCAAAATCCATTTAGAATCATATGATCTAGCTGAAAAAATGGTTGAGAATGTCATTTATGAATGTGTGGGGCATGATTTAGATGACAGGGAAAATGAATAAAAATACATGGCAATTGAACAATGATTAATTAGTAAAAAATATGAAACCTTTGGTGACATAAAGATTGAACTATTACAATGGAATTCAGGATTATTGACCACCATATAGATTGATCCTAATCTTGAATTCCATGCAAACCAAGGGTTTCATCTTTTTTATTGATTGATCATTATTCACTTTCCATTTCTTGTTGTTCATTATCACTATCATCTAAATCATGCCCCACAGCTTCATAATATAAATTATGGACCATTTTTTTAGCTAGCTCATATGATTTTGAATGGATTCTAAAGTTATCTAATGGATCCATGACATTAGTTACTAGAGGCAACTTGACCAGTTCCTAATTTAATATTTTTCATATTAGCTTGTATAAAATAATGGTAATATTGGCAAAGATTGTACCATCATATTTGATAACTCTTGACACATGGAATCTAAATTCCACTTATATACCCCTTGTAAATTTGATTTCTCTTCATATTTAGAAAGCTCTCCATGAATAATGAAAACTTATTATTTATCTAATATATATCCAATCAATTCTACAATAGGGCATCAAGACTCAATTTCATTTGAAAATCTAATCATTATACCATGTATGTATCTATTAGTGGCTATTATATGGTCTTTAAAATATATGGGATTGACATTATGGTAACTTATTCAAAGCATATTTTTTTACCATGGTGATCTTTTGGGGGTGGGGTCGAAGGGGGACAAGGAATCTAATATGAAAGTTATGTAAAATAAGGGCTAAGGTCATATTTATAGGAATAAGGAGGTGACCAAATAAATGAATAGTAGATCAACTACATCAGTAACCTAAAAACATAGTCTAGCTTCACCATTCAACATAGTCATCTAGTGAAATCATTTAGCATAGCCATCTGACTCAACCATTTAGCATAGCTATCTATCTCATTCATTAAGCATAGCCATTTGGCCTCACCATTGGACATTATCATCTAACATAGTCATCTGATTTATCCATCTGATGCAATCATCTAGCATAACCATCCAACACAACCTTTTAATGGATATGTTTAATGTAGTTGAACATTTATATGGAAAATATAAAACTACATATTGTCACTCTTTTATAATTAACATAGATATGCCATCACCCATGAGGAATTTGCCAAATCTAGATTCAAATTTCTCAATATTTACAATAAGCTATATAAGAGGGCCTCTTAAAATTTAACCTTAGTCAAGATCAACATATAACTCAGTATCTATGTGTTGTAAGCTTTATACCATGTGGAATGTCACATGGAATTATCATATGTCATGTTAGGGATATTGTTAACAATGTAACACCACTATAATCATAACTACCAAAATTACAAGTAAGTCAAGCCATCACTCGAGTAGAAGATAAATCATTTTTATTTATTTCAAATTTTGTAAACTTTTATTGTAACTAATTCCTTATGTGTGTGTGTGTGTGTGTGTGTAAGGCACTGAATAGGTTAAATATACAAGGATAATTTATTTTATAGTGAGAGACCATTTTCCTCTTTCTGAATATAGAATATCTATACTTGGAAAGTCATTTAGAATGTGTATCCCTTTATGATCACATAAAATTTAATTCCTATCCAATTCTAATGATAATGTAGTCTAGACAAATTATTGAAGATGTTTATTCCTATTTTATTAAAATAACTTGCGTTCCTTGTGTTAGTATCCATTGTACACATATGTACTTTCTCATATGCATACAAGTGCATTATTCCTATAATCTCATATATTGAATGTGTAATAGTCATTTATGCATATATCCTCATTAAATCCATTTAAGTAGGTTGTTCATTAGGTCTCTTCTTAGTCCTCATATGAAATGGTATTAGAGTAAATTCTACAAAACCTTAATGTGTTTATATCTCTATGATAATCCATAAAATTCATATTTAGACAAGTTTTTATTTTTCACTCTACTACAGTCATGGGCAAAGCAATTAATAAGGAAAATAATTATCAGATGGGAGTGTATCTTTTAAACTATTTAAAAGGGAACACATGTTTTCTTGAGGAGATGCAACATTTCTCAAACTAGAATAAGAAGTTGAAGGATACTCTGCATTCCAAGGAGAAGATATTAAATCTTGTCATGTAAATAATTACATATCTCATGATAAGTATAACTAATCTCTTTGGTCATTTCCTATGTAACTTGGTTCAAGTTGAGGATAAATGTTTTTGTGTCATATAGAATATATTGAATAATTTATCTACTAATAAAAAATAAATTGAGTGACTCCAATATGATTTCTAATAGTTCAAATCACCATATGTAATAACTATTAATGTTCCAATATTCCCAATCATGACATTGGATGTGGATACCATGATATATGATAACTATATATATATATATATATATATATATATATATATATATATATATATATATATATATATATATATATATATATATATATATATATATATATATATATATATATATATATATATATATAATCTTTCATTTTAGGTAATTCGCCAACAATCATATTTTATAATTTTGAGAAGCATACCAAGGGAATTACTTCAAATTTACTAAAGTAAAATTTTTATGAAGTAAAATTCTTAGGAAATATGGTACAAGGCATCATCAATCCCCTCTAAATGAATATGAGACTATGTAACATGTGCCTTTGTTATATGGGTTGTAGCACTAATAGAGAAGGTCTCATTTTTTTGTCGCCCTCGTGATGTGTGAATGATTCTTCCACATTACAATTATCAAAATATATAACAAGCATTCCCACTTGTGCAATAGCCCAAAATATCTATGATAGATTTAAAAAATCCATAAAAACATATTAACCACACTCCACATAAAATTCATCATTTTAATAAGTTCAATCTTCTTGGTAACATTCCACACATAAGTAACATTGATCACATGTAAAAATCCAAGCATATAATCCCTACATAGAAGAAAAACCAACCAAGGGGTATGTTTCTATGATAATATAAACACCATAAATGTAAATAACATCGCATGGCTTAAATATGTCAAGCATGAATATACTCTCATCAAATATATGCACCACACTTTATGGTTAACTAAAACCATTTCCATCATAGTGGTCATACATTTATGAAGTGTTGTGATCATCATTTAAGTGTTCTCTATGAAAGGATAAACCATTCCATTTGTAATTTTTTGTTATTATAAATTCTTACACAAATAACTAAACATTCTATGAAACTACACTATGGGTGGATGGACCTTGAGAGTTAGGGAAAAGTCTCTTCCTCTCTATATTCCTTGTATAAATTGAAATATTTCCACATCATTAATGTGATTGATAAAAATGCCTCATGTTACACATATACACATACACTGATATTTGTATATCATTCCTTGAATTATATACCAAAACATTTATGGTTTCTCACCAGTGGTAGGTTAGATTTTTCACATTACTTGAGTACACATATGAAGCTTCATAATTTTTGTAGAGATAGAGAACATCATGTTTCTCAATATCACTCATGTATAACAATTGATTTTTATATTGGACATAAAATTAATATTGTGCCACTCTATAAATCATCTATATAAACATCACTACAATAATGAGCTCAATGAATCAAAATTAGGAACTTTCTATTTTCCTAATTATTTAACATCCATCTAACATGGATATGCCTAATATATAATATTCTCTTACATATATATATATATATATTATTCAAACATGTCTATGGAACATGGATATATAAAAAAATACTTCTTAGTGTTAGAATAAAAATATATCACATACATCCTTTGGCATTCAAAAATCATACATAATATTTTATACACTTTTTGATCAACATTATAGGCACACTCACAAGCATTGTAGGGTTAGTTTTAAAACACCAACAAGATCATTGGCATCCTAAATAGTTCCCCATATCAAGAAAAATCTAGGTAAAATGTACATCTAATTTGAGGAATTTTATATCATATGCCTTATCAATAATTTAATTAAACATCATCACACTACTATATTTTCTAATTAAATCATTTTTTCACACCCTTACCATGGAACCCAAAGATAACAAGAATGGAGATCATTACTTTTTAAGGAGGGATGATTTATCTATGAAAATATATGAGACCATATAAAATTTAAATTATAAAACATTACTTATATTCCTCAAGATAATTTTAGGAACTTCAACATCATCTTCAATACTCATGTGTCAAAATATAATGTCTATCTCCTCTTATGCATTACTGCACAACTCCTTTAGTTTATAATTACTAACCTACTAGGCTAGTTTTGAAGGTCTAAAAAAATGTAAGGGGACCAATATGCCTCACCACATAGCCATATTTTTTTTAAATTTAGATCGTAAGATGATAGTTTTTAAAAGGTGTTATATTCCACAATCAGATGAGCTTCAATGAGACTACACAACATGGGTCTTCATTACATTAGATGTAACACCAATGAAAAAGGTTTCATACACTTGTCACCACATTCACATTTCAATGATGCATACAAGTCACACCATGTAGAGGAAACTAAAAGTATTCCTACTATTGCACCAAATTAAAATATCTCTCATGGAGTTGAATAATTTGTGTTAGCATATCAGGCACACTCCATGCACAAGTCATTGTTTTAACAAGTGAAAGCTTCTCAAAATCACTCCATATGTAAATAACATCAAGTACACACAAAATTAAAATTAAAATAACAACATAAAATAAAATCACCAACAAAGAAATATGACTTAATGTCAATATGCACACCACTATTGTAAATAAAATGACGAGTCTTTATTGTGCCAATTAGAAATATTCTCTTGTTAATTACAAACACCACACTCTCTAGTTACCTACAACCATTTACAACACAATGCTCATATATTTGATAAGTGTTTGGATGTTCATTCGTGTGTTATTTTTATAAAGATAAACTAATACTATTCTAATTATTGGTTCTTAGACATTCCTACACAAATAAATATGTGTTCATTGAAGCTACACTATGGGAGGGTGGACCTTAAAATTTGGGGAAAAGTTTCTTCCTCTTTATAATGGTTGTACAAGTGAAAAAATTTACACATCAATAATTTACTTAATAATAACACTGTGTGTTACAAAATTTTACATATGTTTATATTTGTATACTATGCATATTTAAATATACCAACACTCTATGATTTTACATCATTATTAGAACAATTTTGTAACATATTTTGAGCACACAAAGGAAGCTTCATAGTTCTTCACTGATCTAAAGCACATAAAGTTTCTCAAATTCACTCCTATGTCACAAGGTTTCAATTTTAGAAATCAAAACCACACTATTCCAATCTATAAATCATTGATATTATAACAACTATAGTATTGAGTTCAGTGGACTAGACTTCATATTTTACCATGTTATTGAGTATGCATCATATTTCTATTATGGATATGCTTCATCTACAATCAGATCTTGCATATAAATATTATTCACACATTCCTAAGGAGATAAATGTGAGTATATAAAAACATAATTTTATTAGAATGCTTCATGTTATATTAAAAAAAAGAATACTTAATACAAGAAGAAAGTTGCAAAGTAAGGTAGCCAAACACATCATGGATCAAAATCCTTGCCAGAGGAACAAACCACTCTGAAACAAAAATCAGCTAATCAAGGCATGGCCCACAAATTTATAAAATATAGAGAGAAAATATTTAGGCACAAGTTACCATCCCAACATGTAGATTCATAGGATCATCCCTGGGAAGCAATACTTAAATAGGGGGCTCTACCTTAGGAATATTTAAATTAGTCCAACCATAAAGGGGCTCATCATGAATAGTGTTAGGCCATCTATAAGTTGGCTATGAAGGAGAAATAATGCTAGTCAGACAACACTATGAGGGACCAACATCATAATTTTTGTGATAACTACAACCCTCTCATGGGAGGGTTAGGGGAGAAGTGACCCCTATTTTTTGACCAAAATCTACTTCAACACCTTCTAGGAGGAAGAGGTGGTGGACCATGGGGTAGGCCATCAGGTGGTATTTAGATCATGGTGCAAGGGGAACTCCCTTAGTGGTCAAGGAGCTCATATAGTTGGAAAAGGTCTAGATCCATCTTTTCCATGTGAGATTGAAGTTGCATATAGGCTGAGTAAATAAAAATAACCTTTTCATTCATAGAAAAAGAATTTTCAAAGGTCTCATGATTAAATATAACATTATTTATATATTTGCATAATTAAAAGAGAATAATTACATGGAATGGATAAATGAAATAAAGGCTACCCAATTACAATAATCCCCAAAGAGATCCTATCACCATGAAAAAGTCATAGGGTAGTAAATTTAGAATAACAAATGAATCTATCACCAGGAAGACTATGTTTAAAAAAAAACTAGAAAATATGTTTAAAGGACTCTAGATGCTTATAAGCTAGATATAAGGGATATAAAATTTAGAGGTGGAATAATTTCTCACCAAGGGGAAGTCCTTGATATATTAAACACCATAAAAAATGAGCTATCTTTTGCTCGAGGCTAGGCTACCACGAAAGATCTAGACATGTAAGCCATGTCATACAAGAGGACTAAATACCCTAATTACTATTGAGTTTTCCTAGATTTGGGGAGAAGGGACTTATCACCTAATAAATCAACCTAGGAGATTAATCCCTAAAATGAGTGTCATAGTTCCAACTCAAGTCCTTCCACTAGTCCCTAGGAGGTTGAAGTTGACTTTATGTAACATGACATTAGGTAACAACTATAGAATGCAAATAATTGAATGTAAGTTTGCATTGTTTAACTAGAATTAAAATTTTAATTTAGACTAGGGTATACATTCCCTAGATGTAACCAAATCCTAAATAGTGTGAATCCCTTTATGGAATAAATGGTGAGCTTTAATATTAAGTAATTCAACCATGATAATAGAATAAGTAGTAATAGTAGAGGAACACAAAAAATTATGGTCATTAAAAGGAAAACCTATGTGAAAACCATCCCACACCCACCTCAAGTGGTGTTTTATGGCTTTAAAATCCTTCCAATTTATTTTAGCCACAAAAGAGCTAGAGATCTTAATAGGAGTAGTATAATTGAGAAGGGATTGGAAGCCAATATTTTTACAACTAGTTTTGAAATAGGTAGATCTCATGTAGATACAATGTCATAGAAAAAAATCTAAATATTTTTCCCCTCAATATCCTAAACAACCCTCTTAACACACAAGGTTAAACTTTGTCAATAGATGTCAATGATTCCCATACCTCCTTTATCATGAGGGAGGCGAAAAAAATCCCGTGAAAAATGATGAAAACCCTAGGTGTGATTATAATTGGTCTAGATGAAATCCCTAAGAATTTTATCTAGTGCCTCATATCAGGCCTATCAAGGATCCCAATAGGAATAAAAGTAGACATGAGTAGCGGCCAAGATTTGGGTGCAAAATTGAAGATTGCCTACTAGAGATAAGTAATTAGTAATCTAGTATTCAATTTTATTTTCAATCCTTTCAAGTGCATGTTACCAAATCTTGGATAAATAAATTTAAAAAGCAAAGGCGAAGCTCAAGATATTCAATTATTACACTTGATAAATTTTCTACCAATAATAATTAAGAATCCCATTAGGCATAGGCATCATACTTTGTCAAAAAAAATATGTTTTCCTCCATTGGAGACTGAAACTAGAATCTAGACAAAAGGTGTCAAGGAATTGGATAGATTTTTTAAAGGTGGCATCTTTTTATTCAAGTGTGAAGAAGGTATCATATGTAAAGTACCCATTGATGATTTTTGAGGTTTAATTAGGTAGAACAATGCCCTAAATAAGGCATTGAGAAGCTCTAGAGGCCATGAGATAACCCAAGGCTTCAATAGATAACATAGAAAGTGTTGGATCAAGGGGGAAACCTTGTCAAAAATAGTGATAAAGTTTAATTTCCTTATTTTTATGACCATTAATAGTGAGGCATGCCCAAGCATCATGAAGCAAAGTATGGAAAACATAAATGAAGTAAGGGATGAATCCAAGAGCTTTGAGCATGGCTAAAATGAATTGCCACTAAATTCTATTATAATATTTTTCAAAATCTAATTTAAAAAAATGTTTCATTGGAGGGAGGACTAATTCCATGTGTTTATATCTATTTTTTTCTTTTTATTAAGTGTGAAAAGTAGAAACTAGTAATGAAGGGTGTGGAAGAAAAACCTATTGAATGTGCGTGGATCCAAGTAACTATGGAGAGATCCTATTTTTCTTGGGAGTATGACCTAAAAATAATAAAACACTAAAATAAACTTGTTTATTATACAAGTAGATGGGTGGATTGCCTAGCGTGAGCTAGATCCTAAAAGCAAAAGATTTCGAGGAGGCTATCAATCTACTTGCTTTTAAAAACTTAAGTGGTAATGATAAAACAAAAAAATTTGATTTATATGACTATAAAAATGAAATTAAATATAAAAAATAATAGCAAACTAATTAATAAAACTAAATGCTTTGCGTAGATGGATAAAATAAAGTTGTGGTTTGGATTGGTTTGACAAAGGTCAGAAGAGTGATTTTGTTGGGGTTGTAAATGGGTTGAGATGTTTAATGGTAATGTTTTCAATAAAAAAGAGGGATAAATGGTCAAAATAGGGGCAAGAAGGCAAAGAGGTAAATAGTCCAAAATGAGACCAAGAAGCAAAGGGGTAAATTGCCAAAATGAAGACAATAAGGCAAGGGGGAAATGGTGATCAAGAAGACAAAGGATACATGGATAATAGGATAAAATGACAAGATGTTGATGAAGGAATAAAGTGAAATAATAATGGCAAAGGGAAAGGAATACAAAAAATAAGATAACTAAATAACAAGATCACCTCAATGCTTGAAGATGCTTGTTGATGAAGATTAACTTGTTGATAGTTGATGAAGACTTGAAGTAATTTTGGTAGAATTTTGTTGCTTGAGATCCTTATCTTCAATATTATGGCCTCATTTATGATACCTCTAAACTTTCAACACAAATTTTAATAACAAAATGCTAACTTCTAACTTAACCTTGGGTGAAGGAGAGGGGGGATATTTATAGCATTTGATGTGAAGAAACATGCCCAATTAGAGGAATAGAAGAGAAATTCAAATTTATCAAAGTGGGATCATGAATGAGTCAAGGATGAGGTTGGTGGGGATTCCCACTTTGATCATAAGTCTCACATTTGTGGTTGATGTGTATCCCACCTTGCACATGAGTCAAATTTTGAATGGGAATCATGCACATGGGTTTAAATGTGACCAAAGACTTCTCCCCACCTTTTTTTATTTCACATAAGAACTTAAATGGGTGTAATACCAAATTTGGTTCTATTTTCCATGTGGGGGATGAAAATTTCAAGGTGAGGCTGTGGAATATTCCCATTTGGGTTGAGAAGTCTCCCATTTCAGCTAAAAAGTCAAAAATAGGTGCCCTTTGTCTTTCCCAAAGTCTTAAGGAGGTATATATCTCTTTTAAATTATAATTTCATGTGGGAAGATAAAATATATGTTTTAATGATGATCCCTTAAGGGGAAATTTTCCAAATTTGAATGGGGAAACTTTGTGATGTTGAAATATTGTCATTAGGCACTTTAAGAAAGGGTATCAAGTGGGGTATGGTGTCCCGCATCAAACCATGTCATTTTTAAGACATGTCACTTACCATATCACCTCCAAATCACATGGTATGTCACATTCCATGTCACTTGCCATGTCATCATGCCATCATCATGAATAGTGATAGTGTGTCCCATAATGAATAGTGATGATGAATAGTACTTTCAAATAGTGATTTTGAATGACATTATGTGACTAAGAGAATAATGAATTAGTTGGGTTAAGAGAGGTTTTCAGAATGTTCAAGAATTTTTAGGGGATCCCAAGGCATTTAAGAATAAAAAACTATAAGTGTGTAGTTTTCTAGTGTTTATACCATGTAAAAAACATGGCAAGGTTGGTTGTCATGATCAAAAGTTATTAAAAAAAACACCAAGATTCTAGGTCAAAAACAACTGACGTCAAGGTGGACATGGAAAGAGCATGGTTGGATTGGGTAAGGGTTAGAAGGGGATGGCCGAGCTGACTCTTGATGCACATGGAAAGTGGATATTGCCTACATAGTTCTATGGATAAGAATCCAAAAAGAATGTTAGGCCAAATATAGTTATTTTAAGGTGAAGGGTGTTGGTTAATGTGATTTTCCTAATTTGATATGTAGGTAGGTCTAGGTGAAGGACATTGGAGAAAGGGAAGTGCCAAAGGGTGAAAAATATGGTTGTCAAATAGTTTCTAATGGCTGTGGTAGAAATGGTGGATGAGATTACCTTAGATGTAATTAGATGATTTCATAAACTATGAAAAAGAAATATACACCCATGGATAAGCAGGGTGAAACATGAAATTATGGCCACCTTTTTAAAGAAAAGAAAAGGGAGAAATATGCTTTACTAGGATTTGGAAAAACTAGAACTACTAGAATTACCACTGTGATCTGACGGGTTCTTTCATCACCATCCAAATAAGTTGACATTGTGCACATTACACAATAATGTCGTTAACATGATATGTAAGGTTATTATTCAATAGTTTGGGGAAGCAAATTAGTAGAGTAGGTAAATGAGAAGTGGTAAAGATTCAAACCCTTGACTTTTGAGTTAGTGGGGCCCCAAAATAAGTAAGCATTGAGTTTTTGAAGGAATTTAGAGAAAGATGATGAGGGGTTTTGGTAAATGGAGTGAGATAAATAATAATATTAATTAAATGAGGGAACAGGTTGTGGATGGCAATTAAAGAGCAAGGATATTACAAGGCATAAGAAGATATAGTCTAAAAAGGGATAATCAAGGGAAATTATTGGTTGAAAGGCTAGGGCATGTGAGAGGGTGTAGCTATCATCCCTATGTGGGTATCCCAAATCTTCCATTTTAAGGTGGTTTTAATTTTGATTCTAATATCTTAGAAGGTTACAGTAAAAGCAGTTGAAAATAGGCAAGACCAAAAGAGGTGGGGAAGGAATTTTCATCCAGATGGATTAACAATACTTAGGCGATGGTTAGGAGTATGAGCCCATAGTCATGGAAAATTATTTGATAGATCCATAAGATTGGTATATATCTCATAGTAAACCAAAATTGAGTGGAAGACCTTGGAGGCTAGATCATGCTCAAAATGGGTAGATTTTTAAAAATCAATTAGGTGATAGGGAGGGTGAAGGTATTAGTTGAAGAGTTAAAAAAAAGAGATTTTGAGTGTAACATACAGAGGCAAATAAGGAAGAAAGGTATGTTTATAAAGTAATGAACGTAACCAAAATTCATGAATTAAGGTAAGGGCATGAAGGATATAAGGAAGTAGACAAGGAGATGTACACATAACTAGTAAAAATGGTGATCACACTCTAAAGAGGTGGAGATTAAATTGGATAACATAAGGGAGATACAACAAGGGAAGAGGTAAATGGGGAGAAAGAGATGGATGAAGAGAAAACAATGAGGTCGTAGATAAAGATGGAGGTGGAGAACGATGGAAGAATCCAAGCATGGTCATATAGGTTAGGAACAGTAAGGAAGGGCATCAAGGGAGTTGAAAAAAATGAAATAAAATAGAGAAAAGAGAAAAATAAAAGGTAGAAGATGGGGGGTGAGAGATGCACTAAAGAATGATATATTGGAGAATTGAAAAGGATGGGGAGGGAAGTGTAACAATCTTGAAGGGTAAGGGGAGGATGGTAAATGTGGGAGGCCATGAATAGTTTGAAAATAAGTCTAAAAATATAGCAAGGAGAAAATAATTTGGTGATGAAAATGGAAAAAACAAAGCAATAAGTAGGAAAAATAAAATAGGAGGAAAAAGGAGTGAAATGAGGACACAAAAATGATGATAGGAGAATGAAGTAGGTGATATCTTGACCAAGTAATCATGGATGATGATGGATAATGAAGCAAAGTAGATGGTGGTTTTGTAGATGAGAATGGGATGGAAAATGGGAAAGGGGTTAAGAAAAACAAGGGGAAGTAAAGGATGGGTGGGTAAAAAGCTGAAGAGAGAAGGTAGGCATCAATCAACTTATTAGAAGAGATTGACAAGTTGAAGGGGTGATAAAAAGATATTTTCAAGCCAAAAAGTGTTGAGGTGGTGAAGAAATTGGAGGATGAAATGAAGGGGAGTGAGATGAAACTAAGCCCTGAAGATAAAGGATGATAAGAACAAAAAAAAAGAATTGAAGTAGGGATACAAAGCATGTATATTCACATAGATACAAAAAGCTAAGTGAGTACTGAGATGGAAAGAGGAAAAGGGGAATGCAAAGGGAAAAAGGAAAGAAGATGAGAAGAAAAGAGGAAATTATGGAAGGCTTGTCAAAGGATAAATACCTAGAGAGAAACTAGTAATGGAGGAAAAAAAGGAAGATAAAAGGGATGGAAAAAAAATCAAACAAGAAGAATGGAAAATGAGTATGGTGGGAAGAGTGGTAGAATGGTAGAGAGTGGTGGTACATGTAAATAAAAAGTGTAGCAATATAAGAAATATAAATCTTTCAAGATGCACAATATGATGTGGAATGGGTTAGGAAAAGAGAGTGATAAGGGGGATACAAAAAATAGTCAAGGGTGAGGGGAGATGATGAGGACAGAGAATAAAATTAAAGGGGATAAAGGGAAAGGTTTGTAATAAGGTGAAAGAGATTTAGAAAATGCAAAAGGTGGGTGGGAAAGTGAACTATGAATCATGCACAAGGAAAGATGTTGGGAGGCCAATGAAGTAAAGTAGGAGGTGGCTTTATGGAAGGTAAGAGGGGACAATGGGGAATGTTGTCAACCTTTGTGTTAAAAGAGATCGACAAGCTAGAAAAGTGGTTAAAATAGTTTGACAAGCTAGAGGTAGGGAGATGGTTAGGAGATAGGTAGAGAAGTGGAGGAAAAGATATGAGGTGAGAAGGGAGAACAAAGTAAAGGATGTGGTTGAGCTAGCCTCAGTAACTGAGCGCTGCATACATAGTCCAAAAAGACCTTAGGCTAATGTAGTTCTCCCAACAATGAGGGAAAGACTTAAGAGAAAGTATTAGATAGTGTTAAAACATAAAGACACTGAAGAAATAATTGAAAGCTTCCTTGATGTAGGACACCCTAATGAAGAGGGTGTTGTTAGTGGTGGAAATGAATGAGAAGAAAAAGGGGATGGAAATTATTTGTTAATGGTTGATCTACCCTTAGAATTGAAGCAATTCCTACATAGTCCATGGAGATTAGGCTAATGTAGTTTAACAATGGCTAGGTGAGTGGTGTTTAAATTGGTTTCCCCAATTTGATGCACCATATGAGTTGGTTTGGGTCGATGGAGAAGGTTTTGTAAAATAGAGGTTTTGGGTTTTGGTGAAGGTGTCAGTGAAAGTGAATTGCGTATGTTGGTAAATAGTTACCATAATGATCCCACATTTAGTAGGATGAGAGATATGGATGGGAAAGGTAGGACAAATTATAAGGGAACATAATGTTAAATACAACAATTGATATTTAATGGAGCTAATCAAAATAAGAGGTGCCTTTGTTAAGAGGTTACACCTTCTAAAATTGTATGAGGGTAAGAGTTTAGAGATAGTGTTACCACTATGAGGTGAGTTTTAGGGGGTGGGGGTCTATCTAGATTTGTAGTGTCGCTATGGCCAAGGTTCATCACACTACAAGCTAAGTTTTAAGGGTAGTAGTAAATTGACCTATAAATAATTTATTTGATAGTCAAGTAGATTCTATGAGTAATGAAGTTAATAGTGTGGTGAGTGATAGAGGATGGACTTTTCTTGACCCAAGAGCTACATGGGTAGGCTAGACAAATGGTGGCCATGTCTACATACTCTATCCGAACTCCATGGAACCAATGACTTATTGATTCTACTAGGTTTAGCTTAAATAATAAGAATTTATGTGGCTAGGAGAAGGAAATCATTCCCCTACCATGGATG
This sequence comes from Torreya grandis, assembly GCA_037957365.1. Lineage (NCBI taxonomy): Eukaryota > Viridiplantae > Streptophyta > Pinopsida > Cupressales > Taxaceae > Torreya > Torreya grandis. The sequence goes on from JARHVA010004199.1 coordinate 1,565,479, forward strand.
ACCTTTTAGCTGGCACAAAATAAAAGGGTGCTATGTTTGAGAAAACACTGACAATGGTTTGGGTCTGACATTCAAAGAATGTGCTAATGAGCTGGTATGAATAAGAGGGAAAAATGAGAAAAAAGGTTAGTGTATCATTGCAAAAGACCCAGAGTAGAGTATGATTATTTACCTGTGGGGATGAATGTGGGAGAGGAGAATAGAGTATACCCTTTAGCGGTTATTGAGACAAGGAATGTTATAGATGTTAGTTTAGGGAGTAATTAAGTAGAAGGATGGTTGAACACAAATCTAGAGTCACTAGATAATTGGTCTAATGATTAGGTAGGAAAATAATGTATTCACGTGTGTTAGGAAATGTGTGTATAACCGGATGACTATGTATGTGTCATGTGACTCCTTGTACCCTAAATAAAATATTACATAGTTTTCTATAAACATGTCCAACATATGTTAGATATCACTAGATGAATGTTTTTAGCTTAAGATTGTGTGGATATTTATGAATGTTATAGTTATGGTTATGATTGGTATGGTGATGGTTGTTGGAATCTTGCTTAATTTAAAAAGGATGATTAAGGTTGTTGTAATATTGGATGGTAAAATTTGTGATGAAAACATCAACCAAGTACATTAAGATGAGAAGAGGGAACGTGCTTTATTTTTGACAAAGATTGAAAATGGACCTAAAGTGGGATCAACTTAATCAATATAATCCCTTCAAATGATGTAAATAAGTGGGAATTAGTTGATAAAAAACATTTCTTGATCACAAGGTGTCAAGTAAGCTCTAAATCCCTTGATTTATAGATAGTTTAAAAGGAAGATGGGTGATAGGTGGTGTGAAGGATAATGAGTGATATGTATGATAAGCTCATGTGATTTAGTTTACAATTTCTATAGGTGGCATAATAATGGTAATAGATAAGTCCATGTTGTATGATATATATATATATATATATATATATATATATATATATATATATATATATATATATATATATATATATATATATATATATATATATATAAACTAATCAATGCGGGAAGTCTACATGTGAAAGCTGATTATGACTTTAGATTTTTTTGTGATAGTGGGTCTTTTGATTTATTGATATATATGGGAAGTTGATCAATGTGGGAAGATTCCATGAAATTTATCTACATTTGACAAACTTAACTCAACCATCCTTGAAGGGATTGGTCTAAGCTTATTGGATTTTATTTTAATGTTCTTGATAGTTGTCCTTCAAGGTAGTAGTCTACCTTACATGTGGCAATTTATATTTTTATTTTTAGGCAGCTATCCTTTGAGGGATTAGTTTTCAATGCTTAAGATATTGACCCAATTAATTATTTCAAGATGAAATGTGTTTAGACATGCACCGGTCTAATTATGTTTATAGGTTTAACTTTATGAGGGTAAAACTTTACATAAGAAGGTCAATGATATGTGAAAGGGTGTGGTTTTGAGACACAATCACCATGGGATTCCATCTTGTTCAAGATGAAAAGTATCCATCAGAACCATGCTATGGGTAGAGCCATGGTACCCATATTTAGGATTAGGCCATGACTTTTATGGTTAATCACATAGTTCTATGTCCTAATCAATTATCCTTTAAAGTGGAGGAGGAAGGTGGGTAAAGGTTAAAATCTCATAATCAAGGGATGAGCTTAAGTTAGAAAAATAGGTGAGATTGATCCTTCTTTAATAGAAAAATAGTTGTAGATGCAAAGCATTGAGAGGCTCAAGTTCTAGTTTGCCTTTGAGAGAGGACAAATGATAAGCTTATAATCGATATTTATGGGTGATGATGTAGGGTCTAAGTCAATTGAAAGAAAACTCACCTCATTTACTCCTCTCTATGCTGGTCACATGTTGGTTTTCTTTTAGGATGAGATATCTAATATTGAATTATCATTGTTTGAGGTGCTTATTATAAGAATGTGTGATACACTCTTGATAGATACAGAGGTGGGTGAGGGTGTTGGGGATCAACCAACAATGTTGATTACACTTATGAAAGCAATTAAATGCGGAATTAAATCAGAATGATAAGTAACTAGAATGATAAATACCAAAGAACAAGAGATACAAGAAACCACCCTAAAAACTTGTATTAAACTCTTTACAAAAGGAATACAATTGAAGAAACTTATTTTCTTCCACACCTTTCTTAGATGTATAGATCTATCTCTATATCTCATTCCCTCAAGAGCTCTCTCTCTCTCTCAATTACAATCAACTCCAACACCCTGGAATGATTCACATATACAATTCTATACTGTTCAACATTACATTACAATACAATAAGCTAAGAAGAATTATCCTATTATATAATAATTAGGAAACATGAGCATACAACTACAGCCATTAAATGCACCTCCTAATCAAGGTCTCTAAATAGTCTTACTAATATTAGAGATGTGGAATTAAGACTATCACTTAATCCTATCATGGTAACACTCAATTCTGTACATGGAAATAGCTTTCTAGACGCACAGGTAACTGACATCGGTTCCTGCCTATTTGCCTGTGATCGACGTCAGCCAATTCCTGCTTATGTCGGCATCTCCTGGTCTGCTCCTAACCGACATCGGTCACTCCTGATCGACGTTGGTGACTGTGTAAACCTATAACTTTGTAAAATGCTCCTTTTGTGAAGCTTTTAGCTCCACACTTTAACAATCTCCCACCTGGAGATAAACAGTTGCACCAGTACCTGTACAACAACATCTTCTAGCTCTTCCAACTTCAACTCAATCATGAAGACCAACATAAGTTGAATGAAGATTCAACTTCTCCTTTGTTACTGGCTTGGTTAACATATCAGTAGGGTTCTTATCAGTATGGATCTTCTCCAACTTTAACTCACCATCCTCCAATACCTGTCTTATGAAGTGGTACCTAAGCTGTATATGCTTTGTTCTTGAATGAAAGGTTGAATTCTTAGCCAAATGAATTGCACTTTGACTATCACTACATAATCTACAACTCTCTTGCTCCTTTCCTAGCTCTTCCATGAACCGTGTCATCCATATAATCTCTTTGCTAGCCTCCATGGCTACAATATACTCTACTTCTGTAGTTGATAAGGCAACAACCTTCTACAACTTTGATATCTAGCTAACCGCCGTTCCACCAATAATGAAAACATATCCTGTGGTGCTTCTCCTACCATCCAAATCACCTACCATATCTGAATCTACATAACCATGTAGAGAAGTATCTGAACCTCCATAGCACAAATTTCTACTGCTGGTTCATCTCAGATATCTAAGGATCCATTGAACTACTTTCCAATGCTCCTTTCCTGGATTGGCCATATACTTACTTACAACTCCCACTACTTGGGCAATATCAGGTCTAGTACATACCATTGCATACATTAAACTCCCTACTATGGAAGAATATGGAACTCTACTCATGTACTCTACCTCATCATGTGAATTAGGACATTGTTCTTTACTCAACTTAAAATGTCCAGCCAAAGGTGTGCTTACCAATTTTGCATCCTACATATTGAACCATTTCAACACCTTGTTCACATAATCCTCTTGAGACAAAATCAACCTGTGATTTTTCCTATCTCTCTTAATGCTCATGCCAAGGATTTTCTTTGCTGCTCCCAAATCCTTCATGGAAAATGTGTGAGCTAATTTCACCTTAAGCTCGGAGATATCCTGCATGTGTGATCCTGCAACTAGCATATCATCTACATACAACAACAAAATAATATATCTACCATTATCCAATCTCTTAAAATACACACAATGGTCAGATTGACACCTACTATAGCCATGTTCAGTCATAAACTTGTCAAATCTCAAATACCACTATCTAGGAGCTTGCTTGAGGCCATACAAGCTTTTCTTCAATCTGCACACTAACTTCTCCTTACCTTTGACCTCAAAACCTTCCAGCTATTCCATATATATTTCTTCATCCAAATCTCCATGAAAAAATGCTATCTTAACATCAAGTTGCTCAAGATGCAAATCCTCAATGGCAACTAAAGACAGTACAGTCTATATAGAAGTCATTTTAACAATAGGAGAAAAAATCTCACCAAAATCAATACCTGGTTTTTGTGCAAATCCTTTCACTACCAACCTGGCCTTATATCTCATCTATCCATTCTCACCTTCTTTCAATCTATAGGTCCATCTATTCTTTAGTGTCCTCTTTCCTGCTAGCAACTCAACCAAATCCCATGTTTGGTTCTCTTTCAAGGACTCCATTTCCTCAACCATGCCACGCTCCCACTGATTCTTGGATTCTACCTGTATTGCTTCTTGAAAACTCTCTGGTTCTCCACCATCAGTTAGCAATAAATAGAATAATGAAGGAGAATATCAAATTGGAGGTTTACTTACCCTCTTTGACCTCTTGATGGGTGTCTGAGACTCATTCACAACACGCTATCCACCCAAATTCTCTGACAGTGACCAACCTCGGTCACTTCTAGGCCTGTAACTGGCCAATGTCAGTTATGCCTGACCGATGTTGGTTCCTACTTGGTCGATGTCGGTCACTATATGACCGACATTAGTTTCTATTTTGCTGACATCGGTTCCTACATTGCCAATGTCAGTCTCTGTGTTTTCCTTTCTGTGATTAATTTTTCCTGTGAGCTCATTTTGGACCGTCACCTCGTCCAATTCTCCATTACTCTACGCAGATTGATTTAGCTTCTTCAACTGATCACTATACAACACTTTTTCATTAAAAACAACATCAAGGCTCCTAATTATCTTGTTAGTTCCTAGATTCCAAAACCTGAATCCAAAATCATCAGAGCCATAGCCAATAAATGTGTACCTCATAGACTTAGCATCCAGCTTCTTTCTATTTTCCTTATCAACATGCACAAAGGCTTCACAACCAAAAACATTGAGAAATGAGAGATCTACCTTTTTACCTATCCATGCCTCTTCTAGAATTCCACCATCTAGAGTTGTAGAGGGTCCTCTATTAATTAGGTACACTGTAGTGTCAACAGCTTCTACCCAAAACTCTAAGGGCAAACTAGTATGCAATCTCATACACCTTGCATGCTCCATAATTGTTCTATTCATCCTTTCAACAACTCCATTTTGCTGAGGTGTCCTTGGAACCATCCTTTGCCTATGGATTCCATGCATATAACAATACCAGTTGAACTTATAGCTGCAGAACTCACCACCATTATCAAATCTCAGGCACTTCAATCTCTTGCATGTTTCATTCTCAACCATAGCTTTCCAAATCTTAAAAGTCTCAAATACATAAGATTTCTTCTTAATACAATAGACCCATACCTTTCTTGTAGCATCATCTATGAATGAAACATAGTATTGTGATCCTCCAATAAAAGCAACCTGAGCCGGTCCCCACACATCTGTGTGAGCAAGCTGCAACTTATGCTTCTTCTTTGTTGACCCAGTCTTGAGAAAACTCACTCTCTTCTATTTCCCAAAAACACAGTGCTCACAAAAATCTAGATCTATGCTTTTCAAATCTGAAAGCTTACCTTTTAACTTAAGAATGGACATTCCCTTCTCACTCATGTGGCCAAGCCTTGAGTGCCACAATTTTGCATCCACATCTGAGGTAGATAATACAAAATAAGAATTGTTAGTAACACAATTACATAAATAGAGAGTGCCTACTCTCTTACCTCTGGCCAATACAAGTGCACCCTTGGTCACCTTCCAAGATTCAACTGTGAGAGTTACTGTACAACCCTCATCCCCTAACTTTCCTGTAGAAATCAAATTCCTCTTCAAGCTGGGAACATGCATGACGTCTCTCAACACCCATGTGTTGCCATTTTGCATTTTCAGCTGCACTTTTCCTTTGCCAATAATTTTACAAGGCTCATCATCCCCTAAATACACTATTCCAAAATCTCCATGGACATAGTCACTAAAATATTCTCTATTGGGGGTAGCATGAAAAGATGCACCAGAATCTAAAACCCAAGATTCTATATTATTATGCAAAGAGAATATCAAAGCATCTTGTGCAATACCTGCAACCTTTGCTTCTTCTTTTCCTTCATGCTGATTGTCCTCCTTAGGCTTTGACCAACAATCTTTGCTTATGTGCCCTATCTTTCCACAGTTCTAGCATTGTGGCTTCCTGCCATTTTTGGATTTGGATCTACCTCTCACCTTTGACTTAGACCTTGATCTCCCTTTCTTGCTCTTCTCTTTTTGCCTTCCTCTGCTCTCAAAACTTAAAGTGTTCCCTGATGTTTCCTCTGTGCTTTTCTTGTAAATTTCTTCATTCAAGATTACACTAACAACATCCTCTACTTTTAAAATATTTGAAGCAGATGCAGTATTACTAACTGCCATTACTAAGCTATGCTAGCTTTCAGGCAAAGAACATAATATTAAAAGAGCTTTAATTTCATCATCAAACACTATTTTGACTGAACTTAGTTGATTTACAATTCCATGGAAATCATTTAGATGATTAGATATAGATCCACCTTCCTGCATACGCAAATTAAATAACTACTTCATAAGATATACCTTATTAGAAGCTGAGGGTTTTTCATACAAATTTGCTAAAGTAGTCATTAACTCTACCATAGACTTTGCCTGTGATAAATTAGATATCACAGTAGATGCCAGACTTAGTCTTATAAAGTCAATAGCCTTTCTATCAAGAACTTCCCATTCTTCATCATCCATGTTTGTGGGCTTCTTTACAATCCCACCTAATGGTAAGTATAGATCTTTTTGATACAAATAATCCTCTATCTGCATTCTCCAATGTTGATAATTTTTGCCATTAAACTTCTCCATTCTCAGTTTACTTTCTTCTGCCATTGCTTCTCCCACTCAAACAGAAATCCCTGTGAGTACCCTGTAATCAATACACACTAACCAGATCTGAAACACCTGTTAGTCAACCTGAGCTCTGATACCACTTGTTGGGGATCAACCAACAATGTTTATTACACTTATGAAAGTAATTAAACATGAAATTAAATCGGAATGATAAGTAACTAGAATGATAAATAGCAAAGAACAAGAGATACAAGAAACCACCCTGAAAACTTGTATTAAACTCTTTACAGAAGGAATACAATTGAAGAAACTTCTTTTCTTCCACACCTCTCTCAGATGTATAGATCTCTCTCTAGATCTCTTTCCCTCAAGAGCTCTCTCTCTCAATTACAATCAACTCCAACACCTTGGAATGATTCACATATACAATTATGTACTGTTCAACATTACATTACAATACAATAAGCTAAGAATAATTATCCTATTATTTAATAATTAGGAAACATGAGCATACAGCTATAGCCATTAGATGCACCTCCTAATCAAGGGCTCTAAACAGTCTTACTAATAATAGAGATGTAGAATTAAGACTATCACTTAATCCTATCATGCAAACACTCAGTTCTGTCCATGGAAATAGCTTTTTGGATGCATAGGTAACCGATGTCGGTTCTTGCCTGTTTGCCTGTGACCGACGTTGGCCGATTCCTACCTACAACTTTGCAAAATGCTCTTGACCAATGTTGGTCCTGGTCTGCTCTTGACCAATGTCGGTCACTCTTGACCAATGTCGGTGACTGTGTAAACCTACAACTTTGCAAAATGCTCCTTTGGTGAAGCTTTTAGCTCCACACCTTAACAGAGGGCTGTTAAATGACAGTCATCAAGTAGCTCAAGTTGAGCTAAATGATGCTGATGATAATCTTCCTTAGAAATGAGTTATTTTAAAGATATGAAAAGAGAGGGGATTTGGACTTCAAGAGGCAAAACTACCTCTGATCTAAAGACTAAAGAGAAAGGGGTAACACTCGTAGAGGTTTGAATGCTAGTGTTATAGGCCCATATGGTGAATGAGAAGTGAATGTGCCAATCTTGACCTAAAACACTAACAACTTTGGTTAATATTTTGGTGAGGCTTTTATTAGAGGCTTTTGCTTTCCAATTTTCTTGTGGTTAGTAAGGTGAGGAAAATCTTAAATTAATTCCAAATACATCACATAAACCTTGGACTTGCTTATTTTTGATAGTTTTTCCATTATCGATGATGATCTTATGAGAAACACCAAAGCTGCAGATGATATGGTGGTTGATAAAGTCAATAATATTTTCCACTCTAGTAGGGATTAGAGGAATAGCTTTCACCCACTTGGTGAAGTATTCAATGGCTATGATGATGGAGCTATGTCATGGTCAATAATGGGGGTTAATTTCCCCAACGAGACTGAGCCCCCATTAAGAGAAAGGCCAAAATTCCTTAGATACTTAGAGGCTATTAGCTCGTACATGATGTAAATTAGAATGTTTTAGACATTTAACACACTTTTTTACATAATCACAATAGTGTTGGTTGAGGGTGGGTCAATAGTAGCCATGATAAAGGATACATTTAGTGACTGCTAGGCTACTAAAGTGGCCCCTAGAGATCCCATAATGCATTTCCTTGATGGCATGGGAAGATTCATGGCTATGTAGGCAATGAAGGAGACTATCAAAACCATATTTTTAAATGATTCCCCCTTGTATGGTGTAATGTGAGGTTCTCTAAATGGGAGGAATAATGCCTAGTTGAGGTAGTTGAATGTTTGGTCATACCAAATGTTAGATGGGGATTCCTCTACATTATAAATGGTAGGGAGGTCAGATTGGCCATAAGAGGGTGTGGTAAAATGATGAAAAGTGACAAATATTTTGGAATTGGAAGGTTGAGAAGGGATCTGAGAATCAAGGCAAGCCATTGTATCCAAAAATTTATTAGTATATTGAGGAACAGATTGGACAAGGTAATGTTTAAATGATTTTAAGAGTTCATCAACTAAAAGATTATATTTTAGAAAGACATAATTCTTACATTGATAAGATCCATTGAATTGGTTGACCACAAGCTAAGAATCACCAAAGATATGGATTGTCTTAATTCCCAAGCTTTGAGAAGTTTAGACACCTATCACTAGGGCTTCATACTCGACCATGTTATTAGTGTATTCAAAGTCAAGTTTGATGAAGAGAGGAAGGGGTTCACCATTAAGAGGAATGAGAATAACTTTGGCACCACTACTTATTGGCATTTTTAGCCATCGAAGAACATGATCATTTGGTAGGTTATGTCATCTTCTTGAAAAAGAGTCATGATAGACTCATCTAGAAAGGTAAGAGGAGGTGGTTGGTTATTTTTTAAAGTAGCTTTGGCCAATTGATCAGCAATGACCTGCCCTTTAATTGACTTTTATTTGAGGAATTCAATGTCAAATTCAGCAAGAAGCATGAGCCACTTAGCCATATGCTAATTTTGGTATGGTTTAGAGTGCATGTATTTGATTAGGTTGGTATTAGTGATGACATAGGTCTTATGGTTAAGAAGGTAGTGGTGGAGTTTGGTGGACACAAAGGCCAATGCTAAGCATAGTTTATCAGAATGTGTATACTGAGTTTCATATTCTACAAGTGTATGCATAATGTAGTATATGGCTTGTTCTTTATGTTATTAATCTCAGTGAGGCAATATTGTCCCTAGGGAATGGTCATTGGTAGAGATATATAGGTAAAAGGGGTGGTCATCCTTAGGAGGGGTGAGGATAGGTGGTGATAAAAGGTATTATTTGATCAAATAGAAGGCCTTTTGACAATCACTACTCCATTTGAAAGAGACATCCTTATTTAGAAGGTGATGAAAAATTTGGCACCGATCTAAAAATTTGGAAATGAAATGGTGAATGGATTAGAGTTTTCCCTCTAGAATACAAAGCTACTTAAGGTTGGTTAGAGGGGGTATGTCTAAAATTGATCTAACTTTAGTAGGGTCTACTTCAATTTCATGAAGAGAGATGATCAAGCCAAGAAGATTTCATGAAAGGACCCCAAAAATGCATTTTTTGGGATTTAAATGAACATGAATATGGATGAGGCACTCAATATAATTGTAAGAGTAGTCAAGTTATCTTTTCAAAGTTTGGATTTCTATAGAAGGTCATCCACATAGTCTTCTACAACTTTATGGATGATATAATGGAAAATATAAGTCATGGCATGTTGGCAGGTTACAATAGCATTATTTAAACTAAAAGGCATGACTCTATCGCTGAAAGTTACCCAAAGGGTGGTAAAGGTAATTTTATGTTGATCTTAAAGAGCAATCAAGATCTGATTATAACCTAAAAACCCATCCATGAGAGATAACATTTCATAGCCAGCTGTAAGATCAATAATTTGGTCTATGTTAGGTAGAGGGAAGTCATCCTTGGAGAAAGTGAGGTTAAGGTCATGAAAATCCACAAAAATGCATAGACCCCCATTGACATTGGTGATAGGTACAATGTTTGAGACCCATTGGGGGTAGTTAATGGGTTAAATGAAATTTATGGAAAATAGGCATTGAAAATCTTCTTTGATGAGAATGGCTATGTAAGGATGCATGCATCAAAGTTTATGTTTAATAGGCTTGGCATCATGGTGAGTGACTATGTTATGAGTATCAATGGTGGGGTTAATCCCAACCATATCATTGTAAGACCAAGGAAATGTTATGCTATGGTCTTGGAGGAAAGAGGAAAAATCTTGAAGTTCCTTAGTATTTAATGATTGGCCCAATTTGAAAATGCTTGGGTTATCTAGAGTGCCCAAGTTGATATCGATGGTAGATTCATTCAACATAGTCAGAGCCTTAAGAGGGAGGGATTTGTGGATAGAAGAACCCCCCATACCAAGGTAGGTAAGAATGGAATCATTGTCTTGATGTCAGATGGTGGTAGAATCATTCTCTACCATTTTAGGATGTACAAGTGGAAGGACTTTGGTTTGATCACTCTTTTGATAGATGAGAGGGCCCAAACTTACAATTTTTATAAAAAAAAGTTAGGAGGGATAATATCGAGGTCTTCAAGTGGAGAAAGTGGTTGGGTTGGCAAGGATGGGATATCCTCCTCTATGGTGGTAATAGGTTTGAATGAATTGGTGGAATCTTGAGGTGGCTCATACCCAAGGCTGAATGACTCATTAGGTTGCAAAGTTCTGAGATGGGATAACTCATGAGGCCCTTGTTCATGGTGACTAAGGCCAAATATTTTCCAAGCATATCTATGAAGATATAACTTAGCAAACTTTGGTTTGTTAAGATAAGAAAATTTAGAGGTAGAAGGTTGGATGGATGATATAATGGTAAGGGATGGAAGTGGCTGATCAAGTCCCCCATAAATGATTTTTTTTATGGTTAAGGAGACCAAAGGGGATGATGGTTCCAACGTTAGGGTCATATGAAGGCTCATGTCTGAGATTATCATATTTTTGTGGGGTAAGGAGGGAATCTAAGGCTAAGAGTCTATATTCCCCAAAAGAAAGACATTGGAATGTGGTTGTCATATGGTCTTTTATAAGAATCTGAGAAGAGGGGATAAATGAACTAGTGGAAGCTTCATCAATAATAGGTGTGGAAATGCTATGGGTTTTGGCTGGTGAGGTTGTGTTGTTGGCAGATGGTTATGTAGAGGATAAATGATGAAGAAGTACATCATTGGGTCGATTTGTCATATTATAAGATGTAGAAAGACTAGGGTCAGCTTGGATAGTCACAACTTTCCCTTCATGTTCAAACTCGATACATCGATGTAAGGTGGAAGGGACATAAATCATGGCATGAATCTAAGGTCATTCTATTTAAATGTTTTATTGAAACTCTCTTACAACATAAAAGAGTTTGGTAATAATATATGCCCCTACATAGATGTGGAGGACAATTGTACCCAAGGTGGTAGCCATATCATCATTGAAAGATTGATGGACCGCTGAGCTTTCAAACATGATGTTTTCAAGTAACTATAGCTGGTCGTAAGCATGGGAGGAGATAATATTGATGATATCTCCCCCATCAACCATCACCCTTTTGATGCAAGTTTTATTGATATATGCTATAATGAAGAGGGGAGGATCAAGATCCTCTAAATAAATAAAAGGTATTTCTAAATTCTTGAACGTGACAAGGTTGGAAGTCTAAAGGGTACCAATAAAAGTGGCTAGAGGATGAGGATAATCAAGTTAGACCTCGATGGATTATAGAGCCTCTTTGAGTACTTAACAGTGATGGGGAGAGGTAGAGATTAACTCATACAAGCTCATCTTGGTTGGAGTTTAGTGAATGGATGTCTTAGTCTTCCCTTTATCCTTATATTGGGCTTGAGATTAGGTAATCATGTGAATAGTGTGCATAAGGGGGTTCTTTATATTAGATGGTTTCTTTAGTTTCTCCTCTCCACTTTTGGGTGAGATTAAAGATCAGATGGGTTGAGTCAGTGGTTAGATTGGCAATAAGGATGGAGGTTTGTCTAATAATAGATCATCATCTTCATATAAGTTGTGAACAAGCACTTGGAGAGCTTTATAGTTCTCGGTGTCATGTCATGGTGCCCTATGATATGTGCATATCAAGTTATCATTAAGCTAAGAGGGTTTGGTATGTGAAGGGTCAAAGGGTTTGATGGGTGGTAAGATCAGGGAAGAAGTTTGAAATAACTAATGGAGAATGGTTAATTAATATTCACTAAAGGTGGTAAATGTTTTGTGGTTTTTTCTTTTAGTGTTGAAGTGGGAGGCTATGTGGATGTGAGTTTGGTGGTAGTTTTCTTAGATAAAGTGGTATTCTTGATTTATGGTTTTGGTTTAGGCATGATGGTTGATAGGCTGGTGGCAGAGGAGGGCAAGGTAGGTAACTTAGTAATTGATGGTGTAGTGAAGAAAGGTTCTTTAGAAAGAAAGTATGAAGTTGTGACTAATAAAGGTGGTGGGGTTTTGGTCAAAATGATGGAATTTGTGTTTAAGGTAGAGGGTTGGGGACCCATAATGGAGGGCAAGGTTGAGGGAGGTAAAATTTAGTGTTTTGGGCCCTTTGGTGATTTCATCTCTTTAGTTGTTGTAGTTGTTGATTTTGGATGAGATTTGGTCATTTTAGTTGTCTTGGTAGGTTTAGGTGTTTGAGGGTCAATCAATTTGGAGGAGTTTTTAGTTGGTTGGGTGGAGGTTTTAGTTAGTTTAGAAGGGATAAGTTGGTCTACCAAAGAAGGGGTTAGAAGTTTTAGTTTGGTTCCCTTACCTTTATCTTGACCTTTGATAGAAGGTTTTGGAATTATAGGTTAGGTGGATGGAGCCATCTTCTCTTGTGAGATAGCTTCCAAATCATGGGTGGATGGTTTTATGATAGGGTAGGTAGGTGTGGTATCCTCCAATAGAGGTGTGGATATGGTTGATTCCTTTATTTGGGTGTCTAAAGGAATAAAAGTCAATATTTTTTCCTCCATTAGGTGAATGAAGAAAGAAGTGGTTGAGGTAATATTTCCTTCATCAATGGGTTCACTAGTAATCACATTAATAGTGTGTGCCTCATGAGATGATTCAGGTTTGTTTACATGATGAGGGGTAGAAGGAGCATGATTATGAAAAGGCTTCTATAATATGTCAAGGGTTTGGTTCAGTGGTGCATTAAGATTGTCCAATATGAGCTCCCCTTGTCAATGAAGGATTGGACAAGGTATTTAAAGGTAATGCACTTGTTGATGTCATGTCTTATGACTCGATGAAAAGCACAATGGTCATTCTAATTATACCAATTGGGCATGGGGTGATAAGAATCAAACTATTGGGGTGGTTTAATTGGTGGAAGTTAGATGATATTGGTTTTTAGTAACCTTTCCAAAATATAAGGATAAGGCTCCCTAAGTGGAGTTAATGGCTTATGATTATTCCAATTTTGGTTCCTTTGGTTTTGGTTTGGATAGTTGAATGGGTCTAAGGTTTGGTTCCTTAGGTTATGTTGGTTGGTAGATGGATGAGGTACAATTTTGAGGACAATTTTGGTGGTGGACTTGCTCTTGGAATTAGTATTGGTTGGGTTGTTTAGTTTGGAAGAAGAGGGCTCATTGGGTTTGTAAGTTAGGTTCTTATTCTTCAACTTTAATCTTTCTTCATCAATGGCTCTATTCTCTATTTTGTGAGCCATGGTAAAATCTTTATCGAATGTCCAAAAGCTTTGAACACACAATATGGATGAAATGTGTTTTCACATGCTTAGGTGAAGAGCTCTATAAGCTCAAGTTGAGGCAATGAAAAGGAAAGTTGGTTGATTAGAATCCTCCAATGAGCCATGAAATTAGTAATAGATTCATCTTAAAATTGTTGAATGGGGTAGAGTTTAGTAATAGAAACTTTCTTAGATATATTGATTTAAAAGTGATGCAAAAAAATTTAGGCTAGCTAGGTGAAGGAGAAGATGGAGTGTTTTGGGATGGCACTATACCAATCTAATTCCTGTCTAGATAAGGACATAGGAAAGGTATGGAGGAGAAGATTTTCATTATGTAAAATTAGGTAACATGCATGCCTAAATTCTCTTAAATGTTGTTATGGGTCCTCCTTTCTTTGAAATTTAGAGAATTTTGGTATTTTCCATTGTGGAGGATATGGTCAGAGAGGGACAGATAGATGGATGGGTTCATTGAAAATATGGTCATAAGAGATAAGGTTATATGATCCTAAGATGGATAACTCAAGGGTAGTCATTTTATCCATTAGCATCTTGACCAAGTCCATTTGCGGTTGTTGGGTTAGATAGGGATATGACACATTTTATTGGGGCTAGGTGACATGGGAATAACTAATGGATGGTTGAGATGATGTCACATGTGTGTGTGAGGTCACATAGGATTGGGTGGAAGGTGAAGGTATGTATACTTGTGTGCTAGGAACATATTGATAAGATGTCATATGTATGTGTTGGAGGGTTGAGGTTGGGGGGTTTATGTGTGGCATTGAAGTGATTAGTGGGTTAGTTGGTTAAAGGTGGGTAGTGACCTAAGCGCTTATAGGGGGGAAGTGTTTGTGGTATGGAGAGTACCAAGTTTTGCAAGGGGTTTGAGGTTGGTATATTGGTTAAACTGAAGGGAGTGGTATTAATAGGTGTGGAAGAGACCATGCTGACAAAATGGGTAGAAGTGACAAAGGGTAAAATTGAACCAATGTTAGAGGTATTGGTCAAGGTAACGGGTGTTTGGTTGGTGGTGGTAGATGGACCAATAATAGAAGATGAAGCTTGGCTAACAAAAGGGTGGGATGATATAAAACCAACCATAAAGTGGTATGGAATACCATAGGATGGATCCATGAGAAGAACTAAAGCCATTGAAGTATAGTAGGCTAAGGTATTAAGATAGTGTTGTAAAGCAATCATATTATTTTCTAGAAAGGTGGCAAAATCTAAATCACCTTTAGGGATTTTTGTAAGCATCGTAGGTGGGATATAATTGTACGATGAAGCATGGAGAGATCTATCAACATCTGAAGTATAATCCATGGATGAATATGAAGAAGAATATGGTAGTGGGTTGTTTTGGTTTTTCACTTGTCTGGTTAAGATGATATGAGAAATATAGAAATGGATAATGAACCTCTTTCTTCACATAATGAGAAAACAATTAAAAACCCAAATCAAACAATAAATGTGAAATTAATCCTAGGATTTATTTTAAATCTCTTTTGGTTTATGCCTTAAATAATGTGAAAGGGGAAATCAGCTTGAATAGGTCCTAAACAAGGTAGTTTATGTTTAGTTTCAGGTAATTTTTAAGCACTCAAGAAGAAGTCTATATTAGATCAAGTACATGGCTTGGTTCTTAGGTATTTCTCCCCTTAATTCATGATCCTGTAGCTAGTATAGATGCTTATCCAATATATATCTATTGCCAAAGTTAATACTCAACCAAAGAGCTGAGTTGGTTATCCCCTTGGTGATTAAATCCAAGAACTATAAGGCAATCTATTAGGTGATGAGATCCTAGTCAGGCATTGTATCAAGTGAGTTTTATGTTTTTTTTGTGATTTTTTTTTGGTTTTGTAACATTTTCTCATTATGGTTAATTTTTTTTGCCTTTAATTAATCTAGGTGAACTAATGAAGCAAGCAAACAAATAATGTATGTAATTAATTTTAACCCAAAGGATTTTTTTTTTTTAATTTGTTTTTATGAAAAAAAGAAAAACTAAAATGAACCTAAATTCAACATGAAGATTAAATCCTAATCCTAGGATGAATGCTCTTTTTATTTTTATAAATGCAAGAAAACAAAAATAAAAATTTCTACTTTTTTATTTTTTTCTTGATTTTCTAAATAAAAGAAGCTAAAACTTACATTTTAAAAGAGACAAATGATTAATTTTTAGAAATGAAATTACATATAAATTTAATTTTAATAATGAAACTAAATTTCATTAAATAAATAATGAACCCAATAAAAATCAAGGGTCCCACCAAAATGTTTCTATCTATTTTTGATTTTTTCCAAGTGTGAAAAGTAGAAACTAGCTATGAACGGTGTGGAAGAAAAACCTACTGAATGTGCACATGTTGGATCCAAGTTATTATGGATATATACTCCTTGTATTTTTAGGATTACCTTAAAATAATAAAACAATAAAATAAAATTTTTTATTAGATAAGTAGATGGGTTGATTGTCCAGCGTGAGCTAGATCCTAGAAGCAAAAGCTTTCTAGGAGGCTGTCAATCCACCTACTTTTAAATACTTAAGTGGTAATGATAAAATAAATATATTTCACCTATGTTACTGTAAAAATGCAATTAAATATATAAAATAACATAAAATTAATTAATAAAACTAGATTATTTGCTTAGATGGCTAAATTAAACCAACTGGTTTAAATAATACTAATGCTGAAATTTGGCTAAAATAGATTTGTGGTTTTTGGTTTGGATTGGTTTGATAAAGGTCAAAAGAGTGATTTGGTTTGGTATATAAATGGTTTGAGATTTTTAATGGTAATTTTTTCAAAAAAATGAGATGGATAAATGGTCAAAAGAGGGGCAATAAGGCAAAGGGGCAAATGGTCCAAAATGAGGCCAAGAAGGCAAAGGGGAAAATGGCCAAACTAAAGCCAAGAAGGCAACAGGGGAAATGGTGATCCAAAATAAAAATGGGACATGGATAGAGGAGAAAATTAAAATAGGGTGATGAATGAAGCAAGTGAAATAATAAATCCAAATGGAAAGGAATACATAAATTAATATAACTAAACAACAAGATTACCTCAATGCTTGAAGATGCTTGTTGATGAAGAATTGCTTGTTGATAGTTGATGAAGTAATTTTGGTAGAGTTTTTTTGTTTGAGTTCCTTCTCTTCAATACTATGACCTACTTTATGATACCTCAAAACCTTTAAGACAAATTTTAATTAAAAATACTAACTTCCAACTTAACCTTAGGTAAAAGAGAGGGTGGGTATTTACAACATTTGATGTGAAGAAACATGCCAAAATAGAGAAATAGTGGATCGATTAGAATTTATCCAAGTGGAATCAAGAATGAGTCAAGGATGAGGTTGGTGGGGGTTCCCACTTTGATCATAAGTCTACCATTTGGGGTTGGTGTGTCTCCTACCTTGCACATGAGTCCAATTTTGAATGGAAATCATGCACATGGGTTGAAATGAGACCAAAGACTTCTCCCCACCATTTCCTAATTTAAAAAAAGAACATTAAGGGGTGTAACACCAATTTTGGTGCCATTTTCCATGTGGAGGATTAAAATTACAAGGTGAGTTTGTGGAAGATTCCCATTTGGGTTGAGAAGTCTCCCATTTCATCTAAGAAGTCAAAAATGGGTGCCATTTGTCTTTCTCAAAATCTTTAAGAGGTAGGTATCTATTTTAAAGACTAGTTTCCTATGGTAATACATAATACATGTTTTAATGATGATCACTTAAGGATAAACTGGCCACTTTTCAAGGGGGGAACTTTGTGATGCTGAAATGAGATCATTAGGGACTTTGGGAAAGGGTCTCAAGTGGGGTATGGTGTTCCACATCTATCCATGTCATTTATAAGCCATGTCACTTTACATATCACCTCCAAATCACATTCCATGTCATGATGCCATGTCATCATGAATAGTGATAGTGGGTCCTACAGTGAATAGTGATTTTGAATGACATTATGTGACTAAGAGAATAATTATTTTGTTGGGTCAAGAGGGGTTTTGGGAATTTTTAAGAAATTTTAAGGATCCCAAGGCATTTAAGCATCAAAAAATATAAATGTGAATTTTTCTAGTGTCTACACCATGTCATGACCTTCCAAACTATAATACAATTATCTAAAATATAACACCCTCTAATAAAACCTATTTACTCTGGTTTGATAATAACAAGTAAGATGAGACAAATATAGTTAACGAGGGATTTACCAATAATATTTTAATAAATATTAAAAAATATATAGGCCTCTTGGTAAGCAACTTAATATCTCCATATTTAGGAATAAACTTGATATTACATTGGTTTATCATATATCTAAGAGACTAATTTCCTAAGGATTACTTGTAGACTTGTAAAAAACTAGGCCAGATAAAATCCCATATGGATTTGTAAAATTTAGAGGGAATCCATCAAGGATAGGGTATTTATTATTGTTCATACAATATAAAACATTTATGAACTCTTGCAATGTGAGTGAGGCATCACAAAATTATTGGTCAGTAGGAATGAACTTGTGAATCACCACATCAAGGCACTTCTGAACTGCCTAGGTTCACATGAATATATAAATTTGAGCTTAAAAAGCCATCTTATAATGATCAATTAAATTTAAAGATATTTATGATTGCGAGGTTAGATGGGATTGATCCACTTTAATGTATTTGATTTTCCTATGATCTTTCTTGGCTTTTAGCACTTTGAAAATTTCTTTGGAAGCCTAGTCACTAATATTAAACTAGTGTAGACAAGAACACAACTAGAAACCTTTAACTGCATGTATATCTACCACTTTAAGGTGGTTTTTGAGAGAGAATACAAGCAATTATAATTTCACATTAAAGGGATAAAGCTCAAGAGAGATAGTGATCTATCAGAGCTCATTAGACATGGCCTCTTTAGACTACTTTCTGATTTGAGAAACATACTTGCCATCATGGTAGAGGAAAGATGTGGTGCATATAATGGCATTATTATACCAGTACATCTATTTGGTAACATAAAGTGGTGAATCCATTTGAGCATGAGATGAAACCCATAATATTATTTATACCACATAAACCAAGACATGAGGTTAAATGTTTGCCACTAAAAGAGAGGGTCATCTAGACCCCATTTATTTTTGAAATAATACAAATCCTCATGTTCACTAATGAACCATTACATGGGAATGGACTCAACCTTTTCTTTGGGGTGTTCATTCATGTTAAAATATCCATAAGCTATCCATGTGGTATTTGTTATCCCATCAACCAGAGATCACCATAACAAAGAATACTCATGACCATCATTAGGTGAATAGATGTTGGGAATTCCAAAAGTATGGCATTTAATGTTAAGAATAATCTAGATTGGTTGATGTGAAGGGTCCTCCTCTATGGAAATATTGTCAAGGAAAACCTTAGGGGAAACTAAAATACAATTTCCTCTATGTCACTCCTCATACAAGGTGGTGATCTAGGTGGTGTCATTCAAAATGATTCATAAGGAATTATTAAGGAGAAAGACAAACACTTTAACTTCTTACATATAGATAATATCTAGAAAAAAAATATGTTGATAAGCATCACATAGAGTATTTATAGGTAAAATTTGTAAAAATCTAACATTCCATAATAAAATATTCATGAGGCAAGGTCATCCATCTAAAGCTCTCCTAGTCTATCCTCAAAATATGCCAATATCATAAAGTTTTTTTTTGTCAGTGAGGATGTCAATTTACACCTACCACAATGAAATGGCATTTGGCATTGTGTTCCTCTCGATGGGAGTTTATTCCTTTATGAGGTGGGTTCTAGGACTATCTAGAGAAAGATCCACTGGTTAAGAGAACCTTGCAAATGGTCATAATATAAATTTAGTAAATAAAACTAATAATATATATAAATATTAATATAAGGATACAAAGTGGCATAAGTTGTTTAGAGACTGACTGTAGGGTATGCAGAGGGCATGTGGGGCTACCAAGTGGCTTGATCTTAGAAGTGAGAATGTAAGATCAATGGTGAAAAATGAAAGGTAAAGTCAAGATTCCCCCAAGGATATTAAAATATTTAATTTTATAAATTTACGTGAGGACATGAGAAGAAGACATGTGTGTGTAGATGATTTTGCATTAACCAGTGGTCATTGGCATTTGTATTAACAAAAGGATAAAGTAGTGCTCAATATTTTGCTTATATCTTTTTATCTAAGAAAAAATAATTGATGTTTTAAAAGGAAAATTTGAAGATTAATTCAAATCAAATCTTGATACATTAGTTATAAGTTTTGAATATTTGTACAATCAATGATATTAAGCTCCAAAGTTGATAGTGTGTCTGACCATGCTCTACAAGTAACCTAAGAAGGGTAATTGAAGATTTATTGATGGCATTTTGGTGTTTAAAGATGAGATAAATATTAAATAGTGTTATATACTCTATGAGGAACATATATGTGGATTATGGAGGTTTTACCAATCCATATTCATTAGGAACATAGGCTTATAAGTTGACTATGTTTATTTAATACACTGGCAGTTTGAGTGAACATATTATAGAGGTAAGTTAAAGGTGTTCTAAGAAGAGTTTAAGAAAAAAAAAATATTAAGATGGAAATAAAGTCTCAAAGGTTCATGAAAATGTATTTTAGATATTCCTTTTCCCATATTAATTTATGGAGAGTCAAAATATCTTGACTATATTTTGACTGTATATGACCAATCTAAGTGGTCATTTTGAGAGAGTTGATTTGAGTGCTTAGAGCCTATCTTAAAATTTATAAGTTATATGATAGTGTTTTATAGGTCTTAAAGGTTTTATCCATGTGAAATAATAATATTTTTATGTGAAATATTTTAGTTATTACTTTATGAGTTTGAGACTATATTTTCTCTCTATAAAGGCCTAAAGAGCAAGGAGACCTAATTGGCAGGTTCAAGTACTGAGTTGGTGTTCCAGGTGACATGGACCCATGAGGGAGTGATAAAGGGTATATTTGAGATATTTTTAATATGTTATAATAATTTTTGTAAGTTTAAGGTGGTCCACTAGGTTGAAATAGTAATGTGTGGGTGTGAAGGCCTAATTGTTTTAGGTTTCATTAAGGCATAATGGAGGATTTGTCTTCGAGACTACGGAAAACCTATGGATTGTAGTGTTTTACCATTTAATGTGTGTTAAGACATATTTAAATTTTAATACAAGTATGGTAGGAATCTTGGCTAACCAAGATGGGTTAGACCAAGAAAGTGGTATAAGGCATATTAGGGCTATTTGTGAGGTTAAGAAACTGTGTAGATGAGAAAAATATTTGTGAAGGATATGAGAGCCATGTGGATATATTGAGAGGCATATCAGAGAGTTTATTACATGTATGACCTTGTGGTCATAATTCTAATGTTGAATTTATAGGTTTGATGAATGAGAACAAGTGAAGGTGTGTAGATTGATCCAAAAGGTGGTTTTGGATGCCTTGCTTGTGTGTGAAGGTTTGAATGAGTCAAGATGATTGAAGGATGTTATTTTTTATGGTTTATCAATTATATTGAGAAGTAATTAGAGTTTTTAATTTTTTAATTTTTTCATTTCATAGATGTTGTGTTGGTGCTCAACATTTTAGGCAAGTTGGTGTTTGTCATCTTTATGGGTGGGTACTCCTTGTGAAGTGGGTACTTCACTAAAGTCTCATATTAGTAATAATATTATAGGACAAGTAGTCCATGTGTTTTTAGGATTGATAGTGGGTGTTTTTCGCCCAAGAGGGTTTCCTACATAGATCTTGTGTTAACTTGATTTTCTTTCATGTTCATTATTATGAGTGGGTTATTTGCTTCTTGATTACTTATGGTGTATGACTAAGGGTTTGAAGGATTAATATTAAAGTTTTGAAATATATTGATTCACTAAGTCAACCATCCATTTTAGTGATTTTACCTCTAACATTTGGAATTAGATAAGGACCTTTTGTACAAGTTTAACCACTTCAAGGTAATCTTAGGTACAATGACAAGTTATCAAGGTTTCTCTATTAATCAAGATCCATTGTTTAGTAGATCCAATTATTATTTATAGAGTGAAATAATTAATACATACATCATGTATTTGGGGTTTTACACTTGTAAATATATTTTGGATGGTTGTTCCATGCCACCTACTCCTCCAACTAGTGTTGTAGACAAGAAGCTGAGTGAGAACAATTCCAAAGCTATGAATATTATCATTTGTGGTCTATTAGAGGTTGAGGTAACCAATTTAATTTATTATACATATAATAAAGAGATTTTGGACAAATTATAGATAATCTATTAATGATATTCAATATTCAATTTGGCTAACTACAAACCTACAGAAGGTAATTTGAAAGTCTCAAAATGAAGGAAGAGGATACAGTGGCTTCCTAAATTCTAAGATTTGATGAGGTAGTGAACATGATCAAAGGCATGGGAGAGGTTATTAAAGAAGACACTATAGTGCAAAAGGTATTAAAGTCTGTCACTTTCAAATTTTATTCAAAAATTTTTGCTATAGAAGAAAGTCATGATCTCACCAAAATGAATATGGATGAATTACGTGGCAATTTTTTCCTATGAGATGAGAGTTAATGAGGAAAAAACACCAAAAAAATAAGCATATTTCAATGTATAAAAGAAGAAAAATAATAATCTCCAAGGTAATAAGTTCAATGATGATGAGATTTTTGATATTGATGATGATGAACTAATAACTCTGTTAACAAGAAAACTAAAGATAGGTTCAGGCAAGTTTAAGGGCAAACTTCCCTTAAAATGTTTAAATTATGGAGAGATAGGTCAATTTATAACAATTTTCCTCATAAGCTTAATGGAAATGATAATGAATAACATGAATAAGATCATGATAATGGCAAGAAGATATTTGCCTTTGATAGGAGCAAGAATAGTTTCAAAAGGTATAATGGCCAAAAGAAGTTTTACAAAGACAAGATGAGTCTTTAAATCAAGGGATATTATAGCTCATCTAATGAGAATGATGGAAGTGATTCTAATAATGATATCTCTTCATGGCTAAAGAACGTAGCTTCTCATATCAGGATGAATCTACATGGTTTGAAGGTGGTTTAGGTGATACAGATGATGAATAAAATAAGGTAAACTATAAGACTAAGTTGATGAATATTCTTTAAGATATTAATATTGAGAAGAATTAAAAAAATTTAAATTATCAAATAAAGGACTATGAGGTGTAATTTAGTGTGTTTGAGGCAATAATATATGAAGACTTCAAAGAGTATAAAAATTTAGTCAATCTTCTTAATGATCAGTTAGAGACTATGAATGCAAACTTGAAGGCCAAACAAGTTGAATGTTCAAGGTATGCAACCGAGATTGGTTCTTTAAGAGATGAGTTGAAAATGAATTGAAGTTAAGTGAAGTCATTAATGAAGTTTGAAAAGGGATCGATTGATCTAGATAACATTCTAAGTAGTCAAAAATATGCAGTTATAAAACTAGTTTTAGATATATAGAAGAACAAAATAATAATACTCATGATGACTTAAAGAATTTTTATGAATGAGAACAATCAGAATTTAAATGTCAATAATTAGTCAAGAAATGAAGTTGATAATAAAAGGAATACAAATCGAAATAGATAAAAAAAAATACAATGAGGTATGTAAACTTTAATGGTTACTGCTACACTTGTAATCAATTTGGTCATAAGGATAGAGAGTGTGGAAGACATTTTAGGAATAAACTTTCATGGAATTATGAATGGAATCATCAATCAAGTAATCTGAGTCAAAGTGAGTGATATAGTTGTCATGACATAGGACACATTGCAAGATTTTGTCCTAACTAGGTAAGATAAGCTGAGTTTCCATCAAGAAGAGTGGTTCTCTACAATGATCTAGGATTTGATCACATTGCTAAGTTATGAAAACAAAGGACATCATGTGAGAATAAGTCATTTCAGGTTCTTAGAGTGCAAGGTAGAAGGCATGTTAAAATATGGAAACCAAAAGTGGAAAGTATGTGCCATTATGAGTCTATAGGTCCAAGTTGATTGTTTTACATGGTAGAAGATACTACATATGTTTAATAATGCCAAGGGTACTCATTATCTACTCATGTTAAGAATAAAGAGACAAATATCATTAAAAAGACAAGGGTAGTTGAAACTTGTCCTAAGGTATCTATAAATTTAAGTAAACAAACTAATTCTATTGAGTAAGTTTTCTATAAAGAATATTAGTTAACAATGTCAAGTATTGATGCTTTGAAATGTGAGACTAACACTTTAAGTGAAAAGGTATGTCAAGAATATTTATTTTATCCATATATTATCAATACCATCCTAAAAGAAAAGAAAAGTGATAAATAAGATAAACATGTTGATTCAATTAAGAAAAATAAGATGAAGAAGAATCATAAGTTTAAGTTGTATAAGAAGGAGAGAAAATATAGGGATTTTTGGGCAACTCCTAGTTTCAAATTGTTCTAGGAAAAGAAAGGTCATGAGAAGATACACTTGTCAACAAAATGAAGCATAGTGGTTTCTAGTTGAGTTTTGGTTGATATTGTAGGACAAGAAAGGTCATGAGAAGATGTGTTTGGTTAAGGGGGAAAAATGAGTTTTATGTAACTACTTTAAATTGTTATGATGGTGAGTTGTCAATTTTTTCTATTTTCATAAAAATTTTATGTTGATCTTGTTCTAATATGTACAAGGTATGTTTAGGGTTTTTGGTTTTGAAGGAAAAAACGTATCAATTTTTGTTGCTTAAATTGATTGGTAAAAATGATGAAGACTAAACACAAGGTTGTTATATAGTGTAAGGATAATGTGTTTTCATATTATTGGTATCATAAAGGTCTTAGAGTTCTGTATATGACAAGTTATGTCTATCATAGAGTTCACAGTGTTCTGAAGATGATATAGTTCCATGAGAGTACTTTGAAAAAGGTTATAAACCATGATGGCTTATATATTATAAAGGTAAATTATTTTTATATCCATATGATATTTATTCATGTATACTTTAATTTTTTAAATTGATCTAATGAATATATGAGATCTATTGGTGGTTTCATAAGGATATTGACTTAGTGTGGATAGTGTTGAAGAGTTGTTAATAGACCTTGTTAATTAAGAAGACTTATTGAAGATGCTTTTAAAATAGAGCATGGAGTTAGGGTTAGATAACTTAGATAGATAGAGGGGATTTAAGAGGTGTGAATAATATAATTGGGAGTCACTCTTAATGTTTTCAAGGTGAGTTCAAGCAGTTTTTGTTGCTCTTATATGTTTTGTCTTCATAGAATAGAGTTTGATTAAAGAAGAATGTGGTCATGAAGCATGTTTAAGAAGCTCAAGGAAATAATAGGTACATAAAATGTTATGGGGGATTCTATGTCATCTCTTAGAGGTGGTCCTTTACTACTATTGTTCCTTGAATTCTTTTCAAGTCCATAGGATCAGGTGCTGAGCCCACTTTATCATTATGTCAAAGGGGAAGAAAGTGATTGAGGAGAGAGGAAGAGTCTAAGCATAATATTTTTATTATTTTTTAACGTCAATGACAAAGGGGGAGATTTTTGGAGGTTTTCTAATGAAGTTTCCAAGGTGACCAAGGATGTTGATGAGGTGTCAAGTGTGTTAGAATGATAATGACAAAGTGTGCTTCAATGTTCTTTCATGGTTATTTAGTGGTTAACTTAGTGAGGCAATTGATGGATGATATTAATGGTATGGACATGTTTAAAAGACCTAATCAGGTGCCATTAGTTCTTGAAGTTCTTGTGGAAGTGAAATGAATTCATTAATGTAGTCATATGAAGGTCTAGGTTCAAGTAGTCATTTTGATAGATAAGGCTGAGTGAGCATATTGATGTCATTAGCATTCACAAATGTGAAGGTTTTAAGGGAAAATTTATATATGGATGTATTTCCATATTATAGTATATCATGTGGTCCAAATATGTGTGTAAATAGTTATTAAGGTGTAAAGTTGGCTTCTCAAATAGAGTTCACTAAGTTCTCATACTCAACAAATTTTGTGATATCAAAGATCTATAGTGAGAGTTTAATTAGGTAATGAAGATCTAAGGAAATAAATTAATCTAACCATATAATTATATAACAAAAATAATCATAATTTTTAGATAAAGATTAATAATGATTATGAAGTCTATTAGTCAAAGATCATAAGAATGAATGCAATAAAGACATGTCACATTCATGGAGTTTGGGAAGTAGATAAAGATTAACAGAGTGAATTTAACTATGTAGAGGAAGATAAATGTTGAAAATTATTAAATAAGTCAAAAAAAATCTCAATATGCATGTGGGCAGTCCAAGTTGTTGAATTTCATTGGAGATTGATTGTAGGGTATGCAGAGGGCACATAGAGCTACCGAGTGGCTTCATCTCAGAAGTGAGGATCTAATATCAACAATGACTGATGAAATTTAAATTAAATATCCTAACAAGGATATTTATGGAGTAAATTTTATCAATATATGTAATGACACAAGATGAAGACACATGTCTATAGATGATTATACATTAACTAGTGACTGTTAGCATTTGTATTAGCTAAAAGATATACTAGTGCTCAATATTTTGCTTATATTTGTTGATCTAGGATGAATTTATTGATGGTGCGGAAGGAAAATTTGAATATTAATTCAATATTCATACATATAAAGTTTTTATAAGGTTTTAATGTCTATAAATTCAAATATATCAATCTCCAAAGTTGACTACGTGTTTGACCATGACCTAAAATTAACCTGCAAAGGGTAATTGAAGATTTCTTGATGGTATTTTGATGTTTAAAGATGAGATAAATATTGAATAGTATTATATAATATATAAGGATAGTTTGTGTTTATTATGGATGTGTTAAAAATCAATATTCAATATGAAAAAAGGCTTAGAAGTTGACTATGTTTATTGAATATGCTAGTAGTTTGAGTGACCATATTATAGAGGTATGTTGCACTGAGCAGAGTTGAGGAAATAAATGAATATGAATATGTCAAGTAAGTCTCAAAGGTTCATGATAAGGTATTATATATCTTATGATTCCCATATTTAGTTATGGAGAGTCAAAACACTTCAATGTATTTTGATTGTTTATGACCAGTCTGAGTGGTCATTTTGAGAGAGTTGGTTTGAGTACTTAGAGATTGTGTTGGAATGTATAAGGCACATGGAGGTGTTTCATAGGTCCTAAGGTTTTTGTATAAAAATAACATTTTCAAACTTTTATTTATTACTAACACTTTTTATCTTGTTGGAATCCATTGAGTCTCAATCTCTCTTAGTGCATGCCTTAAAGGTTGCACTGGGAAAGGGGTGGGAAAATAATTGGTTCTTTGTAAGATTGTTGTAAATTTTTCCACTTGAAATATACATACTAATATCATCAAAAATATTTACCCTAAGCTTATTCTTCTCATCCTTACCCATTCTAGTCATTTTCCAAGCTTTATCCTCCTTGTTCTTGCCTCGACCCCCTTTCAACAAGTTGATTGTATGAGGTTGACTGGGTTGACCCTAAATTGTTTCATTGCATTTTTAACTTTGATATTTTTTATCTATTGGCTAACTTGTCTAAGGACTTAGGGAATTATCTCCTTAAAACATGCAGGGTCGACTAGGTCAACCCTATATAGCTGACATATTCGAAAGGATTTAGGGAAAGATCCACATATATATACAAGTTCATTTAAAACCATTTGTAAGAAGATAAGTGAAGAAGAATAAGTAAAAATTAACTTCTGATTATTGACTATTCTACTCGATGAATAAATCTTAGGGTATTATACTTGCTTTGGAGATATGGATCTTGTCTTGTGGAGAAGTCTTTTGGATGCATAGATAGGTTGTGTATCCTAGAGCTGATTTGTATTTGTTATTATTACATACCAAAACAATATATTATAAGGCACCTTGGCCAATATATATATTGAGGCTTGACATGCTCATTTTAAAGTTAAGTATTCCTAACTTTATTTATCCTTTATAAGACTATATATATAATTTAGTTTTGTTTCTCTCCCATGTATTAGGATCATATATACATTGATATGAGTATATATATTATATGCATGTTTAGTTTGTTTTGTTTTGTTTATAACCCATACTTTGTCCCACAAGATTTATGGAGCACTAGATTAGAATTATTTTCTTATTTATTAGAATAAAGTGAACATAAAACCAACTCTATAGGGTTGTTACATGATTGTGTTAGACTACAAGTTTTAGAACCCTTCTTAGGATAGTGTATTATAACAAGTGATCTCGTAATCAGGTCTATTAGATCCCCATATTAGTCATGCACCCTCTTAACAAATGTATCCCCACTCAAAAGTGTAGGTATGCTCTATCTTCTCTGAGATAGCATTGATTTATAGGCATGCTACATTTCTAATTGCATACATTTTAGTGAACTTGGAGTGAACTAACCCTTGTAGAATTTTCTCATCTTATTTCATTTCTTTCATTCTTTCATAATTATTTTTATCATATATTTTCCATAATAGATCAAATCTATCGACCCAATATCTAACTTCTATGAATGGGATTTTAGGTACAAGCTACAAAATTGATCATATGGACCCAGTAGAGGTTTTCATACTTCTAGACAATCAATCTAGACTACTAGGTTGACCTATTCAACCCTATACTTTTTTAGAGATCAAGTTCAACATACCAGGTTGACCTAGTCAACCCTATATATTTTAGGCACTCAATAGTAAGTTTTTGTGAAGCATGAGCGACCCAATCAACCTAGTTAGCAATATTTGCAAGAATATATCAAGCTTATTAAACAATAATATTCATTCTCAGCAACTCTGGTTGACCAAGTTTCCTTTATATCTCTTAATCCCTTTCTTTACTATCTTTCCTTTTATAGTTTTTAGTCTTTAAAACTACCTTTGTATAGTCAGCTAGATTGACCTTACCAACCTAGTTCTTTGTTCTGTGTGCAATCTAGATAACTAGGTCAATTCTACTAACCATGTACATTTTAAAACCTTCTATAGTATAAGATTGACCCTATCAACCATTTTTTGTATTTTTTGCATACATTATTGACTATATCAACATTATACCTTGTTTTAAAGTTATAATTAACCTTACATAATAGTAATTAGTTTACACATCCTTTTCTTGTTGCTTGCATGCTTAGAATATATCACATAGCTTAATTAGGTGGTTTTTAATTAATCATTTAGTTTCACTATTTTCTATTTTATGCACACACAGATAAATCAAAAAATCTAAACAAGCATTTTAACAATTATCTACCCAAGACCAACTTACATGGATTTCATCACTAAGGGGGAAGCCAAATTGATACTCTAGTCAAGTATAAAGCATGGTTAATGGTATATCCTAGCTAAGCACCCAACACCCTTATAATTGTGGTGTGTGAAATGAGGGGGTAGGCCCAAATACCAAGCCTATATCATTTACACTACAGTCCCTTTCAATCCAAACTACCTAGAACCATATTTAGATTTCTTTTTAGTTCCTTGCTTACACCTAACTTCCCATCACATTTAAAATCATATCATAATAATCTAATAAAAATTTAGGTTGAATAGTTACTTAGCTATTTACTTTCCAGTTTGATTGCTTGCTCTTTGCTCAATTATATTTTATATTTCTAAAAATTGCATTAGCCAGCGTTGGTGCAAGTTTTTTTGTTATGTTCCTCAATTAGATTGGTCAGCATTAATCTAATTAATTATTTATTTCCCTTCAGTTATTTATTTTCAAATTACCTACAAATGTCATCTTGTTTCAGTTCACACTCTAGTATAAGATTTTTAATTTTCCATATCTTCTATATTGGGTCAACCCTGTACATTTTTCCAACCTCTGTTGACTATATTAGATTAACCTAGTTCACCATGTACTATTTGTAGGCCTTATTTACTATACCGGGTCGACCTAGTCAACCCTATACTATTTTTGTTACTTCCTATCTCTTTATTATTTTTTTCACCTCTTTCTTATGTGGTTATCTAATTTTATCTCATCATGATGACATTTTCTTAGCATTATTTTAGTCTGAACATCTTATAATTAAAGATTTTGATAATAACCTTACTTATTTCATTACTTCAAATGAAACTATCCAATTTTTTCCTTCCTCTTCTCCTAAACCAAAACCAATCATGACATAATGTAATGTAGCTGAGATCATTCATCCTAGTGCTCATCTCAATACCAATTTTGGTTAAATATTCCACATACTAAACCCCCTCCTATCAAAATTTATACCCTTAAAACTAAGTTTAGAATCCTCTTGTTACACCCATAACAAGATCACCAAGTCTTACCAATTTTGATAGTAGCATGGTTGAAACCATTGAAATTAATAATCTAGATGATTCTCAACTATTCAAAAACATTAATTATGGATTTACCAAGCTTCCTTCTTATTCTACAACACTTAAGACAACTAACACTAATGTTGGGAAACCTCCACCTATAAAGAATCCTCCTCCCACCAATACTAGCAATCCTCTTCTTATCAACACTAATACCCATCCTACAAACACCAACCCACCTATTAGTACAACTCAACTTATTGCACAAGTCATATAGTAAATGAACATCATGTAAACAACTAATCAATCTCAAGTTATGGACATACAACAAAATTTATGCAATATTATTAGTCAACCACCTCAAGTCATCATGTCTCAACTAAATCAAAATTTTGTCCCTCCTCCTCTTAGAGATGCCAGTGGGAATATCATCCCCCAACCTCCAATGAATAAAAAAATTCTTAAAAATCTTCAAAATGAACCTTTATCCCCATTCTTTGCATCCATAGACATTGGAAACATTTCTCCAACTATCATGTATAATGGGACTAAGGATCCTACTATCTTTCTTAAGTCTTTTGGTAATCCATATAAGGAATGGGTCCAAACTAGCACCTTTTTTACAACCAGGATCTTATCAAAAACCCTTGTTGGTGATGTACTTGAATGGTACAACCAACTTCTTCAACATTCCATCTCACAAATAGAGGATTTAGTCAATGCTCTAGTGAAGGAAATTCAACATGGTGACCTTCATGAAAATTACCTTAGCCATTTCATCAATACCAGGCAACATCCTAATAAATTTGCTCATACTTTCATGAAATTATGGAAGTCTCTCTCTCAAAAAGTGGAACATAACACGAAAAATTATACTATTTTAAAACTATGTGTCACTACTCTTAAACCTCCCCTTCAATACAAAGTTTGAATCTTTTCACCCAAAATTTTAGAAGAAGCCTTAGACTAAGAAAAAAGACAAGACTATTTTATGACTCAATTTGACCCATCTCAAACAACTACTAAAGAACCTTTTCAATCATTTTCTCTTAAAATTAATTCATCCAAGCCTCCCCAACCTCAAAATAGAGCATCTAATTGAACCAATTTTTGCCCAACCCATCCTCCCTTGAGTTTATAACAACCTAAGAAGAAATTTCCACCCTCTAAACCCATGATGTTTGATTCTTCCAAACCTCCTCCAAAATTGTAGGATCTTGATAAGTTTTCTTTATGGCATGCTACTATAGGTAATTCTCATGAGTCTTTTCGTGATCTTCACCATTTTATTATTTATTCCTTGCTTGGTCCACATTTCAATCTTGATATTCTCATAAAATAATGTTATCAAGATTATCTTCAAGCTTCTCAAAGTCAATCTCAAGAACCACAATCACATCAACATCAAATACCTAATGAATAATAATAGTTATCTCATACCTACACCTCATTTGTTAGTTTTTTTCAAACCACAATTTATCCTTCTTCCTACACCAATAAGGAAATGAAAGCTGACATGAACAAATTTAAACATATTGTGGCATCCATTGAACCCTAACCTCTTAAGTCACATGAAACCAAAGAGTACCTAATTCAAATACCTACTCCAAAACATATAATGCATGGTCATCCTTTACCTCATTTATCTTATCATACCTCTCCCACACATCATATGTCATATTCAACATCCTTAAAATTTAACAAACTAACACATTTACCTATCTCCAAATGAACATAAAAACCCAATTCAAACCATTTTAATAGTTCAATTTTACCTCACTCCACCTTACATGTTGGTTCATCTTGAAATTCCCATCCACATGTCCCTTATAACTTTGGGACATATTGTGATGCCCACTCTTATCCTAAAATGCATAATAACAAACACAATCACCTTTAAAAAACCACTTGAGACTTATAGACTTGTATTTCACATGCTCATCTTTAATACAGACATTAACATATATCTTACTTGTTCCTTTTGTCTCATGTTTTTATTATGCACTTTATTTCATTTAATTTCACTTTATAAGAATCATTATTTTGCTTTACATTCTTTGGCTTTATTACACATTACATATGGCTTTTGATTTCATTTTTGGTCCTTATATATCTCTTTTATTTTTGTCTTTTTTTATGTTATTCTTTGCCTTAGTAGCTTTATGATTATTTTTCCCCTTATTTATCATTTACCTCTGTGGATTTATCTTTTGTGAGTTTTTAATATAAGACCATGGATAAAACCTAGCCATCCACACAAAATACCACCTTTTCTTATTTTCTCATTTTATTGTTTCACATGTTTCTTTTTTTGGCACCCTCGTGGGTTTCTCTTTTATGAGTTTCATTATAAGACCATGGATAGGACCCGAGCCTCCTCATAAAATTACCATATTGCCATTCCTTTTTTATAGAATTATTTTTATCCTTGTTTTCAAATTTAGCTTTTGCTTCTTTTGATAGATGGAATTTGCACAACAATCTATGTTAAAATGTTTTTAGCCATTTCTCTCATTCTTATGATAAGGAATCACACCTTTGCTATCATTGTATCCTTTTTTTTTACCCTTTGCCAATTTTTTTTATTTTAAGTAATTCAAGTTGTTCTATGTCATTCCTCTTGATTTTCCATTTATTTCACTCCACATTGGATAAAACAAGGTCAAAGTCAAGATAAAACTTTTATTTTACCTAGATTTATGAAACTCTTAGACCCCATGCTCTTTGAAGTTCTCTCTCTTAGCAATAAAATCCTAAGTATTCAAATGAAAGTCATCTTTATCACCCATATTTGGTTTTCCAAATTTGTATGGAGGAGGAATAGAAGAATCCATCAAGAAAGTTTAAAGTCAAATCATTTGAAAAAAGGAATTGATAGCCAAAAGGCAACATACAAATCTCAAAGTGGCAGATTTGAATCACATCCCAAAAAAAGTGGATATAATATCCAAGCTGGGGAAAAAAACTCAAGGGATTTTTTTTGAAGATTTGCCTAATTCATGCTATGCTTGTAAGAAACAGGGGCACTTCGTTAAAAACTATCTGTCTAAAAGCAAAAATCTTCTGAGTGGTGTTTTGGATGGGCAAAAAATTCAGCATAAGAAAGAATGGAAACTAAAGGAAGATCATAGACAAGAACAAAAGATTAGTGAAGATTTTGAAGATTTAGATGAAGAGGCGGATAAAGAGCCTTCTTGTGAAGAACCTAAAGATCCACAAACTGAGGCATATAAAGAGTTCTCTGTTGAGAAAGAAAATTCAGAAAAAGAAGGAGATGGACTGCAAATAGATATCAAAATTCCTGAACAAAGAATAGAATATTTGATGGATTTATCAAGACAAATCGTTTGCTATCAAAGGATAGAAGAGCGATGGGGAGATGCTGATGACAAAAGCATACTAGAAGAAGGAGAAATCTTGGCTGAAGATGTAAATAATTTAGAAGAGGGAGATATTCTCCTTTCTCAATCTAGGGAGAATCAAGCTGATAATGAAATCCCTTTGGAAGAGCTGCAGGAGAACCAAAAAAAAAGGGGTGGAAAAAACACGAATACTAAGGGAGTAGAAACTAGAAGCAATAAAAAAGACAAGGAAACAAAGGTGAAACAGCTTGTTTATGCTCGAGATAAACTTGGAAAAAGAGATGAACAACATCGTAAGGTGAAACCAGATATTGGCTCTCCTAACAAACTTGGAAGAAGACCCATAAGGAAAACTAGAGAGCTAGAAAGTATGAAGAATATTGCTGATGGCAAACAAGCAACTATTCTAGATTTTACCCCAAAAAATAAATATTAGAGCATTTCTCAGGATATTAGGGGGTTGATTGTCTAATGGTTTTTTGAGGTTATCCTTGTATAACCTGTTTTTGTTGCTACATTTTAGTAGGTTTAAGGATGGCTTTTCATGGTGCATGGTAATGCTTTATCTTTTTTGTTCCTGTTAATGGGTTTCAGGGCCCCTTCAAAACCTATTTTTACCTTAATCTAAAACATACAAATCTCAAAAGTTAACATCACAATAAAAGATATGATAACAAGCACATATATTATCTTAAATAGAATCCTGAACTCCACAATTGGCCTCACATGGATATGAGGTCTATTGGGGTCCAATAGGCTAGTAGATTGGAATAGGGGAATTCAAAATACTCTATGGTAATACTTAATTTCACATGTATGTAACCAATCTTTGTATTAGACTAATAGTTCTATAAGGGGTTTTATATAAAAAGGAGCATTTTGTGGGAAGGCAGGTCTATTTTAATTTTTATGCATATAGACTTCATAGGATGATCTATATACTTCATTTGTTGACCTATGACTTATGTAGCTAAGAGAATTTCTTTAGAGTACTTAAGGTTAAAAGTACTCTTGTTTTGACAAACCTAATTTGAGTGTCTTGAATTTGATAAAGAATTCCTCTACCTTGGGTTTTTATTTTATTCCCCCCTCCACCTATTTCAATTTCCCTTAAGAGACAAATTGTGATTCCATATCTATTTTCCCTCTTCTTTAAATTTTTTCTTCAACTCTTAAAAACATGTTAGCATTACTTTGTTTCAGTTTTATCTATCTTTAAAGAAAAATACATTTTTTAGGAAATATGGATTACACCCTTACACCATTTATTTACTACACCATCTCATTTTCATCCTATTCATGACATTAGGTAGTTATGTTTTCTATGTTTGAGTTTTCATCCTTTAAGATTTTTTATTTTCATTTCTCCATCATGTTCTTGTTTAATTTTTGAAGAATTAACTTATATTACATATGAAATTTTCCATTATTACATGTTTCTCTTTATGTATACCTTCTTCATGTTTGTCTCACATCTTCAATTACATTTCTTTTTTCAGTCTTTCATGTTTTTAAATTTTTACCTACCTTACATGATCTTACTTTTCCCTTTCTTACATATCTTTGTTCAATTCTTCTTGCATTGATATTTCATTTTTCATTCATGTTTTACATGTTTCCCAATGTGATTTAGTATTTTCTACATTAATTTTTTTCATTTATGTTTTACATGCTTCCAAACCCGATTTAATGTGTTTTACAATCATTTGTCATTCATTTATAATCATTTGTCATTTATTTACCATCATTGATAATTCTTTTTCCATCCTTTTGTCATTCATTTTCCTTCAATATTTTATCCTTGCGTTAATAATACTGATTCTCCAAATTTTTCTAATATCCTCATATCTTTTCCTTAACTCATTTTTCACTATCATATGCCTATCTTCCAAAAGCTTTTGATTTTTTTCTACTTTTTTTGCACTAAATTCTACAAGTTTACCTAGTGTTCTTCACATTAGATGCCTTCACCTTTTATTGTAGTTTATTTATTTATATATAACATTAAGGTAATTATAGGTATATGTTTTTCAATTATGTCCTTTCATTTATCTTATTTACTTCTTACTGCACTTTACTGAGCATTAGCATTGTGTGTTATTATATTCTATTTCTTGATGCACCATCGTATGTTGCACTTACATGACACGTGATGAGATTTGAGTGGGGAATATGTATACACATAATATTTTCAAAATTTTAACTATTATTGACACTTTATATCTTTTAGGACCCTATCGAGTCTCAATCTCTCTAAGTGCATGCCTTAAGGGGTGCATTGGGAAAGGGGTAGGTATACCATTGGTGATTTGTAATATTGTTCTCCTTTTTTCCACTTTCCATCTACACACTCATATCCTAAAAACTATTTAACCTAAGCTTATTCTTCTCATCCTTAACCATTCTAGTCATTTTCCATGCTTTATCATCCTTGTTCTTACCTTGACTCCCTTTAAACTAGTTGACTATACTAGGTCGACTAGGTTAACCTTATACAATTTTTAAATTTTGATTATTTTACATGGTCCACAAGGTTGACCCTATATTATTTGAGGGTATTTTTCACTTTAAACTTTTTTATGCCTTCAGCTGACCTAGCTCGAGACTTAGTGAATTATCTCTTGAAAACATATAGGGTTGATTGGGTCAACCCTATACAAATAACATATTAGCATGGATTTAAGGTAAGATCCCCCTATATATACAAGTTCATATAAAATAATTTGTAAAAAGAGAAGTAAATAATAATAAGTGTGAATGAACATCTACTTATTGACCATTCTACTTGAGTAATAAAGCTTAGGGTCCTATACTTTCTTTGGAGATACAGATCTTATCTTGCAGAGAGGTATTTTAGATGCATAGATAGGTTATGTATCTTAGAGATGATTTGTCTTTTTTATCCTTACATACAACAATAGTCTCTTGAAAATCACCTTGGCCAAAGGAGAGATTGAGGATCAACGGGTTCATCTTCAAGGTATGTATTCCTAAGTTTTTTAATCCTTTATAAGAGTAGATAGATAATGTTGCTATGATTCTCCCCCATGTATTAGGATTTCATATACATTGATATGATTATATGTCTTCTAGGCATGTTTGTTTAGTTTGTTTTGCTTCTAGCCCCCACTCTTTGCCAAAAGCTTTGGTGAACACTAGATTAGATTTATTTTATTATTTATTATAATAGAGTGAACATAAAACCTAAGATTGATTTAGGGTTGTTGTGTGATTGTATTAGATTGTAGTATTTGGAACCCTTCATTGCATGGTATATTGTGACAAGTGATCCCCTAATCAGATCTAGTGGATCCCCATATTGGTCATGCCCTCGTTTAACAAATATATCCAAAATCAGAAGTGTAGGTATGATCTATCTTCTACGAGCTAGGATTGATTTATAGACATGATGCATTTTTTATTGCATACAAGTTTCACCCATGTGATCTAATCATATAAATATGTGAAATATTTGAGTTATTACTTCAAAAGTTTGAGATTATGTTTTTTGTGTATAAAGGCCTAAAGAATAAGGATACCTAATTAGTAGGTTCAAGTATTGATTTGGTGTTCCAAGTGACATGGACCCATGAGGAAGTAATCAAGGGTCTATTAAAAATAGGTTTTATATGTTATAATCATTGGTGGAAGTTAAAGGAGGTCTAAGGGGTTAGAATAGTAATGTGTGGATGTGAATTCCAAATTGTTTTGGGTCTCATTAAGGCCTAATAGAGGATTTGAGTCTTAAGGATTATGGACTACCTATAGGGTGGAGTGTTTCACCCATGTAACATTTATGGAGACTTATTTTAAGTGTAATACAAGTATGGTAAACATCTTGGTTGAACAAGATGGGTTAAACCAAAAAAAATCTGTATGTACAAGGCATATTTGGGTTGTTTGTGAGGTTGAGAAAGTGTGTAGATGAGAAAAAGATTTGTGAAGGCTGTGAGAGCCATGTGGATGTATTGAGAGGTATATTAGAGTGTGGATTACTATTTTTAGGACCAACATCCCCCTTTTTTACTTCTTTTCAAAATGGGGCCCTTGTTAATATTTTTAAGCATTCATATCCTAACATGGTTTATATGGTATCGTTAATTTTTTTAATTAGGGTATCATCCACCTAAAAAGGGAATGGGTCCTTACCTAGTTAATTATGCTTTATGAACTAACCCTACTAATGATAAATCTTGAATGATGAAATTCAGATT
Source organism: Torreya grandis (assembly GCA_037957365.1). Lineage (NCBI taxonomy): Eukaryota > Viridiplantae > Streptophyta > Pinopsida > Cupressales > Taxaceae > Torreya > Torreya grandis. The sequence goes on from JARHVA010004199.1 coordinate 1,603,393, forward strand.
TCATGGACAAAGGTAGGGTTCTAGAGCAAGAAAGCCTAGGGGTTCAACTTTAAATTTATGCAACAAAAAAATTAGCAAGAATTGGTCCTCTTAAAAGACCATAAGTTTCATTTTACATTAAGGATCGGTTACGTTTTTAAACATGCCTGAACCTTGACATAAAATTATACTTAATTCCCTTTTATTTCCTTTCCCCTTTTAAAGCCTACCTAACCTTGTTAAATTTTGTGTACCTGAAGCCCTTTTCATCCTTAAAGATTTAAAGGTCTTATCAACATTTCATCTTAAGTTTAATCTAGAAGTGTCTTCATATTTGTTAAGCATTAGTCAATGGTTAACATTCACCTGGAAGCCTAATCTGATGGCATGATATCCTCCTAATACAAACTACATGATAAACACCACTGATTACAAAAGTTTCTATGGTATTTATTTTAATGACCTGACTCCCATCATTTGACAGTCACGAAGATGTATTTGATGTTAGTGAGGCCTTCAAAATAAGCCCTATCCAAACTTTTATCTTAGGCCAAAAGGGGACATTCTAAACATTAAAACTTAGGCTTCTCACATTAAAACTTAGGTCATAGTGCTTATTAATACTATTAATATAATAATTAATCCTTCAACCTAAGCCTATGTATATTATGAATTGACTTAATGTTCATACATCTTATAGGATATAATGTCCCAAATTCATCATAGGATCCTAATCCAATGATAAAATATAAAATGGTTTGCTGAAGGCTGAACCAATCAAAAATGAACTCATGGATCATAATCGATGGTTTGCGCTTCATCATCGAGCTTGATTTGATGGCCTATGTCAACCCCAAAGTCCTGAGAGCACTGAGATTGTGATGCATGACATGTTACCATTTAGCTAAAGTAACCTCATGAGCTTTAAATTGATGGTCACACACCCATCATTTGACATCCACAAGGACATCTTTGACATTAGTGAGAACATCAAATTTAAACATAGTCACCCTATCAACCAATCAAGTCCAACATCATAGATCATGATCAATGGATCTCACTCAATCATTAATCCTAATCTGAAAGTACAAATCTAAGGTGTAATTTAAAAATTAGGACCTTAGAGCCCAATTTCTTGACACCTAGATAAACCACATCCAGTCATTTCTTAAGAAAACCAAAGCATACCACTTGGCATAACTTGGTCATCCAAACTCAAACGCCCAATCAAAATGGACTACTAAATCTTAATCAAGGGCTCATGTTCATCCTTGGATCTTGATCCATTAGAAAAAATAGAAGGCTCTATTTAAAAATAAATGGTTAGTCTTAAGAAAAAATCTTTTGAGATGCCATGAAAACACACTCAGAGAGGTCCATGTAAGCACTAAAAGGCAATCCCAAGATATGGTAGATTAAAAAATAAAATATTTGAATAAGTGGTGCCATTCATAAGATATGAGGCATGAATACATTTATGAAATCTATCACCTTCACCATTAAAACCTTAGAAACCCTACCAAAATAGCTTAAAGCCCCAAAACATGACTAACTAAGGACCTAACTTCATTAAGCAAGATCGAATTATCATCCTGAGTATAAAGGCTAGTCATATTCCAATGTAATTAAGATGATGGTAGTGGGAAGGAAAAAGTGGAAGGAAGAGATTGTATCTATCCATAGACCATGAAGGGTGATGCTCTGGGGACACTAAATTAGACATAGGGACATTAACCAATAGAATGAAGAATTGGTCTAAGATTTTCTTCACTATTGAAGAGTTGTAACCTTTGTCATCCAATGAGAAAATGGTGGTAGTCACTAAAATGAAGTTTGACAACCTAGTTGTAGTCCAAATGATAGGTCTTCATCAAGCTACTACCAAACCATAGGTTATACCCTATATTGACATCCTTGCACCCTTGTTTATGGATTGTAGAATTGATAATGATTGATTATCAAAGGAGAGTCAAGGAGGATTTTTTAAATTTCCATAGTAGCCTTGAAGGTTAATAAAACTCCCTAAATCTCATATTGAACTCCCATCCATAAAAGAGTTGACTACCTAGCATATCCTAGATGTCATTTTGAGACCATGGTTAATCTAAGGTAATCATGTGGCTATAAATCATGATGTTAGGATCCTCATCATATAATTTAGGGAGGGCATTAGGATCATTATGACCTTACTAAATAGAGATTTTATAGCAACCACCACCACCTATGTTGACCCTAGATGGGTTTCTTACATATACTTCATGAGAGCAAAAAATCTGACTCCACTTATTGGGGAGCTAATTAGTATCCACTTAGGAAGGTAGTTTTATGGAATTAAGAAGAAGACAATTTAGCAATTCACCAAGATGTCCTATCTACATCTCCCATCATCACTCTAAGAATTGGCTCCCCATAGTAGAATCACCATCTCCCATCTTTACTCCAAGATTTATATCTTCAAATATAGGGATCATATGCAATTCATCTGTGATTGCATATATCCCATATTAAACCAGAGCATCACAGAATATCCCATGCTCAAGATTCACCCTCTTTTCAAAATATATGTTGATTCCATGGGAGATGTTTGGTTTTATCTAGACTACACTATCCTTAAGATTGAGTGTAACATGACCCAACCATTTAGGTTTCTTGTTTGCATTCCCCTTAAGTTGGTTGAACAAGAAATTGCATACTAAATTTTTCATGGAATTGCAAACACGTACAGAGAGAAGAGGAAGGTAATTATGCATCCCTTCCCATTTTTGATTAGGAGAACCTTTGTCAGGGACTAGAATCAATTATACATTGTGTTCAGGTAGAGGGATTCCTTCTACTTACAAAAGGATGAACTAAACAAATGGGTCCCAAATAACACAATTATCCCTCAATTACAATCAAAGTAGCTAACCAAGGTGGATTATAAGCACATGGTTGGTCCATATGACCATTTCTATACTAAAGCTAAAAACTTTGAAGAGGTCATTACTAGATGTAGATAGCATGGTTTCAAGCTTGACCACAAATTGCAAATGGAGGAGAAACCATGTGGGGAGAGATGGAAAATGAACCCATTATAGTATCATTTGTTTCCCTCTACTTTAATTGCACCTCCAAGTCAACCATCATTGATAACATTCCAAATTTAAGGAGTAGGTGAAATAAGACTAGAATAAAGGCTAGGTGAAGGCCCTTCATCATCAACCCAACCTCTAAGACCATATCCCCTAGTATAGCACATTGATATGTTTACCTTAAAACCTTATGAAATGGTAGAAGAGTTCTTCAAGGAACTTGCATAAACCTATGGATCTAACCAAGAGGATGAGGAATCCATAGCTAAGGTAGCACAAAATGAAGGACCTTAAATAGGTTAGGAAGAAGAGAGAAAAGAAGTGGCATTGGAATGGGTCCCTGTTACTTAAAAGAAGAGAGAAGCTAAGATGGCCCTTGTTCCTAGGTCCTCCAAAAGATCAAAGGTAAATTGAACCCATCCCACCGGTGAAGTGAACCTATTCAACAATGAATTCCCAATAAATGGACCTATCATCCTAGACTAGTTCATAAATGGGAAATTCTAAAATATTCCATCCCACTCTCATTCATGGGTAATCACTAGCACTTCAAGAGTGGACACCCATGATAATATCAAACCTTGGATCAAAGAGCTTATGAAGGAGCAAGAAGAGAGGGGAATTGTTGAAGCTATAAGAGAAAGTGGAAAGAAAATGAAATACCCAGGAGCATCAAGTGGAACTAGGATTAAAACCCTAGAGACACCCAAACTCTCTAAACCAGTTGCCATTATCATGTATAATATAGATACAATAGGGTTTGAAAGGGTCACAACCAAGAAATCCACCATTGGAACTAATGATTTCACCTTTCAAAATGTGTAACCTTTTTTATTCCTGACTCTTATACAAGGGTAAGTAATAGGGGAACATCCCATCCATCAAGAGGATGTGGCAAGTTTGGTGTTGGCCTAATTAGTAATGACCTTGGCTAGAATCCAGGGGACGTAGTAGAGGATCACTAATCTAGAAAAGGAGAAGAAAGACTTCGAATCATAGGTTACATTTTCAGTTGCTAAGGATGTAATGAAGTTATTGGATAAGTCATTCTTTGACACATTTCAAGGGTTGAAGGTCTTGAAGCTTAGATCAAATACCTTGATCCATAAAATTGAGAAACCATAGACATAAATCACTCAATGATATAACTATAGAGATCAAGAAGCTGAATTGATTAATGTTCATCACACCAAGAAGGTCTAAGGCATCAAAATCATCAAGTTGAAGCATTTACATGCCCTCCCAGGAGTCATTAAAGATATCATACTAGACCTAAACAACTAGTGTGATAATGTCAATAGCCTTTTGGAAGAAGACAAGGGCTTGATGGAAAGGATGAAGGAGCTCTTGAAGGACCTATTGGAAATACCATCCAATACCAATGCCACATGCCTAATGAAGGATGAGGATTTTAGGAAAAGTGTTAGTCTCCACATCTAAAGCATTAAAGAAAACTATGGCCAACATACCAAGGACAATCATAAGGTCCTTAGTATCATCCTCACATCTAAAAAGTATATTGTAGAGGTCCAATGCATCTAGGAACTCAAGGCCAAGGGTGATAGGGGATTTGACACATTGATAAGTCAAGAAGAGGATTGTTTGATGAAGCCTACAATAGATTTTGAGCTCATCAATGAACAATATACTAAGACAAAGAACATCCTCATATAGTGACTCAAGTGTCCCACCAATGTAGCATAAAAGAATATTCTTTTTTAAAATATATGCTACTATGTTAGCATTCATTTATCCTTTGTCAAAATTGGCATGAAAGCCTTTTGTATTTTATCTTTGTATTAAGGATAACTATCCTTAGCTTGCATGTGGATATTTTTTGAAAGTCAACCAGTAAACTACCTATGTTTTCTATAAATAGGTTGGGATTACCATTTTTTAAAGGGAGGGACTTTGATTAATTTTTATGAAACATATAATTTAATAAAATTATGGAATTCTAAAAATATTGTTTGAATAGTTCATTAAAAGCTAATGTTGTCTCTCAATTACACATTATTATTGTAAATTTGAATGGTTCTCTACATTTTGAGCTAAATTTTTGTCATAGGGATATTAATGTTTTATAATGCTAGATTAATTTAAAATCTCTTAAGTATATTTCATTTTAATTGCTCTATATTTGGATCTACATGTGCTATTTAGATTATAGTAGCAAACTTTTAAAGTAAACTTGGTTCTTACTTGTGGTTTATATATCTTCTTTGAAGCTTGTTTGGTTTGTGATGTAATATGAGTTTATACTATTTTACACTATAAATTGGTTCATGTATGGTCAAATTAATTATAAATTTCATAATATTTGAGATGGAAATCTTCAATCACATTCTCTTTTCTGCCTTACCCTTCCTTTTACTATTTTCTTTATCAAAACTCACCTAGTTTAAAGTTCACTATTAATATCCATTTAGATTAAATTGTAGGCTTAGATTATCCCAAAGATCTAGACCCTGGTGGCTCCCAACCACCAATTTAAATAAATATTATGGATAGTTCCTATACTCTACTTCTATTCCACCATAGACATCATAGAATTGTCACAAACTGCAACTCATGCCTTGAATTCCTAGAATCCTAAAATGAGAAGTGTTCATCAAAACTAAAGATAACTTGTGAGGTGCTTAGAAGCATCTATAGGAGTAATTCCACTTATGATAGAAAGAGGGCCCACTTGATCAATTGAAATGATTATTGCATTAAATATAAAGGATTTTTAACCCTTATGAGTGATTCTTCATTCTAAGTGTAAATAACCTTGATCTAGGTTGTTTCTCACATATATTTTCATTTTGATAGGAAAATATATTAGTTCTCTATAAGGAAATGGTTAAATTATAGTCAAGATAGCTTTTAGATTTAAGAATTCATAGTATTTGAAATTAGAATTATTTATTTTGGTTGAAGATTGACCATTCTTGGTGAATCTTTGGTTTATTTGAGTCACATGTTGCAAATAATGGCCATATTTGCATAGTTCAACACATATTTTAGCTTAGTCAAATATTAGTGTCCTTTGTCCCTTTACAATAAAATATTAAAAAAAATTGGCTTAATGTATAGGTTGATTACAATTCTTTGTGAATTCTAACTTGTTACACTGTATTTTAAACAAGATCCTTAATCTTCAAGTTGGAATTTCCAAGGATCAAGACCAAATCAAATTCAAAGACAAGAGAGCCCTTGCTCAAGCTAGAAACTCATAGGAGAACCAGGAAGGATGGAGGAAGGAATAGACATTCTAAATCTCTACCATCTTCACTCTTATAAGAGGTTGTTGCATTCAATTTTCACTCAAATATGGCATGACTTGGAAGTTCCCCCATCAATGCACTACGTGTAGTTCATAAAATTTCCTCGTAATCCTAAAAAGTATTTACCAATACTTATTCCAACTAGTGTTTCAACTATAGAAGAACATGTTATGTCTTTCAAGGATGCCTTAAGTTTATTAAATGTCATTCATGAAGATGTATCTTGTAGATTACTTCCTTTTACATTCAAAGATGTTGCATATGAATGGTTCATCAATTTGCTTGGTAATTGTATTACCTCATGGAATAATTTTGACACTATCTTTAATGATTAATTGGGAAAAATCATAAGCCCCTATGTCATTTATCACTAACTTAATACCATTAAGAGAGATGCAGATGAACCTATTATATCCTTTAACATCAGGTTCCACAAGATGTTTAGTCAAACCATAGATCCCTACAAACCTAATGAGGATTTAGCTTTAGAATTTTATAAAGATGTTGTTGACCCTATGATTTTTATGTTCTTAAATGGGATATCCCATCTACCAACACATTATCTCAAGCTTATTTTGAAGTAGTTGTTATTAGTGACCAAATATAGCATCAAGGATAAATAGCTTATTTTGTCCCAAATGTTAATCCTTAGATGCATGCATTAAACTTTTTCCTTAATAATAACCAAAATGCTCTAGCATAAATCGTATCCCTACTTTAAATGTATTACCTACTAGGCATGTTGCCCCTAATTAGAACCTAGGTTTATTGAGCCATCAAGTAACTAATGGATTTCACACTAATGACCAAAAATATTTATTACCAGTCAATGGCACTTACAAGAACCAAGTCCAAAAGTTTGAGACCCCAAAGAATGAAAATGAATCTATACTAAATATGGTAAAAAATCTCAGCATAGATTTTTTGCAATTGCAAAAATAAATTGGCAATGCTAATGGCAACTCTAGGAGGAACTTCACTTTCAAAAAGTTCAATAAGTCTGGAAATAGATTTCAAAATGATAGTTTCTAAAATAATAAAGCTAATGAGCCTTCCTCTATGAAAAATAATATGGACATCAATCTCACTATTATTACTTTACTAGATTATTATAGGGTGCATACTACCTCTAAACATGATGAAATTTATTGAATTGATTTTTACAAGGCCTTTAAAGCTTTCCAAGAAGAAATCAACACATTTGAGGTAGTCCAAAATAGAGATACTACTACAAGTCCTTCAGGATCCTAGCCATCTAACCAAGTGCACATGGTAGAGACATTTCAATTCCAATTCCAAGAAGATAATGAGCCTAAGAATATTCCTAAAGAGATTCAAGCATTCCAATAATTCTTGAAGATGTACCCTTTGAGAAATAAGGAATAAAAGTAGCCATTAACTACTTCCACTCCCCCTAACAATTATGGGACCCCTATAGAGACTACATCAAGGAATGACCCTAAACCACCTAAAGGTAGTTATTCCAAATTTACTATTTAACCTTCATGTAAAAATGGTTACAACATTGTGGAAGATATGAAAAATATCAAAGCCAATATTACTCTACATGAGCTAACTCAAATTACAGAACAAAGAGATTTACTCTTAGAATCATTGTCCAAGAAATATGGAATACCCCAAAAGAGAGATAGTGCAAATATAACTATGAAATTAACCAAAGCAAAGTCCCCACCCTTCTTGCTTATAGTTAAGATATTTGGGAAGAATTCCCATAATTATCTTTTAGATTCTAGAGCCTCAGCCAACATTATGCTTGCTAGAATATGTGAACAACTTGGGTTAACCCCAATCAAGTCTAATAGGGTGGTTACTCAATTAGACAAATATAGAGTTAAGGTCATTAGGGAACTATCAAATGTGCATATGAAACTAGCCAGTGAACCAAGGGTTCAACAATTTATTGATATCCAAGTGGTAGATATTCCCAATGCTTTTGGGTTACTCTTAAGTAGAGAATGGACTAGGGCCTTGAATGGTTCAATGTCCACTAACTGATCCCACTTATAGTTACCATGGAAGGGTATCCAAAATTAGATAAGGATATAGAGGGAGCCCAGGATGAGACACATGATAACATAATATAATTTTATCAATGAAAAGGTGAAATTCCTAGATTTTGACTTATAATTTTTTACTCTAGAAGTTATAAAATTGTTCCAAAAATCCACCTCTAATGCCTAGTTTATGGAAGTTGTATGTGGATGGTGCTAGGTGTAAATTAGGTTCAAAAGTTGCTATTGTATTAATAAACCTGATAGAAAATCAATACCATGATTCCTATAGGTTACAATTCTCATACACAAAAAATTTAGCTGAGTATGAATATCTTATCCTGGGATTGCAACTTGATATTAAACATAAAGTTAAGGAACTCATTATCTATGGAGATTATGTGTTGGTGGTCAACCAAGCAAGAATCAAACACTAATGTAAGCTATCTTACCTCAAGAGATACAAGTTTAGAGTTTGGGATTTGATGGAATATTTTAATGCTCTCAACATATCATCTATTCCCAAGGAAGAAAATAAAGATGCTAATGAGCTTGCCTCTATTGTGGCTAATCTCATGCATAATCATGGTTGACCTAACATTAGTATTGAGCTAGTGTCATATCCCTCAGCCCCTAACAACATAAATCACTTTCAAGTTTTTGATGATGATCAATAAATTATGGATTTCTTGACTAATTCTAGAGCCTTTGAGACTCGCATAATTGATGAAGCTGATGAAATTTCACCTAAAATGGAGATTAATGGTAAAATCATCCAATTGAGTGATAATATGCTACCTTAAGGGATGATTTCATTAGAAATATTATTTAATCATGACAAAATTATTGGGACACTTCTAGTTCCTAAATTAAATGGTAAAGACTACCAGGTGGTAGATCTTGGTTTACATGATCAACCCCAACAAGTGAACATAGGAAAGGCTTCCACTAAAATGGAAAATAAGAAATCTAGAGAGCTGATTACAAAATATAAGGATGTCATTGATTGGTCCTATGAAGATATAAAAATATTTGATTTAAGGGTTATTACTCATATTAACCCCCTCAAAGAAAATTGTAAACCCTTTAGATAGAAGCAAAGACTTGTCAATCCAATTCAAGAGCTATGATCTTTAGGGAAGTCAAGAAACTATTGGATGCAAGGATTATGTTTCTTATTAGGCATTCTACTTGGGTTAAAAACTTGGTACTAGTCATACAAAAGAATAGGGAAATAAGATTATGCATAGACTTTAGAAATATGAATAGAGCATCTAAAAAAGACAATTACCCCTGGCCTTCTCTTGATCAAGTCATCTAGGTTGTTTTAGGATCAGCCATGATGTCTTTTTTGGATGGTTTTATTGGATATAACCAAGTGCTTATTACTCTAGAAGACAAGATGAAAATAACTTTCACTACTAAATGGGGAACATATGCCTATAAAACAATGCCATTTGGATTAAATAATCCAAGAGCCACCTTTCAGAGTGCCATGGACCATGCATTCCAAGGTTTAATGGGCAAGTACATCACCATTTACATGGATGATCTTACATTTTTCTCCAAGAATAGGGAATAACACTTTATGCACTTGTAGAAAGTGTTTAAAAGATGCAAGAGGTATGGAATATCCCTCAACCCTAAAAAAGGTATCTTGTATGTCACTAAAGGAAAATTGCTAGGGCATGTCATTACTAAATATAAGATTTCCATAGATCCTGAGAGAGTGGAAGCCATCTCCAAAATTGAGCTACCCAATAGCTGAAATCATTATTTTCTAAAATTAACTTTATGAGGAAGTTCATCTCAGGCTTTGATAAAATTATTAAACCTCTAAATGATATGCTTAAGAAATATACTAAAATTTATTGGAATAAAGAATCAAAGAAAGCCTTTGCTGACATAAAAGAGGCAATCAATCAAGGCCCAATCTTGATAAGTCTTGATCAAAGGACTTTTACTTGTATTCATTTGCTTTTGGCTATACCATAGCTACTGTCTTAACTCAAAAGGTTAATGTGAATGACCATCCTATAGCTTTCATGAGCACCAACTTAAAAAATGTAGATGTAAAATATTCCATGATTGATAAGCAAGCCTATGCATTGGTAAAGGTAGTCAAAAAGTTTAGACACTACATCCTTAGAAACAAGGTACATGCCATCTTACCTGACCTAGCCACAAAGCTTATGTTGAGCTACAATTAGATTAGGTAATGAAGGGTCAATTGGATTTCATTCCTATAGGAGTATGATATTGAAATGAAGATTTCAAAACTAGTGAAATTTTATGGCTTAGTCTAGATGATATCCAATACCAATCCTAAACTCATATCATGCAAGTTGAGAAGTAGAAATTCTAGCCTAATGAGTGGTATGACTCCCACATCCACTTATTAATGTTAATTTCCCTCCAAGACTCACAAGAGAGTAGAAGATAGAATTGAGACTCAAATAAACTCATTACCTCGTAAAATATAGAGTCTTGTATAGAAAGAACTTTGAAGGAATCTACTTAAGATGTGTGTCTAAAGAAGAGGCTTCTTAAATCATGTCTACTTTTCATGAAAAACTAGGCAATGGACATCCTTTAGGGAGAACCGTAACTCACCAAATTCATAGGGTTGGGTACTATTAGCTCACCATATTTAAGGATGCTCATAAACATGTGAGATAATGCCATTCCTACCAAATATTAAGTACAAAAGAACCAAAGGTAGCCATGCCTTTACAACTTGTGAGAGAGGACAAACCTTTCACACAATGGGGATTAGAATTTTTGGGTGTGATCAACACCAATTATTATAAAGGTCACAAGTATGTATTGACTGATACTAATTATTGCATAAAGTGGACTGAAGCTATAACCACCAAACAATATAGGATAGAGGAAGTCATCAACTTCTTGGAAGAAAACATTTACACCAGATTTGGGACCCTAGTTTCCTTAGTTTATGACAATGGATCTACATAAATATACATTGAAATGACCAAATGGGTTTATGATAATGTCATCTCTTTGAATTTTCCTCTAACCATTATCCTCAAGGAAATGGATTTTTTGAATATCCAAACAAGAATCTCATGAAGGCCATCAAAAAGGCTCCTACAAATAAGCCTATAACATGGCATAAGCTCGTTAAGTATGCATTATAGGATAATAGAATAAGGATCAAACAAGAACTCAAGGATTCACCATTTCTATTGGTATATGTTTAGGATCCCATCTTTCCTATCACTTTAAATCTCCCTATGTTAACATTTATGTAGGAATACATGGAGGAAAACCAAGAGCCTGCCAATTCTAGGCTATTGGACATCATTCAAATGGAAGATGCCAAAGAAAATACATTTGAAGACTTTAGTAGGCCCCAAGCAACTTTAAAAATATGGTTTGATAAAAGTTCGAAGGTGAAGGTATTCAAACAAGAAGACCTAGTCCTCTTTTGGGACAAGGCATTAGAACCTAAGGGAAAGCATGGTAAGTTTGCACCATTGTGGATTGGCCCATACCAAATTGTAAAGATCTTGGGCAACAAAAATTTTAAGCTAAAAGACCTTCAAGGAGTAGAATTAACATTACCCACCAATGGGAAATATCTCAAGCACTACTTTGTTGTATATCCCCGAAGGATCTTCATGGAATAACATCTATAAGATTGCTTGGGGTTAGTGTAGGTAGGCTACCAAGTTACTTTTCTTGTTTTACTTATCCATATTTGTTTACTTGTTTTTATCTATTCCTTGTTGTCTATTTGTTTTGTATTTTGTCCTTTTTGCTTGGTTGTGTTCCTTTATTTTAGTAAAATCTTGAAGACTATCCTTGTTCAAAATTACTCAAGATTCAAGTATTTCAAGTGAAGGCATGATTCCTTTAAAAGAGGACCTAAGGATATAATATAGTATTATTTTACAATATATATATGTTATAAAACTCACATATAAATAAATTACCCCCAAACAATTCAAAACATTACCTAAGACCAAAAATTTGGTGTAATAAGGATCATGTATGTGGAAGGATATTTCAAAAGTTAAAGCATAGGCATGCTTGCACTTAAAACACATCATTATCTAGGATGGAGGTTTCAACTAAAGGTGAGTATCTTAAGGCCAAGACATTTGACCAAATACTTAAACCTAGCTATCCTAGATCCCAACCTTTGTTACAAATTAAAAAAGGGAGACTTAATGCTAAATCGAAAGATGCAAAAGCCAAAGGTGATTCAGGAAACCTCCACCAAGGCTATGGATGCCTAGATGGTAGTCAAACAAGGCCATGATTGGACCCAAAGGTATCTTTATGAGGTCTATAGATGCCTAGCTGGTAGAAGAGTAATGCTCAAGCCTCCCCTAAATCAAAAGTAGTTGTTTCTAAGAGAATATCTAAATATGCTCAAAGTTAAATGTAATGGTCAAAAGGATATGAACCTGGATGTCATTTCCCTAAAGTATTGTGACAAATATTAAGTGTAATCAAAGAACACACACAACATGTTTAGGCCATGACTCAAAGATTTGAATTCTACACATTTGAAACTTGTTACAGCTTGGAATTAACTTAAGTAATGATGTATGGATTAGAGAATATAAAGGACTTGTGTGTTGGTTTAAGCTAAAATTTATAGGTTATAACATATTTCTATGTTTCCCTTGTAAGTCACCATTGTTTTTGGGACCAAGATCCCCCTTTATTACTTCTTTACAAAATGGGGCCCTTGTTAATATTTTAAAACATTCATATCCTGGCATGGTTTACATGGTATTGTTATTTTTTTGAATTAGGTTATCATCCACCTAGAAAGGGAATGGGTCCTTGGTTAGTTACTTATGATTTATTAACTAACCCTACTGATAATAAATCTTGAATTATGAAGTTCAATTTTCATGGAGGAAGGCAGGGTTCTAGAGCAAGAAACCCTAAGGGTTAGAATTTAAATTTATACGGGAAAAAATTTCATAGGAATTGGTCATTTTAAAATACCCTAAGTTTAATTTTACATTAAGGCTTAGTTATGTTTTTAAACATTCCAAACCTTGACATAAAATTATAATTAAGTCCCTTTTTATATCCTTTCCCCTTTTAAATCCTGCCTAACCTTGTTAAATGTTGTGTCCCTGAAGCCCTTTTTCATCCTAAAATATTTAGAAGCCTTATTAATGTTTCATCCTAGGTTCAATATTGAAGTGACTTCATGTTTATTCAACATGAATCAATGATTATCATTCACCCAAAATCCTAATATGATGGCACGAGTGCTCTAAGATAAACTACATGCTATACACCGCTCATTACAATAGTTTTTACGATATTTATTTTGACAACCTCACTCTCATCATTTGATGTTTGTGAGGATGTATTTGACATTAGAGAGGCCTTAAAAATAAGCCCCATCAAAACTTTTATATTTAGTCTAAAATGGGACCTTCTAAATGTTAAAACTTAGGCTTATTGCATTAGAACTTAGGTCATAGTGTTTTTTAATACTATTAATATAATAATTAATACCTCAACCTAAGCCTATGTATATTATGAATTAACTTAATGTTTGTGCATCTTGTAGTATCTAATGGCCCACATTCATCCTAGGATCCTAATCTAATGGTCCAAGATCAAAAGGTTTGATAAAGGCTAAACCAATTAAAAATGACCTCATGGATCACAATTGATAGTTTACACTTCATTATTGATCCCAATTCGATGGCCCACTTCAACCCCAATTTCCAAAGAACACCAATAATGTGATGCATAGCATGCTACCATTCAGATAAAAGGAACCTCACAAACTTAAAATCAAGAGTCATTATCCTATCATTTGATGTCCATGAAGACATATTTGATGTTAGTGAGAACATTAAATTTAAACACATCCAACCTATCAACCAATCAACTCTGACCTAGTAGATCATGATCAATGGATCTCACTCGATAATTGATCCTAATCTAATGGTGTGAAGTAGAGGTGGAATTTTTAACTCAATATCTGAGATCCCAATGGCTTGACACCTAGATAATCTACATCTAGTCATTTCTTAATAAAACTAGAGCATACCACTTGACACAACCCGATCATCCAAGACTCAAACTCCCAATCAAAATGGGCTTATAGATATTTATCAAGGGCTCTTATTAATACTTAGATCTTGATCCAATGGATTGAAATAAAAGGATCCATTTAAAAACAAATGGATAGTCTTAAAAAAAAATCCCATGAGATGCCATGAAAATACACTTATAGAGGTCCATGTAAGCACTATGTAAGCACTAAAAGACAATCACAAGATATGGTGAATCTAAAAAAAAAAGTTTGCATAAGTGGTGTCATTCATAAGATCTGAGGTATGAATAAATTTATGAAAGTTATCACCTTACCATTAAAGCCTCAAAAACCCTATTAGAATAGCTTAAAGCCTTGAAAATTGACAAATTGAGGACCTAAATACATTAATAAAGTTCAAATTATCATCTTGAGTATCAAGGCTAGTCATATTCTAAGGAAAATAAAATCATGGTAGCAAAGAGGCAATAATGGAAGGAAGATATAGACTTGTATCTATCCATATACCATGAAGGGTGACACTTTGGGAATACCAAATTAGACACAAGGGCATTAGCCAATGGAATGAATAATTTATCTAATATTTTCTTCACCATTGAAGAGTTGTAGCCTTTGTCATCTAATAATCAAAGGGTGGTAGTCACCAAAAGGAAGTTTGATAACCTAGTTGTAGTCCAAATGATAGGTCTTCATCAATCTACTTCCAAACTATAGGTACTACCCTATATTGACATCCTTGTATGCTTGTTTAAGGATTGTAGAATTGATAATGAATAGATTATCAAAGAAGGAAAGTCAAGAAGGATTATTTAGATTGCCCTAGTAGCCTTTAAAGGCTAATATAAACTCCCCAAAGCCTATATTGACCTCCCCTCCGTAAATGAGTGGACTACCCAGCATAGCCTAGATATTATCATAAGACCGTAGTTAATCCAAGGGACTCATGTGGCTAGAAATCATGATGGTCAGGTCCCCATCATATAATTTAGGGAGGGCATTAGGATCATTATAAACTTATTGAATAGAGCCTCTGGAGTAGCCACCACCACCTATGTTGACCCTAGGTGGGGTTATTATGTATACTTCATGATAGAAGAAAAGATGACTCCACCTATTGGGGGGCTAATTAGTATCCACTTATGAAGGTAGTTTTATGGCATTAAGAAGAAGACAATTCAACAATTCACAATGATGTCCTATTTTATAGACTCATTGATGGTGTCCACCCATATTCTTTGTGTTAAGAATTGGTCCCCCCACTTTATAATTACCATCTCCCATCATTATTCCAAGCTTTATATCTTCATGTATAGGGACCATATGCAATTCATCTGTGACTACATATATCCCATATTGTTCCAGAGCATCACATGATATCCCATGCCCATGATACACACTCTTTTCAAAATATATTTTTATCTCATGGGAGACAATTAGTTTTATCCAGACTGTACAATCATTAGGATTGAGGGTACCATGACCCAACCATTTAGGTTTCCTATTTATGTTCCTCTTAAGTTGGATGAATAAGAAATTATGTACCTAATTTCCCATGAAATTTATAACACCTATATAAAGAAGAGGAAGGGCATTATACATCCCTTCCCATTTTTGATTAGGTGAACCTTGATCAGGGACTAGAAGCAATTAGACATTGTATCCAGACAAAGGGATGCCCTCTACTTTTAGAAGGATGAACTAAAACAATGGGACCTAAACATCAAAGTTGTCCCTCACTTACAATCAAGGTAGCTAACCAAGGTGGCTTATGAGCACATGGTTAGTCTTTATGACCATTTCTATACTAAATCTACAAACTTTGAGTAGGTCCTTAATAGATATAGACATCATGGTTTGAATATTGAGCACAAATTGAAAAGGGAGGAGAAACTAGATAGGGAGAGATGACAAATGAACCCATTGCAGTATCATTTGTTGACCTCCACTTCATGTACACCTCCAAGTCAACCACCATAGCCACCACTCCAAATTTAAGGATCAAGTGAAATAAGACTTGAAAAAAGGCTAGGTGAAGGCCCTTTATCATCAACCTAGACTATAAGACCATCTCCCCCAATAGATCACATTGATATGTTTGACATAGAACCATATGAAACAATAGATGAGTTTTTGAAGGAACCTACAGAAACCAAATGATTTGACCAAGAGTGTGAGGAAGCCATAACTAATGTAGGATAAATTTAAAGACCTTAAATAGGTGAGGAATAGAAGGGAAAAGAAGTGGCATTGGAATTGGTCCTTGTCACTCAAAAAAAGAGAGAAGCTGAGATGGACATTGTTCTTAGGTCCTCAAAAAGACCAAAGGTAACATGGACCCATCCCACCAGTGAATTGAACCTATTCAGTGATGCATTGATAATACATGGACCTATCATCCCATACTATTTCATATATGGGAAATTACAAAAGGTTCCATTCCATTCTCATTCATGGGCAATCTCCAACACTTTAGGTGTGAGCACCCATGATAATATCAAACCTTGGATCAAATAGCTCGTGAAGGAGTAAGAAGGGAGGAGAATTTTTGATGATACAAGAGAAAGTGGAAAAAAAATGAAAGATTTAAGAGTATCAATTGGAATTGGGATTGAACCCTAGAGACACCCAAACTCTCTAAACCAGTGGCTAGTGTCATGTTTAATCCAGATACAATAGGGTTTGAAAGGGTGACAACCAAGAAAGCCATCATTAGCACCAAGGATTTCACCTTTCAAAAGGTGGAAACTTTTGTAGGCCTAACTACTATATAAGGGAAAGTAACAAGGGAGTATCTCATCCATCAAGAGGATGTGACAAGTTTGGTGGTGACCCAATCAAAAATGACCTTGGTTGGAATCCAAGGGATACAATAAAGGATCACTAATCTAGAAAAGGAAAAGAAAGACATGGAAGCATAGGTTACATTTTTAGTCCTTGAGGATGTAATAAAGCTATGGGATAAGTCCTTCTTTGACACATTTGAAGGGTTGAACGTCTTAAAGCTCATATCAAATACCTTAACCCATAAAATTGAGAAAACATAGACATAAATCACATAGTGGTAGAAATCTAGAGATTAGGCAAATAAATTGAATAATGTTTATCACAGCAAGTATGTCCAAGGCATCTAAATCATCAAGCTGAAGTATTTGCATGCCCTCTTAGGAGTCATTGAAGATAAAATACTAGACCTAAAAAACTGGTGTGATAATTTCAACAAAATTTTGGAAGAAGAAAAGGGATTGATGGCAAGGATGGAGGAACTGTTAAAGGACCTATTAGAAATACCATCCAATCCCAATACCATAGGCCTAATGGAGGATGAGTATTTTAGGCAAAGGGTTAGTCTCCACATCTAGATCATTAAATATAACTAGGGCTAATTACCAATGATAATAAAAAGGTCCTTAGTCTCATTATCACATCCATAAATCAGATTACATATGCCCAATGCATCGAGGAACTCGAGGCCAAGGGTGACAAGGAATTTGGCACATTGGCAAGTCAAGAAGAGGATTATTTGATGAAGCTTGCCATAGATTTGGAGCTCATCACTGAATAATATACTAAGGCAAAGAACATCCTTTGATAGTGACTCAAGGGTGCCACCGATGTAGCATAAAAGAATATACTTATGTAAAATATATGTTAGTATGTTAGCATACATTTATCCTTTATCAAAATCAGCATGAAAGCCTTTTACATTGTATCTTTGTATTAAGGATAGTTGTCCTTAGTTTGCATGTAGATATTTTGAGAAAGTTAACTAGTAAACCACATATGTTTCCTATAAATAGCTGAGGAGTACCATTTTGTAAATAGAGAGACTTTGAGTAATTTGTATACAAAACAACATTTAATAAAACTATGGAATTCTAAGAATATTATCTGAATAGTTCATTAAAAACTAATGTTGTCTCTCAATTGCATGTTATTGTCTTAAATTTGAATGGTTCTCTATATTTTGAGCTACATTTTTTTTCATAGGGCTATTAATTTATGCTAATGCTAGATTAACTAAAAATATCTTAAGTATACTTCATTTTATTTTCTTTGCATTTGGATGTGCATATGCTATTTAGGTTATAGTGAAAAACTTTTAAAGTAAAATTGCTTCTTACTTGTGGTTTATATATCTTATTTGAAGCTTGCCTAGTTTATAATGCAATCTAAGTTTATCCTAGTTTAAACCACAAATTGGTTCTTGTATGCTCAAAATAATTATAAAATTGTCATAATATTTGAGATGAAAATCTACAATCACATTCTCTTTTCTACCTTACCCTTCCTTTTTCTATTTTTTTAATCAAATCTCACCTAGTTTAAAGATCATTGTTAATATCCATTTAGATTAACTTTTAGGGTTAGATATAACAAATATATAGACCCTAGTGGCTTCCAACCACCAATTTAAATAAATATTATGGGCAGTTCCCATACTCTGCATCTATTCCATCACAGACATCACAAAATTGTCACAAACTACAACTCATGCCTTGGATTATTGGAATCCTAAAATGGGAAGTGTTCATCAACACTTAAGATCACCTATGAGGTAATTAGAATCATCAAAACTTACAATTATGACCTTGTGGTCATAATTATAATGTTAAATTTACAAGTTTGATGCATGAAAACAAGCAAAGGTGTGTATATTGATCAAAAAGGTGGTTTTGGATGCCTTACCTATGTATGATGGTTTGAATAAGTGAAGAGGATTGAAGTGGGTTATTTTTTATGGTTTCTCCATCATATTGAGAATCAATCAGTGTTCTAAAGTTTTTCATTTCATAGATTTTGTGTTGGTTCGCAACATCTTAGGAAAGTTGGTATTTATCATTTTTAGGGGTTGGTGTTCCTTATGAAGTGGGTGATTTACTAAAGTCTCATATTATAGGACAAGTAGTCCATGTGTTTTTAGGATTAAGATTGGGTTTTCTCACCTAAAAGGGTTTCCCACATAGATCTTGTGTTATCTTACTTATCTTTCATTTTCATTATTATGAGTGGGTTATTTGCTTCTTGATTGCTTATGGTGTATGACTAAGGGTTTGAAGGATTTATATTGAAGATTTTAAATATCTTGATTCACTTATTCACACACCCACCCCCCCCACCTTATTCATTGTACCTATAACACTATTTAGTGTAAGAAAACAAGGGTCAGATAAGAACATTCATGCTAGATAAAAAGCCTATATGTCATGACTAGAATAGTTGCATTATTTGGGTCATTTCTCTAACTCTTGTCACCATTTATTCAATGAAAAAATACTAATTTCACACTCATTTAACCAATCAAAATGTCCACACAATGTAGATAATAATAATGATGATACAACATCAAATCTCATGTCATATGCACACAATTTTATGAAACCATAGCAGTCATATCCACTTGTGTAGATGTAAGCAATATCAATTTCATATCCAACTCTTATTTTTACTTGAAAATGATACATATATAAATACACACTATATAAATGATTATATATATGATATCTAATCACATAGAATACTTGAATATCCAATCATGAAAATATGGGAATCTATTTTATCTTAAATGGGACTCTACACAAATACCCTATAGAAATAAAACTTTTGAGTAGATTAATATAATACTCAAATCTAGGAAATAAAATATAAAATTTATAATCATTTCATTTAACAATGTGAAACATACCAATAACTTTACAACTATGAACTTAAGATTCGGGAGAAAACATATCTTATTTTTTGATCTATTATAGACTATCATTATTGACAAATATATATCTTCCCATCTCAACTTTCTACATATATATCTTCTTTTGGCTTGGACACTTGCATAATCTTGTGGACACTAGCATCAATGTTAGTGTTTGAATATCAATGCTTCTATATATATACATATATATATGTGTGTGTGTGTGTGTGTGTGTGTGTGTGTGTGTGTGTGTGTGTGTGTATATATATATATATATATATATATATATATATATATATATATATATCCAAAAATGTTTTGTAATTAACTATTTTTTCCTAAACTTTCATATGTTCTTGTATTGCTATTTAACCTTCAAAGATCGATCAAATTGTGTGAAAAATAATGTTAATAGACAAAACTCTAGATCCTTATATTTTGACCACATGTGACAATAAAAATAGGTCATCATGTGAGCTGAACAACATTCTTGTTGCTAAGTGATTCCTATAAATCCATATACTCCAAAGAGGGCCTAAGACTCACATGTAGTTCTCCCTTCTAATTGTGTGCATGTAATAATGATTGTGTGAATATATTATATTTATCATATTACAACACTTGGTATAAGTAATGCAAGTGAAAAATGATATTTTTAATACCTTAAAATTTAAACCTATAAATTCATCCATGTAATGCACGTTCTAATATATTTTGAATAAAATAATGTGTATGATAATTGATAGGTTTGTTTTATCCAATGCTATATCCTAGCTTTGTATATATAGTGATCCTTTTGAATTTAAATTAAAACCCAGTGGTGCACGAAAATCCAATATTATAAAAAACATATGGGCCCTTTTCAATATTCATAAAATGAAAAGAATGAAACTAGAGTAGACAACAAGGTTGGACACAAACATCATCCCTCAGGAAGTAGCATCAATGCTAGTGTCATAAATTGAACATCAGTGTCCAAAAACTCAAAAGATAGTGATGATAAAATAAACTCAGGGATTCATACCACAAGGTGGCCAAAGTGAAAAATAATGAAAAAGAAGTAGAAATATACTATATATTATAATGAAAATTTGTGGATCCCAAGGGGCCCATGCAAGATCATGCCACTAAGTACTCAATCCTCTATCAAAATGCCTATACATGAAAAATTATTAAAAAGGATATTGTAAGACAAGTCTTATACCCAATGCTGGTATCTACATTTCTATCCATTTAATATAGTAAGTTCATGAAATAAAATTACTATATTTAAATTAAGTTCATACTTCAATGTGTAAACACACCTTGGCCTCATGGTGGTTTAGATAATCTATAGCTACTATCCTATAACTTAAATCATATTATAGTATAATTATCATATATAATATGGAAATGATAAATAAACAAAAGTACTAGAAAATAAATAACATGGAAATATTACACCTACATATATGTTGCATAGTGATACCTTTATAATGTCTTCCTCATTATGGAGGATGGATAAATAACATGGGACTTGAGGCCACACCCATTTTCTATCCAAGATTGTTCATGTGTGTTGCATCTTAGGGATGCTTTCCACAAAAAGAGGGATTAGGGGTGATAATGCCCCCAACCTGGTATAATGGGAGTGATGTCAAATTATATCAAGAGAATTGTTGAGGTCAACATACCCCATTTTTGAAAATGGGGACCCTTATTTAATTTTTTTGTAAATTTGTGCTTTAAATTAAAAATTCTACCTAATTAGAATTATTTATTTGAATATCATCCACACCTAGTTCTAAGTTAGCTTGATTAACATATCTATATTTAATCTTTTTTTACTAAGGTTGATAATGGTTTCCTTTAATGTTTTTAAGTTGTAAGCCTAATGGAGTCTCAATATTGTGGATAATGTCTAGGGTTTTGAGATTTAAATGATAATTTTACCCTTTGATAATATTTGAGCATTTGATGGTTTTATTAAATTCATGAGTAAACAATGATAAGACCTAGGGTTTTGTACCATAGACTATCTATTAACCTAGGACCTTTTAATTTGAATTCAAATTGATGTGGTGTCAATTTATTTAAAATTACATGGGAACAGTCTATATTTATTTAAAACATAACTTACACTTTATCCTAAGGTTTTATTCATGTTTATTAACATGAATACAACCTTAATCTAAACCTTCATTCTAAGTTATTTACGTCCTAAGAGCCCCTTTAATTCCTCATTATTTATTTGGACTAACTAAATATAGGGTCCACTTTATTATGTTTTAAAACTTAGCTTAAAATATTATCCTAAAGTTTTATCATGCTTATAAACATTAATAAAATCATAGTCTAAAACATTATCTTAATTTATCTATGTTTCCTAAGCCTTACTTGATTTAATTTATTGACTACATGATTGATGGTGAGTATTTGATTGGGCAATGGTGATTCAATGGTGAGAGATCAATGTTGAAAATTTAAAGGACGCAAAGTGAATGAGGAAGCAACAAGTGTCAAGCCTATGGCTCATGATTAAATCTCAAGAATGACCCCAAAGATTGATGGCATGTTATTAAGCATGCACATTCTGATTGATGGTGTGTATTAATTCAAAACATCAATTGATCCTCTAGATAAGCAAGAAGGTGACAAGTTTCATAATTGCAACAAACAATAGTGAACATCTAATGGCATTTAACCCCTCAAATTATGATCCAATGGGGCACATTCAATCAATTAAAGATGATTTGATGGTGTGAAATGAAGGTTGAAAATTCAAATAACCTATGAGTAAATGTGGAAATGATGAGTGTCACAATCATGAGCCATAAAATAAATCTTGATATTCTTCCTAGGGATTGATAGTACATGGATGAATGTACACCTTTTTATCAATGGTGTGGAATAAAGGACAAAATCCAATGGATCAAGATCAATGGTGTACATTAATTTGGGTAGAGATAATCCAATGGTGCAACATAAAGGTAGACTTTTCAACAAAACTAGAATGAATGTGATAGTGACAAGTTTCACAACTGTGATAAACATAGCAAAAGTAGCCAATGACATTCAACTTATCAAATCTAGATTAATAGATTATGGTGATCTATATAAATGAATCCAATGCTATGAGCTGATGTGGAATTTTCAAAGGGTTCAGATCCAATGAGATGCTAACATGTGTCCTAAAGCTAATAGTCACATTGCAAAATTTAATAAATGGAATGACATGGTAATTCCATATTGGTGTACATGTCAACTCAAAAGATTTTATAGACTTGGAAATTCAAAGGTATAAATATGCAAATATAAATAAAATCTAAGTCACAAAGCTAACCTAATTTAAATATATTCCACCATTAAATCACTTTGAAAACCTTTAAAAATTACCTTGCAAGTATGGAAGCCCTCATTCGACCTTGTGTTAATCACAATCAAGCCAAGAAGAGGTGAATTTCCATTTATGTAAGAATAATTCAATTCAGAGCCAAACTACAATCCACTAGTGAGTAATTTGATGAAATTCATAGCCATGATAGCTCAAAAATGTGTTTTCAAGGAGGATGTGGAGCTTTATTTGACCTTATATATATAAGGGAATATTTTCAAAGACATATATTTTGATGCGACCATTCTAAATAAAAGAGACAATAATTTGTCTAAGATTTTTTAGACCATTAAAGAACAACCAACCATTACAAGAGAAGAGGAAGAGAATTTGTCTGTAAATAGACAATAATATGATATAATTTCTATACAAATGACTGGTGTATCTATGCATCAATGAAACTTGAGGTACTCCATTGCATAGACATTCTTGCTCCCATTTTTAAGAATGTTAAAATAGATAAAGGCATGTTAATTAATGGACATATTTAAAATAAAATGGCTTACATTTATCCTATATCCTTTCATAACTACTAAAAATTACCTAAACCCTAAGTAAACCTAACCACAATCACTAACTGGGCCAATGAGAATAAATTAAAAGACATCATTTCCCTATGTCTATATTTTAGGAATCAAGTGTTTTTAAATTTCAATAACAACATCCCCATTAGCTAGTTCAGACTAGGTATTAGAATGATCATGACAATCATGAACAAGTTGTGCAGGAATACAACCACCACAAATGTAGATATACTTTGGGTCCCCTTAGTCTATTTCATGGATGATAAAATGGTCATGCCTCCTTTAGTTGAGGTAATCAACACCCTTTTGAGTATCTAGTTTTCTGCAATCAAGAAGACTAGGGATCAATTTTATATTATGTCATACCATTTTTATGTCATTCTCGCTACAAAAAGGATTCCCAACCTAAGGGAATGGTAACCCAATGGAACACAAATGGTTTCACAATATTAATCCAAGTTATACATCTTTAAGTATAAGGATTACATCCAATTCATATGTCACTATGTTTATCTAGCCCTTAATGAGGCCATCATAAGATCCTAATGATGATGGTAAACCCCCTAATAAAGAATATTGTTGAAGCCATGGGGGACTGAAGGCTATATCCATATTGTACCATCATCAAGATTAAAGGGACACAATGCTCCCACTCAAGATACCTATATATTTACTAATCAAACTAGCAGAGTAAGAAATAACTTATCAAATATGCAGTGGAATATATGGTCTTTGCAAGACCAAAAGCAAGGGATTTCCTCACACCCTCCCCATAACCATTGGTAAGACCATCTTTTTACAATGGGACAATATTGAGTCTACTTTTAAATACAAGACATATTTTTATTTACAAATTGATGAGCTAAGGTAATGAGACCCCTATGGGACAGTTAATGAACACTTGAAATAAAAAGGCATGTTGAATGTGCCACATGGCCACCATCCTTATCCTTTTGAACCCATGTACACAAAATCATATTCATTTTTTGAGGTCACTAAGACATTGAAAAAACACAACATTAATCTCAAATCTAGGATGCTAAGGGAGAAAAAGGGAGGAGATGATAAATGAAAGTTAGGGCTAAGATAATATCATTTGATAAGTAATGCACCAATTATACCTACATTAGCAAAACCTAAACCTAAAACATAGATTGAGAAAAGGCTAAAGGAAAGAAGCCCTGATGAAATTGCATATTCTTCAACCTTGATAAAAGAACAAGGATCACCCATTGAGGAAATTCACATGGTAGCATTAGACTCTGGGGAGATAGTTGAAGATGCTTTGAAAATGTTATCCAATGCGTATGAGTCTGATGAGGAATAGGCACAAATGGAATAAAAACAATAAGAAAAGGGGAAATAAATATTGGATTTGGTTCTTATGGATAACTGCAAAATAAAAGTTGAGATGGCCATGGTTTCAGTAAGGACTAAGAAGCCCAAGGTGACTTTCACTCATCCTTTGAATGAAGTTAATTAATTTAGTAAAAAAAACTTGATTCATGGTCCAACTATTCCAGAATGGTTCATTTATGGTAAATTACAGAAAGTACCCACTAGGCACCATCCTTGGGCTATGATGTAAGCCATCAATATCCCTATTCATGAAGAGTTAAAGCCATGGCTATTTGCCCTTAAAAATGAGGATAAAATGATGGCTCATCTATGATAATTAAGTGGAACACAAATTAAATTATAGCTACCAAGGTAACCCAATCCTCAGTTGGTGTCAAGTTTGACCCAAAAATAGTTGAATTACAAAAGGTCATAGAGAAGAAGGTCATGGTTGGTGGTGAAGAGATAACTTACCAAAAGGTAGAACCACTAACTAATTTAACCCTAGTGGGAGGAAAAAATCTAGGTGAGAACCCAATATTTGAGGAAACATGCTTGAATTAGCCCAAGCACAAGTGGAAAAATTACAAATTGCCCTCAAAGGAATGTAGAAACAAAAGGAAAACTTGGAGAAACAATCAGCCTAATTAGTTTCAAAGGCAATGGTAAAATCTTTTAAAGAGACTTTATTTGACATGTTCAATTATTTGAAGTCACTAAAGTCCAAACAGAGTGTGTTAAACTGACAAGATGCAACAACCAAGGACCTAATTCACCAATGATAGAACTTGAGAGGTAAAATAAAGGATTTAAGCAATATCTTGACTTAGGATCAAATTTTTGATTTTAAGATAATTATTTTAGCGCACTTGAACACAAACATGGGATTACTAGTGGACAAGATCAAAAGTTTGAGCACATGGTCCAAAAATTTGGAGACTCTCCTTATGGATGGAAAATAGCTAGAAGATAAGATAGATCATATACTTAGGACCATGATCATTGAAACATCCATAATTAGTTACATAGGTCTCATCACTAATGAGGAGTTTAAGCTCAGATCCACCCTGGTCATATAAAAATTGAGAAGTATGAGCAAAGGAAGGATGAAAATAGATAATAGTAGGATCATGGACCTGATCTTTACTATAGAGGAAAAAATTGGAGATGATAGGAGCATAAAAAATCATTAAAAAGGGATGATAAAGATCTCAAAGGCCTAAAAGACCAAAAATATGTACTCTTCATAGAGCATGTGGTCAATCTGAAGCTAATTGATTAGTATCATGAAAGAGCAATGAAGATCTTGTAGCAAAAATAGGGAACTATATCAGTAAAAGGATCTCAAAGTTAGTTTAATTATGAATATTCCTTTATACTTTAACTTGTATAACATTTTTAAAATAAAATATTCCTTTTGTAAAGGCATGCATAATTTTTAAAACACACTACCTATAGGTTAGTCATTTAGATTCCTTAAAAAGTTTTAGAATGATTGTAAAAGGGTAGTTATCCTTAATATTTAACATGGTTAAGCAACATACCTCATGAATTATCTATGTAAAGAGGTATTATCCATTGTTAAAAATTAGAGGGAGTTTTGAGCAAGAATATTTGTGCTAATTTTGGAGCAATTTAATGCAAACGTGTAATTTTAAAAAGTTTGTCTCATTTGTTTATGTGGATTGTGTCATGGCTTCTCTCTCAATTGTCTAGTTTTTAATTTAGATTTGAATTGTTATTTTTTATTCTTGATGTAAACTCTTTTAAATTCATATTTGTTAACTTATGTTAATGCTAGGTTAAATAAAAGTTCTTAATTTCATCTTGTTATTTTTTCCTTTCATGTGAATGTGCTTATGTTGTTTACTTACAAGGGTAAATATTTAAAGTGAACCAAGTTCTTATTTGCATTATTTAATTTCCTTTGATGCTTTATTAATGTGTATTAGTATTTTGGCTTATGTTTTTTTATGCATTACATTGGTTTTACGTGCACATTTTGATGATATTTGAACTTTGTCATAATATTTATGTCAAAGATTAGCAACATGAATATCTACCTTCTCTGCCTTACCTTTCCTTTTGATCTTTATTTGATCCATTCACTCTAGATTAATTTAATTATAAATATACACTTTGTCTTATATCTTAGATTTAGTTATTTGATCATAATTCAATTTACTTAGAAAATATTTCTTTCATTTCCATAAATATTAACTAATAGACCATGGTTGCTCCCAACAACCAAACACTATAAATATACACTTTAGCTTAGACTTAGATTTAGTTATTTGAGCACAATTCACTTCATTTATCTTACATCAGTCTCATTTTTAAAGATTAACTATTAAGCCATAATTTCTCCCAACAACAAAACTTTGTAAATATTATGAAATAATTCACTTATTATGTTGCTATTCCACCACAGATAACAAGATTATCACAACCTAAAACTCATACATTGGGTTATCTAAATCAAAAAATGAGTAATGTTTCTTAAACACTCAAAACCACCTTTGATATGATTACATGCATCTATTGGAGAATGCATTTCAATGTCACTAGAATGAGAGCCTAGTTGAATCTTTGTAAATTTGTGGTATCTTTGTTAATTTTCATGAAATTATTCAAATATCAATATATGCTTTGCATATTTGTGTTTATTTTAGCATAATTGTGTAAATTTAATTGATACATATAGTTTAAGACCAATATTTATCCTCATTTATATGAAGATTGTCATTTTTAAAGTTTCATGTTAAATTCTTACAAAGATAACTTCAACTCTGTAAATCTTCCTCATTTGAAATTAGTGATGACATATATATTCAAAGATTGATTGATTATTTGAAAATTTAGGTTTATTTAAACTTATATGGGTAAATATCAATCACCTTCATCATTTTATATATATTTGAGCTTATTTAGTCAAAGATAGTCATCTTTTAAAGAAACTTACACAGATTTGTGCAAATTTTGCCTAACTTAGGCATCTTAAATGTGCAAATCTACTCATAGGTAAGGATTAGATAGTTATTTACAATAATTGAGTTAAATATAATTAATATTTGTAAATATAAGGTTTATAAGTCATATTTTGTATATGACTCAAAGTTTATAAGTTGTAATTGCAAAGGATCAAGACTAGGTCAAGGTCAAAATCAAGATTGACTCACATTTCATTAGAAGATCATAAGAAATCAATAACATACAAAGGTAAGTGAAGAATTTATAAATCTCATCCTACATTGCCTATTAAAAGTTTTCCTCTATTCAATCTTTATCAAGGTATGGCTTGGTTAGGTGGATCTTCCATCAATGTGCCTATTCAGGTACATGACCTACCCCAAAACCTTGATGAATATTGGCCATATTTTAGTCCTAATGGTATTGTCATAGATGAAGAACACATTAAATATGTCAAATCTATTTTAAGACTATTAAATCTAGTTCATGAATATGTAACATGTATATTTTTCCATTTATTTTTAAAGATGTTGCATATGAGTGGTTCCTAAACCTTCTAGACAATTATATCACTAGCTGGAATGATTTTAACATAATATTTATTGATCAATTTGGTAAAATCATTATTCCTTGCATTCTATATCATTAATTCACCATAGTTAAGATAGATCTAGTGAAGCCATAAGAGCCTTCAATGCTATATTTTAGAAGATGTTTAGTAGAACCATAGCTCCTTACAGACCTGATGGGGCCTTAGGTTTAAAAACCTACAAAGATGTTTTGGATCCCATAACTTATATGTTTCTTAAGAGTTTTTTTGGAGTCATAAATACCTTAGTATTGTCTTATTATGAATCTATAATAATCATTGATCAAATTCAACCTCAAGGTCAACTTGCATATATCATTCCCAATTTAACCCTACTTTCCCAACACTAAATGTCATTTCAAATTCCAATCAGAATGTGACCACCTTAAATTAGACACTAATATTTAGTCAATTTCCCTATAACCATGCTCATCCTAACCAAACTTTGGGATTCTTGAACCATAATGCTACAAATGGGTTTCATCAATAAGAACAAAAAGCTTTGATGTCGACAAATAGTAATAATAATCAAGTTCATAATTTAGAGGCACCAAAGAATGAGAATGAATCCATAATTAAGATGCTTAAAAAGCTAAGTAATAACTTCCTTAAATTGTAGAAGCAATTAGGTAATACTATGGAGAGATCCAATAGCAATTATTCATATCAAAGGTTTAATAGACCTAACAATCAGTTTCACAATGGTAACACTAGTAACAATAACAATAATGAGTCATCATCAGGTAAGAATAATAACCATGAGATAAATATTTGTGATGTTACTCTACCTAAATATCATAGGGTTCAAAATAATTTAAATAATGGTGAGTTAGATTGTATTGAATTATACAATGCTTTTGATTTGTTTTAGGATGAGTTAAATACACCTAAAAATGGATCTAACAAAGATAATTCTATAGGTACATCTAGATCTTCATGATCATCCAAGTTTATTGATACAACCCTTATAGTGGAAACATTTGACTTCCCTTTCCAAGAAGAGAATTCACATGAGGATACTCCTAAATAGGTGTGTGCATTTCATTATTATTTGAAGAAGACCTATCGTTTAAGGAATGGGGTGCAAAAGCAATGCTTGACTACATCTGGTCCACCAAATAATTTTGACACTCGTCTTGATCCAAAAACTAACAATAGTATTGAGACTCTAAAGGGAATTTCTTATAATCCTAATGTTGATTCTTCTAACACTTCTACTAGAGGTGGGTATAATATAGTGTAATACATGAAGAAAATTAAGGCTAAATTTAATTTGCATGAACTAACTCAAATCACTGAGCAACAAGATTTTTTGTTGGAATCTCTAACTAAGAAACTTGGTAAGTCATCCAAGACTATAAATTATAATGTTGTTATGTATGAGAATAAAGTAGATGTCCCACATTTCTTACTTACAATCAGGATCTTTGATAAGAAATTACATGATTATTTATTAAATTTTGGTGCATCTACTAACCTCATGCCTAAAGGTATTTGTGAGTAATTAGGATTGACTCAAATTAAATCAGATTGGATTGTTACTCAATTACATAATTCTAGGGTGAAAGTAATTATAAAATTGTTGAATGTTCACATGTATCTTGCAGCTGAACCAAGGATCAAATATTTTATTGATATCCAAGTGGTGGATATTCCTGATGCTTATGGGAATCTTCTTAATAGAGATTAAACAAAATATTTAAATGGTTGCATGTTTACTAACTATGCACATATGTGGATTCCATGGAAGGGAGTGCCAAACTAGATCAAAATTGAAAAAGAATCCAAGATGAAACATATGATCATTGAGTATAATGCTATAAATGAGAGGGTGAACATGGCATGTCTAAGTTGGGATTTTACACTCATAACACCTCTAATGTATTTGACTCAGATGATATTCATGCTATGCCAAGAATATGGAAATTATTTTTTGATGGTACAAGATGCAAGTCTAGTTTTGGTGGAGGGATTGTTTTGATTAACCCCCTTTGAAAAAAAATTATTACTTCATATAGAATTTAATTTTATTTTACTAATAATCTAGCATAATATCAAGCTCTAATCCTAGATTTGTAATTTACCATCAAACATAAGATGAAAGAACTACTGGTTCATGGTGATTCAAAGCTAGTAGTCAATCAAGTGAGAAGTAAGTATCAGTGCAAAATATCATACCTTAATAAATATAAATTTAGATTATGGGACTTGATAGAATATTTTGATGCTTTAAATTATTGTCTCCATTCCTAGAGAAGAAAATAAGCTTTCAAATGATCTAGACTCATCTACAACTAATCTTATACCCAACCAAGGCTCTAAAATAGGAAAACTTAGTGTTGAATTGGTTCTTTGTCCCTCAATCCCTGATAATATCAACCATTTGTAGGTATTCATTGATGACTAGAAAATTTTATACTTCATGAATACTTTAGGAGTGTTTGAGTCTCACATCATTGATGAAGTGAATGAAAATAGTCTTGATAAAGGCAACATTAATGATATAATTATGTAATTAAGTGATAACAAAATTACCAATGGCATGATTACCTTATAAAGATTATTTAATACAGATAAACTATCTAAAAATGTCAAGACTCCCAAGGTGAGTGGGAAAGATTAAAAACTAATTGACCTAAAACACAAGGTCAACCCCAACTAATCAATATTAGTACAACCACCACTAATGAAAAATTGAGAAAAGATAAAGAGCTATTAGCAAAGTATAAAGATGTTTTATCATGGTCATAGGAGGACTTAAAGATATTTGATCCTAGAGTCATAACTCATACCATACCACTAAAAGAAGCATACAAACCTTTTATGAAGAAACAAAGACATATTAATCCCATCTTGGAACCCTTGATATATAAAGAAGTCAAGAAGATGCTAGATGAAAAGATAGTATTTCACATTAGACACTCCACTTGGGTAGCTAAGTTAGTTACAAACATGAAGAAAAATGGGGAGATCAAATTGTGTGTAAACTTTATAAATCTAAATAGAGCATCTGAAAAGGGCAACTATCCTTTGCATTCTCTTGATCAAGTTATTAAAATTGTTAGTGAATCTACAAAGACGGATTTTCTTGATGAATTTTCAAGTTATAACCAAGTATTTTTGAACAAGGAAGATAGATTAAAAATTGCATTCACAACTAAGTGGGTCACTTTTGACTACAAGAGAATGCCCTTTAGACTAATAATTATAGGTGAAACCTTTCAAAGAGTAATGGATCATGATTTATAGGGATTGATAGGTAAGTACATTATCATTTACATGGATGAATTTAATATATTTTCTAAAAATAGGGAGGACCACATCATGCACTTGCAATAGGTATTTGAAAGGTGTAGAAGGTATGAAATTCCTCTCAATCCCAAGAAGAGTATTTTTTGTGTTACTAAGGGAAAATTATTAGGACATGTTATAACTAAAGAGGGGATTTCTAAAGACCCTGATAGAGTGGATGTTATATTAAAATAAGAGCCCTAAAATAGTAGAAAAGATATTAGATCTTTATTTGGGAAGATCAACTTTGTGAGAAAGTCTATTTTTAGTTTTACAGAAATTGTGAGACTATTGAATGACATGTTGAAGAAAGAAGCCAAGATTACATGGAATGAAGATACTAAGAAGGACTTTAAGGACATAAAATAATTAATAATGTAGGCACTTGTATTGATAAGTCCTAATTTTTTGAAATATTTCTATCTTTATTCATTTGCTTCTCACTATACAATTGCAGTTGTTCTAACACAGAAGATAGAAGGATGTGATCATCCTATTTATTTTAGGAGTACCAACTTTTAAAATGCAAAGTTGAAATAATCCCTGATAGATAAATATGCATGTGATTTAGTCGATGTAGGGAATAAATTTAGGATCATATCCTTAGAAATAGGGTACATGTAATATTACTAGACCTTACCGCTAAGCTCAATCTTAACCAATGTGAATTAGGAGAAAGGAGAGGTAAGTGGATGTTTGTACTTCAAGAATATGATCTAGAAATTAAGACTACCAAATTGGTAAGGTGCCAGGGGATAATTCAATTAATTGATAATATTAATCTAAAGTTAAGTATCATGTATTTAGAGAAGCAAAGTTTTAAATCCAATTATTGGTATTGTTTAATTTCCCACTTGATAATCAATGGAACTTGTCCTATAGGATTAACTAGGGAGCAAAGAAGAGATTTAGGGCTCAAGGTAGCTTATTTCTTGATTAATGATGGAGTAATTTTTAGTAATAACTATGAAGGGATATACTTGAGATGTGTTTTTAAGGAGGAAGCATCAAAGATCCTAAGTAATTTCCATGAGAATATTAGAAGTGAACACCCATAAATAAGGACAACAACACATAATATCCTTAGGGATGGTTATCATTGGCCTACTATCCTTAAAGATGCTCACAAGTATGTGAGAGATTGTCATTAGTGTCATATTTTCAATAATAAGGAACCCAAATCAACGATTCTATTGAGGCCAGTGATGACCGATAAACCCTTTTCTTAATGTGGATTAGATTTTTTGGGGTTCATCAATCCTAATTATTTAGAAGGTCATAAGTATGTGCTCACTACTATTGATTGTTTCACCAGATAGATAAAATCAATAGCAACCAAATAATGAAATACTAAATATGTGATAAAGTTATTGGAAGAGAACATATCTACAAGATTTGGAACACCATTATCTTTATTTTATCATAATGGATCCTCCTTCATATCCATTGAGATGACTAAGTGGGCATATGACAAGAACATTATTCTCAACTTTTCATCAAACCATTACCCCCAAGGCAATGGTGTTTCTGAGTCAGCTAACAAAACATTGATGAAGGCTATCAAAACATCTGTTGCTAATAAAACATGAACTTGACACAATTTACTCAAGTATGCCCTTTGGGATGATATATTAAGAGTCA
Organism: Torreya grandis; assembly: GCA_037957365.1. Classification (NCBI taxonomy): domain Eukaryota; kingdom Viridiplantae; phylum Streptophyta; class Pinopsida; order Cupressales; family Taxaceae; genus Torreya; species Torreya grandis. The sequence goes on from JARHVA010004199.1 coordinate 1,637,197, forward strand.
AGAAATTTCTAAAGGCATCATGTTTTCTACTTGTATATTGATGCAAAAAAATTAGGTTGATCTTTTAGACGCCATAATGTTTGACTTTTAGCTCTATTTGAGCTTTTATATGCACCAAAATAACTGTATTAAAAATTATGATGCCATTCTAAGCTGCTCGATCTGCATAGAATTGATTTTGATATTTTTAGAGGCCATACGTGATCATTTGAGAGTCAAAAATTAATGTTTAATGATTTTTTTAGGAATTTTCTATTTTAAAAATTGTATATATTTTAGAACTAAATGTCAACTTCAGTTGAATTTTGTCTCATAGGATAATTATAGTGTTTAGAGTATTTCAAGAGATTTTTATAGTTGTGTGCACTTGCATGTGCAACTTACTATAAATAGTGGTTGCTAAAAATAGACATTTTTTGGATTTTACATTTTTTTTAAATTTTGATTGTCAGCTCTAAATTATAAGTTTAGGCTTATTTAAGTATGGTTTTGGTTTGTAATTATTTCAAGTCATTCAATATGAATTAATTATAAGTATTGTTTCAAGATCCTGGCTTGTTGCTAATTTATTTATCTTGATAGCTTTTAGTTTCATTATATATGGTCAAGAACCTATATTCCTCATCACACTCAAGCTTCCAACTTAAAAGTTTATGCAAGAGTACCTGGAAAGAGAAGATCAAGACTTTTCAAGTTCAAAGTTATTTGACATTATTCAAATGGAAGATGCAAGAGAGGAAGCTTTTTCCAATTTCAGTAGGCATCAAACCACAATGAAAAGATGGTTTGGTAAACTTTTTAAAGTTAAGGTGATTAGACAAGGAGACCTAGTTCTTCTTTGGGACAAAACATATAAACCTAAGGGAAAGCATGGGAAGTTCACTCCCTTATGGATTGGTCCCTATCATATACAAAGATATTATGAGACAACACCTTTAAGATCAAAGACTTGTAAGAAGCAGAGTTTACATTGTTGATAAATAGGCAATATCTCAAGCACTACTTCTCTTCTATTTCACCATAAGTCTACATGGATTAATTTTTAAGACTAGCTAGGATTAGTGTAGGTAGGCTTAGATTAGTTTCTTTCCTATTTCTTTCTTTCATGTTCCTTGTTTATAAATATTACATGTAAATATTTGTTTTCTTCTTGTTGTTGGTTTGCTTATTCTATGCTTCTTTTCCCTTTTTATTCCTTGCTTTCAATAAGTCTTTTTAAGATAGTCCTCAAGATCCAATGCATGTAATTTCTCAAAGTCAAAAAATCAGGAATGCAGGTGTGAACCTTAACCAATGGTTGATTATGCATCTTGAAATTTGAGCTTGATGTTATAGTTTTGAGAAGTTAGTAAGGGCTAGTATCTAGGACGGTTGTTCCTAAAATATTAAACCTAGTTCTTGATCTAAATTTGATTTTGAAAAGTATTTATAATGTAGGATGAAAGTTTGAATTATTAAGACAAAGTCATGTTTCCACTTAAAAAACATTAATTGCACGAGACAAATTTTATAGCCAAGGGTGATTGTCTTAGGATCAAACATTTAAATAAATCCTAAAACATGGCTAATTTAGATCCTAACCTTTGTTATAAAGAAAAACATATCTAAAAATTATAAAAAATAAGAGCTTTATTATAAAATTCATTTTTTTCTAAACAAATGTGATTCTAGTAATCTCTACCAAGGTTATGGAAACTTGGTTGGTAGTGGATCAAGGCCTATAGTGGATCCAAATGCATCTATATCAAGGCTATGGATGCTTGGATGGTATTAGAGCAATGCCCAATCTTTCAATAAGCTAAAGGATGATTCTTCATGAGCATCTAAATATTTTATAAGTCAATGTTAATGATCAATGTCATGAATCTCAAAGTTGTTCTCTAAATCCCATGGTAATTAGTAAGTGGAATTAAATCACACACACAAAATAGATATGTTTTGATGTTTGATCATAATTATACATCTGTGAGACATATCTTAATTATATCTTGATATTAACTATGGTACCTAATCATGTGGAATAATTAGCCTAGTTATTAGTCTAAACTAGAGTCTTTGAATTATAACATATTTCTATGTTCCCCCCAAGAGTCATTATTTGTTGAGGTTAACATATCCCCATTTTTGAAAATGGGGACCATTGTTTTAAAATTTTACAAATTTGTGCTTCAAATTAAAATTACCACTTGAACATAATTCTTTATTTCAAGATCATCCACACTTGGTTTTCAGTTAGTTTAAATGACATATCTCTATTTAATCTTTATTTTATTTTTTCAAAGGTTATTAATGGTTGCCTTTCATGTTTCCAGGTTGTAGGCCTAATGGAGTCTCAATATTATGGATACTGTCTAGGGTTATGAACATCATATGGTAATTTGACCCTTTGATAATCTTTGATCCTTTGATGGTTTGATTAAATTCATGATTAAACAATGATAAAACCCAAGGTTTTATACTTTAGAATGTATTTTAACCTAGGACCTTTTAATTTGAATTCAAATTTATGTGGGGTCAATTTATTTGAAATTACAAGGGAAACATTTATATTTGTTTAAAACTTAGCTTACACTTTATCCTAAGATTTTAATCATGTTTATTAACATGAATGAAACCTTAATCTAAACCTCTATTTTAATTTATTTATCTTCTGAGGCCCCCCTTAATTCTTCATTATTTGTTTAGACTAACTAAATGTAGGGTCCCATTTATTATGTTTTAAAACATAGATTAAAATGTTATCCTAAGGTTTTATCATGTTTATAAACACAAATAAAACCATAGTCTAAAACTTAAGCCTAAGTTATCTATGTTTCCTAAACCTTACTCGCTTTATTTTATTGACGATGTGCATTTGATCAGGCAATGATGATATAATGGTGTGAGATCAACATTAAAAATTCAAAGGACTCAGAGTAAATGAGGAAGTGACAAGTGTCAAGCCTATGGCTCAAAATTAAATCTCAAGCATGACTCTGAATATTGATAGCACATAGTTGAGCATACACATTCTGATCGATGGTATGTATTAAGTCAAAACTTTAATGGAGCCCCAAGATAAGCGAGAAGGTGACAAGTGTCATCATTTAATCCAAATAATAGGGAGCATCCAATAGCATTGAACCCCTCATATTATGATCCAATAAAGCACATTCAATCAACTAAAAATGGTTTCATGGTGTGAAAAAAAGGTTCAAAAGTCAAATGCCCTATGAACAAACATAGAAATAACTAGTGGCACAAGCATAGGCAAAAAATTAAATATTGAGAATCTTCCTAAATATCAATGGTACATGGATGAGTGTACACCTTTTGGTCAATGGAACAAAGTAAAGGATAAAATCTAATTGATCGAGATCAATGTTGTGCATTCATCTGGGAAGAAATGATCCAACAATGTGATATTAAGGTAATAGTTTCAACAAAGCTAGAATAAAAGTGGTAATGAAAAGTGTCACAACCATGAGAAACATAGTATAAGCAACTAATGGCATTCAACTTACCAAATATAGATTAATGAATTATGGTGATCCATCTAAACATATCCAATGGTGCGAGTTGATGTGGACTTTTCAAAAGGTTTAGATCCAATGAAATGCTAAAACATGTCCTAAAGGCAATGGTCACACTAAAAAATATAATAAAAAGAGTGACATGGTAATACCATGTTGGCATACACTTCAACTCAAAATATTTTGTGGACCTAAAAAGGTAAAGGTATAAATACGTAAATCTGAACAAAATCTAAGTCACAAAGCTCACATAATTTGAATAGTAACCACCATTAAATAACTATGAAAACCTTCCAAAAATACCTTGTAAATAAAAAATCCCTAATTCAAACTTGTTTTAATCATAATCAAGCTAAGAAGAGGTGACTTTCCATCTATGCAATAATAATTCAATCTAGATCCAAAGTGCAATCTACTAGTGAGCAATTTGATGAAATTATTAATTATGGAATCTTGAAAAGGTGTTTTCAAGGAGGATGTGGAGCTTTATTTGACCTTAGATGAAGAAGGGAGGATTTTTAAAGATAGTTTTTGATGCCACTACTATAAATACAAGAGACAATAATTAGTTTAAGATTTTCTAGACCATTAAAGAAAAACTAGCCATTACAAGAGAGGAGAAGAAGAATATGTCTACAAAGAGACTATAATACAATATATTTGCTATACAAATGATTTTTCTACACTATACAGTGCAAAAACCTAAGGTATTACACTACATAGGCATTCTTGCTCCCATTTTTAAGGATGTTAAAAAAATAGATAAAGGTATGCTAATTAATGGACACACTTAAAATAAAATGGCTTACATTTCTCCCATAGCCTTTGAAAAATAAGAAAAATTGCCTAAACCCCAAGTATACCTAAAGACAATCACCAACTAGGATAAAAAGAATGACCTTAAAAGCATCATTTCCTTATGTCTATATTCTAAGAATCAAGTTTTCTTAGATTTCAATAACAACATACCCATTAGCCAATTAATAATGCGGATTAGAATGATCATGATAATTATGAATAGGTTGTGTGGGAGTCTAGTGACCACAAATGTACATAAACTTTGGGTCCCCTTAGTCTATTTCATGGTTGAGAAATAGGTCACCCATCCTCTAGGTGAGGTAATCAACACCTTTTTGAGTAGTTATTTTTCTATAATCAAGAGGAAGACTAGGGCTGATTTTTATATGATGCCATACCTTATGGATGCCCTCTCTACTACAACCAAGATTCCTAACTTGAGGTAATGGCCACCCAGTGGAACATAAATGGTTTGACAATATTATTCCAAGTTATACATATTTAAGTATAGGGATCACATCCAATTCATACATGACTATGTTTACCCAACCCTTAGTGTGGACATCATAGGGATCCCAATGATGAGGTTCAACCCCCTAATAAATAAGATGATTGAAGCCATGGGGGACATATGGTTATATCCAAATTATACCATCATTAGGATTTAAGGGACACAATGCACCCCACTCAAGATACCTATCTATGTACCAATCAAACTAGCAAAAAAAGAAGTAGCTTATCAAATATGTAATAGAATTAATGGTCTTAAAAAACAAAAGGAAGGGACTGATTCACACCCTCCCAATAACCATTGGTAGGATTGTCTTTGCACAATGGGACAATATTCAAGATGCTTCTAAACATAGGACATCTTTTAATTTACAAATTGATGAACTAAGGTAGTGGGCCCCATATGGGGGACTAAAGGAGCACTTGAAAGCAAAAGGGATGTTGAATGTACCATATGATCACTAGCTTAGTCCTTTTGACCCCATGTACACAAAATCATCTTCATTTTTTGAGATCACCAAGAGATTGTAAAAATGCAACATCAATCCAAAATCTAGGATGCTAAGGGAGCAAAAGGGAGGAGATCATAGATGGTAATTAGGGTTAAGATAATATCATTTGCTAAGAAGAGTACCTATTAGACCTCCATCAGTAGAACCTAAACCTAAAATGTAGATTAAGAAAAGGCCAGATGAAAGAAGGCCTAATGAAATTTCATCTTCTTCAGCCTTGGTAGAATAACATGGATTACCATTGAGTAAATTCACATGGTATCATTAGACCCTAGGGATATAGCTGAAGATGCTTTGAAAATGTTATCTAGTGCCTGAGTCTAATGAGGAAGAGGAATATATGGAGGAAACAAAAGAGGAAAAGGGTAAATAAATATTGGATCTGGCTCTTATGGATACCCTATTAAGAAAAGTTGAGATGGCCATGGTTTGAGTAAGGACCAACAAACCCAAGGTGACTTTCACTTATTTTTTAAGTGAAGTCAATCTCTTTAGTGAAGAAAAATTGATTCATGGTACAACCATTATATAATGTTTCATCTATGTTAGATTACATAAAGTTCTCACTAGGCATCATCCTTGGGCTATGATGCAAGTGATCAATATCCTTGTTCATGAAGAGTTGAAGCTAGGGATAGTTTCCTTGTAAAAGGAGGAGGAGAAAAGGATTTATCCTCCATGAGAATTAAGATGAGAATAAATGGAATTCCTAGCTCCCAAAGTAACCCAATCCTTAATTGGTTCCAAGTTTGACCCAACAATAGATGGATTACAAAGGGTTATAAAGAAGAAGGTCATAGTTGGTGGTAAAGAAATCCCTTACCAAAAGGTAGAGCCACTTACCAATTTAACCCTAGTGAGAGGACAAAATCTAGGTGAGAACCCAATATTTGAGGAGAATACACTTGAATTAGCCAAATCACAAGTAGAATAATTATAGGCTACCCTCAAAGGCATGTAGTGACAAAAGGAAAACTTGGAAAAATAATCAGTCTTATCAGTTCTTAAGGAAATGGTCAAAATGTTTGAAGAGACTTTATTTACAATGTTTAATTCTTTGAAGTCACTAAAGTCTAGATAGAGTGTGTTAAACCAACAAGATGTAGTAGCTAAGGACCTAGTTTACTAATGGTAGAACTACAGAGGAAACATAAAGGATTTGATCAATATCTTGTCTAAGGATCAAATTCCTAGCTTCAAGATGATCAATTTAAGCTCACTTAAACATAGTCATGGGAATACTAATGGACAAGATCAAAATTTTGAGTGCATGGTCAAAAAACATGGAGAGTCTACTTATGGATGGAAAACAATTAGAAGATAGGATAGGGCATATACATGGGACCATGATCACCAAACCATCCACACTTAGTTCCACTAGACTCATCACTAATGAGTATTTTAAGCTTAGATCCACCTTGTTCATACAAGAAGTGAGAATAAAGATCCAAGGAAGGACTAGAGTAGATAATAGTAGGATCATGGACATGATTGTTACTATAGAGGAGAAGATTAGAGAGGATAAGAGCATAAAATAAGCATTAAAAAGGATTTATAAATATTTCAAAGAACTGATAGACCAAGAATATAAACTCTTCATATATCATGTGGTCAATATGAAGCTAATTGATGAACATCGTGAAATATCAATTAATATCCTACAACATAAATAGGGGACTGCATCAATAAAAGGATCTCAAAGTTAGTTGAATTAGGAATATTCTTTTATGACTTAACTTGTATAATATTTTAAAATGAGAATATTCTTCTTTGTAAAGGCATGTACAATTTGTAAAGCACACTTCCTATAGGTTAGTCATTTGGAGTCTTCAAAAAGTTTTAGAATGATTGTAAAAGTATAACTATCCTTAATATTTGACATGGTTGATCAACATACCTAATGAATTGTCTATATAAAGAGGTATTGTCCATTGTAAAAAGAGAGTGAAAATTTTTAGCAAGAATATTTGTGCTAATTTTGAAGTAATTTAATGAAAATAGGGAACTATGAAAAGTTTGTCTCATTTGTTTGTGTGGATTGTGTCTTAGTTTCTCTCTCAATGTGCACTCTTTAAAATGTAGATTTGTTAACTTATTTTAATGCTAGGTTGACTGAAGGTTTTTAAGTTCATTTTTTTATCTTTTTATTTCATGTGAATGTGATTATAATGTTGTTTATTTGCAAGGGTAAATATTTAAAGTGAAATAAGTTCTTATTTGCATTCTTTCATTTCCTTATATGCTTGTCTAATGTGTGGTAGGATTTGGGATTATGAGATTTTATGTTATACATTGGTTTTAAGTGCACATTTTGATGATATTTAAACTTCGTCATAATATCTATGTTAAAGATTAGCAACATGAATATGTTCCTTCTCTGCCTTACCTTTTCTTTTGATCTTTATTTGATCCATTCACTCTAGATGATTTTCATTGTAAATATACAAAGATTGATTTCATTTCCATAAATATTTATTTCATTTCCATAGAGATTATTTTATCTTAAATTTTTGATTTAGTTCTTTGATCATAATTCACTTTACTTAGAAAAGATTTATTTCATTTCCATAAAGATTAATTGATAGACTGTGGTTGCTCCCAATAACCAAACACTATAAATATACACTTTATCTTAGACTTATATTCAGTTCTTTCATAATGATTCACTTCATTTATCTTAACTCACTCTCATTTTGAAAGATTAACCAGTAAGCCAAAGTTGCTCCCAATAACCAAACTTTATAAATAGTGTGAAATAGTTCACTAATCCTACCACTATTCCACCATAAATAATAAGATTATCATAACCTGTAACTCATGCATTGGGTTCTCTAAATCCATAGAATAGTATTGTTTATTAAACACTAAGAACCACCTTTGATACACATACATGAATCAATAAGAACCAAATCTAAACCATAAATATCAAGTGTAAAAATATTTATATATCTAATCTAGCCAATCTCAATTGAGTCAAATGGTGTAACAATATCAAATCATAAAAATAGGAGTGCCAAGTCCATCAAGGGCACAAAATATAGATCGTACTACTCAAAATAACCAATTTTTACAAATAGATAAAATATCAAATGGTGCATCTTGGTAAGATCAATGCATCTTGGTAAATAAGAGAAGAAATGAAATCTACTCATGCCCCCTATCTTTTTTGGCATGGATAATGTGTAACTTTAGTATTTATCTTAGCTTTGGTGCCTTTTGTAATTCATATACACCTCTGATGTTTATCAAACTAAAGTATCTATCAAATTGTAACATTTTCTCTATAGACTATGTATAACATATGTCAAAAATCTAAAAAATGATACCCCCTAATATGTGAAAATATGTGTCAAATGTATAAGATTATGCCCCATTATATGTCTAAATTATGTAAACTAAATCAAAGTTTAAAAATTATATCAACTGTATGTATGTGAATTCATGTTTATATGACATTCCCCCATTAATATCCCCAACCCTCCCCTTTTGGGATGAGGGGTATTTTTCATGGTGGCCACATTATTGGAAAAGGGTACAATGATTGTATCATATTTTTATTAATCATATAATATTAAATCATTAAACAATGTTATACCATAGTAGACTTGTAAGTGGTAATGCTTATATATGTGTTACATATTATTACTTTATTTCAAATGGGATAATGATTATACATTTTTGAAATTTGTAAATAATGTTTATGAAAATTATATGGCATGGAAATTATCTCTATGGATCCCAATGTAATATATGTTTCAATATTTGGATACACAGTGCTTGAGATATCATGATTTAAGGTTTACATGTGTGCACAACAGAAAAGTCAACTATGGTATATATAGATTTTGAAAATTGAATTTCTATTTCATTTTCATTGTTATCTATTGATATGTTTTTCTCTATAATTTTTCACAATTCCTCAAGTGAAAGTGGTCCCCTTGATGTGATTTAATATTCTAAAAGCCACATTAGGGGGCAAGATCTAGAGAACTTGGTTAGTAGAAATTTGTTCCACTTATTCCAAATTGAAAATTTTATTTTATTTTTATATTTTTAGCCTTTATTTTTATTTTAAAAGGGTCGATGGATGTTAGAATTGATGTTTTGGATGGTAGAATCAAACAATCAAAGCTAATGTCTTATTTTTTATGTTAGGATCCTCTTATTCCATCCAAAGTCAATGGTAACATCTAACATTAATGCCCTCATACATATCAATGAATATGGTAATATTGTATTATTTTGAAAACTAAAATGGCTCTTTTTACTTGTTTATTTTATAGAAAGACATTAATATCCATGAGTTTATACATGAGAGACCTGTTCAACTTGATAGAGTTGGGTTTAGATGTGGTAGACTGGGTGATTATTAATTAAGATAGAATTGGTCAAGTGGGCTAGTTACATAGGATCCCTTATGGTTTTAACTTGATGAAAACATTAGTCAAAAGGTAAAATGTTGATACATGTGCATTTTATCTCCCTATAAGGGAGATGATGGTCACATTAGATTAATTACATTAGATATCATGTTTTCATATTATGGGGGAGAGTGCCCAAGTATCATGGGATGGTTATATGGGATACAAGTATATATCCAATATATACTTTATAGGTCATCAATTAGATGTGGGATATCTCTTTATCATGATTCATTTAGAGGACATAGTCTGATATGATGTTCCACAATTGTAAAGGTTCATTTTTTGTTTTTTAGCTTCCTTTCTCACTATAGATGGTGGTGGGGTGGTTATATATTACCATATGACATATTGTTTGAAAAATAAAGTAAAAAAGGTGGGGCACACCATGGTGGCCCATTTTTATAGAGATTTATAGTAGTTTTTCTTAGAGATGCATGATGGTGGATTGGGTTCATCCACACCTATTCATGTGTGGGTATATGATATAATTTTAACTGTACATCCCCTCAATGAATACCAATCTATATGGGCATAACCACATGTTTTCT
>JARHVA010004199.1:1652500-1660138 GCA_037957365.1 Torreya grandis
AGACCATTCATTATTATTTAGGAGTGTCATGTGATGTTTCAGCCCTATAAGAATGACCCATGGAAAGAATTGAAGAAGGATACTTTGTTATTTCATTGTTAAATGTAATAACTCCTCTATTTGCCAAGTATGTCAACTTGTGTTGTAAAGAATAACAATCACCATTATGATATAAATTAATGCCATGATAAGTGAAAAATGTTTTCCTTTTATATTTTGAAGTATGTGTGGTGGATGATATTATTTTTGAAGAAGAGTTGTCAACCATTTATCAAGTAATATATTCAATATTTCATGTGGTATATCCCTAGTGCGATCAAATTGAAGTGGTTGTTTCTTAGTAATATTAAATTATCTAATTTTATGAGATATTTGAAATGTTGATTCCTTTTATCTATGGAGTAGTTTTACCTTTTCTCTTTAATATGCATGTGTAGATTATTTATGAAACCCTTTAATTATTTTCCTTAGATTATAAGGTTCTTAGCAATATTTTTTATTTATTTAGAAAAAATGTATTTAATATCATGGTGACATTCATTAGATCACATGCACACTTGTGTACATACATATATAAGACATCAAATGAAGTGTAAGGTTAATGAAAATCAATCTCTTGTAGTGGATAAATAATACATTGACCAAATATGAATTATACCTCCAAATTTGAGGGTCTATGTGTCGAAGAATATAATTTATCCTTGAACCTAAGAGCATGATCTTTAACAGTCTTGTCATTTTTTTTACTTTAGGCCTTGTATATGATCTAATGTTATATAATAATTACATAAAGCAACATTCATGACACTTTATGTATGTAATGAATCAATTATATCATTTTTAACATTAATAAGATTTTTATGATAGTTATGTGAAGAATCATTTCATATAGTTTCAATTGACATATCATGCATATTATTTTGAGCTTGAATAATTGACTACTTGAATATCCATTACATGAAAGAAATTACATGTCATTTTTTTCTTCATAATGCATGAAAAATCTAAAATAAGAATGAGGTGGATGAGAATATTTTTATTCATCACTATGGATATTGTAATCATTATCATTCTAATCAAAACTATCATAATAATTTGTGTCACTTTCATATGAATCATGTATACTAATTTGAATAGTGATATCATTTTGATGTTTCCATTCTACAAGGAGATTAAGAAAAAATTTACACATTTTTATTATTGAGGATTTAGAGAGAAAAACATCTTCACTTTTTGTATTTTATAATAATGCAAAATAGTCATCAATATTTATAACATTAGAAATATTAGGTGAAATAGGGAGACACTCAACATGTGTATCATTTTATAAAGGAGACATGCATTAAAATTTTGGCATACAAATATCATGAAAATATTTTATGGATGAAATATGACTATAAAAAAGAATTTGAATAAAAAGTTTTTTTTTAATTCATACACAAGTCATTTTTTAAGATTGCATTTGATGTAATGTACTAGTGAATTGTAAATAAAAACTATGTTATTTCTTAAAAGTGCATTGTTAAATTATAAATCAATTATTATAGAAGACATGGGAGAGCTAGGATCCCCACACTAAATTTTGAAATATGTATAATTTTTGGGAGATTGGTGGTAGTGATGTGTTGTCATTGATGTCAAGTGGCATTGGTGATGACAAAGTGGTATGAGAGTGATCTTGGTATAATATGCATGAAAATTTGAGAGAAATAATTTGATATGTTCTTGGTATGATCCTATTAGGAGAAGTCTTCTCATATGGTCTTCAAGTGGAGTGCAAGTCATCTTATGCTTTGTCGGCTTGATCATGTATGGTTGTATATGGAGGTAAGTGTTGTATGACTTGTATGATCTTAGTAGGTGATTATAGTGTGTGTATTAAGTGAACTAAAGATATCTAAGGTGATATGAGCTTAGTGGATAAGTTTCCAAGTACATTTAAGAGGTAAGTTGGAATGGTAGTTCTAGGCCTAATAGGTAAGGTAGACTAATAAGGTCCTTGTGAACAGTCATGAAGAAGATCTAACTTGGTAGATCTTAGTATTCTTAGAATATGTAGATTGGACATGTATAGTATGCTGAGAGGTCAGGTTTATGGTTTGCAAGAGGTGGCTAGTGGTCTGAAAGATAGTTTGGCTATTGGCCTAGTTGGCTTATGTGTGCTTATGAGGCCTTGTGAAGGGTCGAAGGGTGTTTGTAGGATGATGAATCTTGTTGTTTAATGAGAGATGGTCAATAATGTTTGTCCAAGAACTTTTATTAGGTCTAAGGTTAGATATTAAGCTACAAAGTTAGAAAGATGGTTTAGAAGCTTCAAAGGAGGCTCAAATGGTGCATTTGTAGCTTCAGAGGAAATTTTTAAAATTCACCAATTCATGTAGACTTTGCATGGATACCTGATCCTTTTTGGAGATGTGGGACATGGACCTAAGAAGCCTTTCTAATAAATTTTTAGTGGATTGAGGGATATAGCATTATGAACATTTGTTAATAATGTAAACTGGTCAGAAACCCTTTATAAACCCTCATAATGGAGTGATTGGAGAGATCTTGATAGAAAGAACCTAGATTGGATTGGTTGACTAAGTTTGACTATTGGAAGGTATATATCACTCCTCTAGTCATCTCAAAGTGGTAGTGTTGTGTCAGGGAAGTGAGCATAAGGTACAACAATATGCTTATTTTTGAAGATTTTAGTGCTATAGGTAGGGTTGACTGAGTCAACACATAAGAGTTGTTAGAGATTTAAGGATATGATTTGTTCTTAAATTACATAGAGTTTTTTGGAAATAAATAGTCACTATGTCAATTATCTAAGTCAATTAAGTTGGCTAGTCACTAGAGTGGAAATGGAGCAAATAGTGAACAAAAGTCAATCAGAGTGAGAACCTATTTAAGGATTTATTTTAGGTGTTTAGGGATGGAAAAATGGTTTGGGGTATTATTTAAAGAGATATCCATACTAAATTATGTGTAAGTATTGATGGTGCTTATAAAATAGCTAGAAGGAGCTCACAAAATGACTAGTCTATGTAAGACAAGATATTGGAACCCATGACAGTGAGAATGGTTTGAAGTATTAAAGTGGACATTGAAGCATATGAATATTGTGATTGGAAATTTTATAAGATATTTTTAGGATGACATGAATGAATTATAAGATAAATTAAGTTTCTTCATAATTTTTAGATGTCATATTCATCATGACTGGTTTTTAGAGCTTGTAGGCAGTATGGAGTGGCCTATTTAGAGAGGCTAGTTTGAGCTATTCTGAGTAGATTTTGAGGTGAGTGAGAACTTGGTGATATTATATGTGTGTTATCTCTTTAGTGCAAGGATTTTGTCTTCATAGTGTCTCTAGTTTGGTTGGAGCTGTCAAAGATCTTTGGCTAAGTTTTTGGTGTGCATAACTAGTTTGAGTAATCATTTTATTTGACTTAGTTTGGACCTATGTGAGATATGTTAAGGTGAAATAAGGATTTGGAGGTGTTTTTTAATTAATTTATGACCTATAAATGTGTTTTTTATGTGGTTGTTTTAGAAAATCTTATGTATGCTTCCATTCTATATGACTATGTTTTCCGGGTTTCTAAGCCTATTAACGAGTAGCCTAAAAGGCTTGGTTCAAGGTATGAATTAGAGTTACATATGTTTTATACCTATGTGGGAGTGAAAAATTATATATTTGAGGTATTTTTGATGTTTTTAAACCATTGGTGACTAATATTATTCATGGATATGGTCATATGTGTCGAATGACCTATAAGGGCTAATGCATTAGGCCTACTTGATATCTAAACGAGGATTGAGCTTGTTTTGAAGTATGGATGACCTATGGAGTGTTTGATTTGGATTGATGACATGTATGAGGATATTTTATAAGGGTAATAAAAGTATGTGAACCATCTTGTCCAACCAAGATGGTTTGGATGATGGAGTGATATATATAGGGTTAAATTGGCTTATTTGTGTAAGGGTGAGAGTAGAGTGTATTCAAGTGAAGGGAAGAGCTTAGTCAAGGATTAGAGATGGGTAATTGAGGGAAATTAGAGGGTGAATACTATCATTCATTCTTGATTTATCATGTTCATGAGCTAACAATTCATTAGCCTTAACAATCTAAAGTGTGACTTGGTTGAGTGAATAAGGTAGGTGTGCCTTCCTTGAGAAGAGAATTAGTCTTACAAGTATTATAGAAATAGAAGGTCATAATCAAGTGTAGAAGACATAAAATTAGTGGAGGAAATTAGAAAAAGGTGGTTCAGTGGGTGCTTAATAAACTAGGGGGTTGTATCCTCCTTGCTAGTTGGAGCTAGCTAAAAGTTTAGTTGGAGTTGGACTAAATTGAGGGGTGGATTCTCCTTGATCAGTTGGAGATAGTATAAATTCTCATGTTTATATTATCCTTATAGTAATATAATTAATTTATTTCTATGATTGAGAGTGGGTTTTCTCCCCATACAGGGTTTCCCACATAAATGATGTGTTCACATGATGTATGCTCTTATTCATGATTTGGATGTTTAAGATTTCATGTTGATATTGCTAGATCATATTAATGAATGATGAATGGGTTTTAGAATATAATGTACATAATTTTATACTGATTCTCCCCCCTCTCAATATTTAATCTTAATTTTTTTATTAGATCTAGTCCTTCTTAAGGCTTAATCAACTTGGAAGGTGATCTTGTGAGTAGCTTGTTTGATGGTGTCTGCCTAGTCAGCTTTTTGGTAGAGTTGATAGAGTTTTTGATGATCAGTATGGTATCCTTGTTATTGTCATGATTATTCATGTTTTCTGAGATGTGATATCAATATTGATGAATTCTAAAGGTTTCTCTAAGATGAATAAGGATGTCAAGATTTGGATTGTTCTTCACTCAAACCAAGGTAAGTTATTTACTATTACAGATGATTCTTTAAGCATGAAGCTTTGTGAAAGAAGGCATATTGCAATAGATAAGAATTTTGTTTAATCCAAATAAAAAATAAAACCTAGGTTGATAGAAAAAAAGGACATTGAAGTCATAATGAGGGTATGAGAGCTAATGAAGCTTTTTGAGTAAGGGCATATATATTGAAGGTCAAAGAAGAGAGGAAAGAATGGATATGAATTCATTATTAGTTTCATGCATTGACTATCTAAGGTGCTCATATGAAAGAGAGTAGAGAGTGACCTGGTTTAAAAGAGAGAGAGAGAGAGAGAGAAAAGAACAAATTATTTAGGGTTATAAGGAGAATGAATTAGAGCAGAGTATCATGACATGTCATTGATATGTTCTTAGTGTGATTATAAGTATGAAGACCCATTTTTTTATGTTTAAAGGCTTGATGAGAAAGGAAGATTAAAGGCATACCTAATTGATTAAAGAGTTATCTTGTTTATGTGTAGAGGCTAACTTGAGAGAGATAGAGATAAAATAGACCATCATCAATTATGAGAGGATAAAAACAACAAGGTGGATTGTTTCAGGGTGCTTAGGTTGGCCTGTATAGTCAAGGGTCTGAGTGTTTGATTGATATGTAAGACCAATGTTGCCTATGAGATTGAAGGAGATTGTTGAAAGTGATCTTAAAGGTTTTATGGTGAATATATTATTTCTTTTTTGTAAAGGTGACCTCATAAGTTCATAGAGGAGTATGATGACATATTTAATAATTTTAGGTTGATAGTTTTTTTTGATTTTCTTGTTAGAAATATAAATTTTTATAACAAGGTCTTAAATGTGAGGACAAGGTTGATTCTTTGAGTCAATTTGAAGGGATTTCATGAAAGATATCAATGGACTACGAGGTTGGTTATGACCTTAAGGTCATGTTTCATGAGCTTGATTATTATGGTATCTTGTGTTAAATGTTTTGAAGGAAATATTGCTTATCAGATGTCTGATAGATAGTAGGTGTATAGACAAAAATTTATGACTGTGTGTTTACATGAAATGCTTTGAAAAGTTCTTAGCCATACTAGCTTGTGGTGTCTAAAGGATAGATGGTTGATCATATGGGATCTCTTCCTAATTATCTCAGATGTTCAAGCCTACTTGAGGAGGTCTAATTGAGCCTATAGGCCAGTGAAGAAAAAATAAGGATTATTTTTCAAAAGGCGTGTTCAGGTCTCTTAGCCCTAAAGTGCATTTTTGATCAATTTTTGATGTCGTGGTTGAGTAACAATTTGAATAATAAAGGTGTACTATATTATTTGAGGTCATGAGAAAGATATTCATGAGTCATTTATACATGGTTTCAGCTTCTATGGTGCTCAGATGTGTATTTTTTGGTCAAAAGTCAAAGTTGACCAATTTTGGTAGTTATGACTACCTAAAGTGTGCTCAATGTGCTCTTTTGATGTTTTCTTGGGGATAAAAGGTTGGATAAAGTTTATTGAAGTTGATTTTTACATATTAAATCATAATAAGAGGTATGATTATGTCCATGAGGTTCTCAGGTATGTGTTTGACCATTTGGTCAAGATGATTATTGTTAGTTATGGCATGTGTGAACAAATTTCTTGATTACAAGGGTGACCTGAAGTTTGGAGATGTGTCACAAAGTATTTTATTCTCAAGAAGGTTTGAACATATGTTTGAGACATGATATAGGTGGTTTCATAGGTTTTTGAATCCTTTTGTGATAGGTGGATTATTTTGTGTGGTCATTAGCTTCTCTTATCAAGAGCATGTGTTTGGTACCTTAAATTAAGTCATGGTTCCCAAAGGTATGGAGGATTAAAATTTGGCATGGAAGTTATTTTTAATGGTCTCCAAGTTTGGTATCTAGATTAGGTGTTTGTGTTGACTAGAGGTTGACCTTTGACCAAGGTTTACTTTGAAGGCCTCTTCATTTAGGCATGATTGAAAAAGTGGTCTATCTTTAGAGTTGGAGGTTACAAGATTCAAATAAACTAAATTGAACAAATGGGTATTTGAAACAAGTTTTATAGTGGTATTAAGCTAAGCATTTTTTAAGTTATTCAAGTTTTGGTCTTTGACGATGCCTAATTAGCTAGTAGGCTAAGGAAGAAAGTCTACTAAGGAGGTTAATTTGGGAGCTCATTCTTGGCATGTTTGAGGGGGAATGGTAATGGACATAATATATAGGGTTTAATTATTTTAAATTGTACACATAGAGAGTTATGAGGTCTACAGTGGACAAACAGGGCTATAAGAGGTTTAGGTAGGCCTAGTGGAGAAATTGAGCAATTTTATGATATCTTTCCAAAGAAGGTTAGCTTTGTTGGTTCTAGATGCAGTAGGTTAGTGTATTCTAAGCATTATTTAGGTATGTATATATACTATAAGTGTCTTTGGTAGTTTTTAGGGTGCCTTGAGTGCAAAGGTATGTGAGCTTGCATAGTGATATAGTGCTCTTGTTGTTATTTAATGTAATGGTAGATATTATTAGAGGTATTATAGATATGCATGGGTTGTATAGAGTGAGGGGGAGCCTTCAAAGTGGATAAGGATCTTAGGGATAGATGTGTTACTAAGTAATTGGTGACAAGTCCAAGGATCAAGGAAGGAAGTGTGCTTTAGTGTTGTCTAGGTCTCTTGGAGACTTAGAGGTTTGAGTTCAGTGTTTGGTAAAGGCAAAGCTGAGTTATTTATTTCTCAAGTGGAAATGGTATGAGGGGAGCTAG
>JARHVA010004200.1:0-52500 GCA_037957365.1 Torreya grandis
ATTAGTTGTTAGTTTTTGAAATTATTGATCCTTAGTGTAATATGTAGTCGATTTATGGATAATCAAACCCAATTGGTGATATTTAATCATTATTGGTCATAATACTTATGGATTAGACCTGTGTGTTAATAATTTGTTTTATATTTTAAATCAAATGATTTATCCCATCATTAAGGGAATAAAAAAGTGTGATTTGGGTTTTATAAAATAAAATTGGGCTGAATTCATCATTATTGGAAATATTAGATTTAATATGTTTCTAGTTAGTATGAGAGGTATTATAAAACTACACCTAAGGATGTGGTCATTGGTTGTAATGTATGGAGTATGTTAACTTTTAATTCCAACCTTAAATTTGATGTCCATTTGATGATCACTAAACAAATTATCGATTTAAAAAAAATCCCACTAACACTAACTTTTTTGCCTCACGACAAGAAAAATTAATTTTTGCAATAATAAACAAACATACATATCTTAGATAACTAGACATAAACTAAACCAATAAATAACATTATTGAGGCAGCTAGTTCAATTATTCCATGAATTTAATATTCTATAGGCACCTTAAGAATGATATGTGCTGACATAATTTACATATATTTATTTAACATTCATATGATTATATATCATTTATTTTTAGTATTGATAATGGTAGGGGTTTGTAAATAACACCACACTTTTATAAAGGAGATAATGATAAAACACCAAAATCTATATGAGAATCCTCTACCTATATAATGAGAAACTAACTACATAAATGTTGTGAAAACACTACAAACTTAATGCATAATAGAAAATAAACTATCTCCAACTATGGTCATCGAAATTGATTTTACTTATGAGATATGAAGGTTCATATGAAATGGTTATTGTCCCTTCCAACCCTTACCTTTTTTAATTTTTAAACACCATCCAGTCTCCCCCATTTCCTAGATTAGTATAAATGGGGATAAAGATCACAAACAAATATAAATGATGTTATTTGAATAAATTTGAGCAAAAAAATATTCAACTATATTTTCTTTCTCCTAATTTATTCTTATCACCATTTCCTTCATTCTATAATTATCTTCTATAATATTTTCATTATCCTTAGGATTTTCCAATGGTGTTTATAAGACATCAAGTTTGGCTTCAATCTTAATTTATTTATCCTCTTCAACTATTATATATTCATGTTTAATGTCCTTATAATAAGAATTTCCCTACTTTTTTTTAATGGACAAGAAATTATTAAACAAATGTCTAGATACAAATCATGTATGACATCTAAAGGGAATTACCTTCATAGTCTAAATTTTATAACCATCTTTTGTCCCCTACTTTTATTTCAATATATACATGAAGGTATTTAGTAATTCCTAGATTGATAAGTATTCTAGCATAGTTAATATATCCAAATTTTAATATTTTGGTATCTACATAAAAAATGACTCCCAATGAATTACATATAAACTGAATCAAATAAAGGTCCCAAAACTAGTGGGGTAAATGGGGCATCCAAGTCTAGGTTCATCTAGAATTAAAAAATTTAGTAATAGGATTGAAAGTAGGGTACCAATGCTTTCCCATAAACAAATGTTTTTATAATACTTAGTAATATTTATTGATAATAGTATCTCTATCCTCATAACAATTTAAAATAGAAAAAGAAAATGCCTTTAACATAGGGTCAAATTTTAATCTTACCTTATTTCAGGGTGCTTCAATATCCATAAATTCATTGGTGTATATCTAGTAAAGAAGGTCATTATTTTTATTTTTATTTTGATATCTTGCTAGGTTTAGAGGACCCAAACTTGATAAAACCAAATATCCAAATGAAAATAAAAATGGCTTAGTGACATAGATATGCCAAGATATTTTAGTATTAAGATCCATATAACTACTAAAAATAGTGTTTATAAAACACTATATAGTCGAAAAACATATAAAATATAATAGTTTCATATTTACATAGATTAACTCACATATTCCATTATACTTGACAATGCAATATCTAAAAATTTCTTAAAATAAAACCCATGTTTAATTAAAGAATAATGACCTGAGACCCATCCAAATTTTCACCTAAGTCATTGTTATCCAACATGACAAGAACAATTACATGTTTAACTAGTCCTACACCTCGCTTCACCTCTAGAATGGAGGTCGATTGTTTATTACAGCATCCCCATCACTGGAACTACACAACCTAAGACCCAAGATGAGAAACACCTTACTTACACATTCTTTTTTCCAATAACCCCCCACCACATAATTCTTAACTTCCTTCTCTTCTATCCAAGGAAGGACTAGGAACCATCTACACATAAACATGTGTATGACAACCTTCACCTTTTGAATCCTCTATAAAAACCTACACATTTCACACCACATAGATAGCAGAGGAAAGGGAGATTTAAAATATACTAGATTAGTTAGATATACGTACCTCTTCTCCCATAATTCCACTTAATTGGAGCCCAAATTATCCAATTCCTCAGCAAAACTAAGTAGAGAAGCATTGTATTCCTCTAATTCCATAATTAGAAAAAATGAAATGAATCCTAAATCATCTCTTCCAGAAAATAGAAGCTCTAAAAATGGGCCTTCCTTCACCTTATCCATTTACGATATATTTTTGAGAAGTTTTATCAATGATTTCAAGGTTGATTTCATTAATGTCAAGGTGCATATGGTGAATATACATGGTGAGTTGTTTGTTGTGAGGTATGAGCTTATGTGCCTAATGTGACAAGGAAGCCACGTAAAAAGAGATATTTTGAAGGAAAACTAATGTATATATTTTTAGAGAGAGAATTTTAAGGAAACCTATGATTATTTTGAGGTTGATGTCAAGGTTTAGGTCAACTAAATCATGTTTGAGTACAAGATATCTTGAGAATCCTAGACTAGACTTTATGAAAAGGAAAGCATAGTGAAGTTTGGTGAAATAATTAAGCACAAGATTAAGAGAGTTAGTTTAGCATTGTGTAATAATGTAATATAAATGTATATACTTTCATAAGTTTTTCAAGGTTAGTTGTCAAGTTTGAAGTACTTGAGAAGCCTCGTCATGACACTAATCATAGAATGAAGAGACCTTGTGAGATGATATGAGCAATGGACTAGTGAAATGGATTTAGAGAGGAATAATAGGTTTTATAATTTTTATTTTTAATGTATATGAGGCATTGGATCACTCATGATAGTTTAATGTGAACATACAGGTTAAGACCTTAAGTCTGAGTCTACAACTAGACTAATTCTAGACCTTGCCTAACCTAATAAGGTATCATGAGGTGTTTTCAAGCCATATGAAGGAATTAAATTAGTGTTTTATAATAATATGGGTTGATTTAGTATGTGAATAATGTGGAGAACACATGTAAAGAGGCATGAATGTCAATTTCAAGGCCTAATGTGGTTTGCAAGTTAATGTCTAAGTAATCAAAGAGAGAAATGGTGGCCAAATGAGGCATGAGATTTAGCTTCCAAGGAGAGTGTGAGTATTTGATCATATATAGAGGCATTATATGTTGTTTCAAGTATGTTCACAAGTTTTGAGGTCATGGTTTGCAAAATAAGGCATGAAAATTTGCTTTAAGGTCTCTCGTGTGTAAAGAATGAAGGGTTCTCAACCCGATAAGGAATTTCAAATGTTCATTGGTACATGTATCTATGAATGGTAACCTATATTGATGGTAGATGGTAAAGGTTCATATCTCAAATTTTAAATCATTAGTTTTGTAAATAAAGGGAAGTACTTTATGAATAA
Organism: Torreya grandis; assembly: GCA_037957365.1. Lineage (NCBI taxonomy): Eukaryota > Viridiplantae > Streptophyta > Pinopsida > Cupressales > Taxaceae > Torreya > Torreya grandis. Next base: position 3,764 of record JARHVA010004200.1, read on the forward strand.
TCATTAACATGAGAAATGTTAACCCTATCTAAAACCCTAACACTAACATCATATAAAATATCCTGTTAAATAATGCCAAAAATTATGTCAAATTACTATACAAATTATTATATAATGTATTCAACTCTCTCAGGCATATCAAGGTGTGATTGTTTTTTCAAGTGTATGAGTAGACCCTACAAGCAAGTGTTAGTTTCCCAAAGATTTACTATAGTAGTTAGAGTTATCAAAGTATGAAAATAATTAGATGGATAATGTTGAAAATTTTATTTTATGTACATGGTGGTTTTTGGATATGTTCAAACTCTCAAGTGTGCTAAACTGGTCATCCAAGTTGACCAATCACTAATAATCTGAATGGTGAAAAGACTGAGAAACCTAGGTAGTAGAGAAGTTGATTAGGAATGTGTTATTATGGAATAGATATGAATCTATGTGAATGAAGGAATTTTTAAATATTTTTAATATATTTTAATTTTTATTATAATTTTTTTAGGTTAATGGATATGATGAAAATATTGCTCATAAGTTGACATGTCTGGTTCAGATGAGATAGTGAGGTATCAAATTATGAGAATGGTCTTCAATACCAATATTTACATTTTAACATATTATATATCTATTTTATAATTATCTAATGATCTTATATGATCATATAAATACATCAATATTATCTATAAATGGTCATATAGGTGTTGAAGATCATTATCACCATTACTATGTTTCAAGGTAAACAGATAATCCTAGGTAAGCAAGTTACAATGATGAGTTTGAAGTCTTATGACATGAGAGTAAATGTATAATACACATGATTTTATTATTTGGTAAATTTATATTATATCATAATTTTAATAATGTTTGAGATTTAGTGAAAGTGATTAAAATTTTGGAGGCAAAATGGGTTGACTAGTTCAAGTTTGACTGTGTATTGAAGACAATAAACTAGTCTACAAGACCAATAATTTACATTAGAGATTATGATAATTTTTATAAAATGTTATGAGGATGTTTTAATATAATTGTAATGTATTTTAATTCCTTGAAAGTGTTTTTTTATTTATCAAAATTTTAAGTTTTCATGACTATTTTGAGGCTAGTTGGTAGTTCAAAGTGAACATTTTTGTAGAGAGGAGTTTGAGCCTGTATACCCTAAGTTGTTATTTATAAATAATGTGGTGATGACCATAAGGTCATATATGTTTTTTATGAATTATTATTTTTATTGGTTGTGTTTAAAAATTGTGATTATGCTTCATTTGTTTAAAATAGACATTTTTTGTATGAGAAGGCCTAATTGTGAACAATACAAATGGTGTGCTTCAAGTAGTGGTTGGAACCAAAATGTGTTATGGAGATTATATGACATTATTATATGTATATGTTAGTGTAATATTATATTTTCCTTCCATGTATAGTGTTTTAATGTGTTCTAAGGAAGGAAAAGTGTAACGTGTCCTAAATAGACCTAATTAGTTTAGGTCTCCATGGGAACTAAAGTTGAGATAAGGCCTAATTGGGGTAGGTCAGATGTAAATGGAATCAATTTTTTTTTTAATCCATGCTTATTATATGTCCTAATATCTATTTAATGTCTTAAGTAAGAGGTTAAGGGTATTTGGCTGACCAAGAAGGAGGTGAACAAAAGGCTTGTATAAATGCAAGATAGTTTTAGGCATATTTATGTGTGAGTAGAGTATGCGAATGAAATATTATATTGTTGAGTATAAGTATGTATTTTAGACCATAATATTATTGTATATAATCATTCATGATGATATAAAAATGTGTTCGCATATGAGGATAAAGTTCATATGACCTAATCAAGAAAAGAAGACGTGTAATTGACTAAAGAAGGCTAGAGGCTAATTTGAGAGGGATAGAAGTGTGTGAAGATATAAATAAAGAGATCATAATATTTTGATTGAGAAACATAATGTTCCTAATTAAATCAAATCAATCAGGTTTCTAAGCTGGTGTTGAGTCATATAGGGGGTGTGTGCCTCCTTACAAGTTGGTGTTTGATAAAGCCTAGTTGAGTTGGTGTTTAGTTAGTTGGGGTTGGTGCTCCATGTGAAGTGGGTGATTCAATAAATTTGGTTCTTTATTATAGGACTATAGTATATTTTAATGTATCACTAGGTTTTCTTTCCCTTGAGGGTTTCCCACATATGTGATGTGTTTATGTGTTTCATGCTTATATGGATAGGTGCTTATGCTTGCTAGATATGTGTGCTTATATAAATAGTTCATGATAGTTTAATTAAGATTGAAGGAAAGGTTTTAAATACTATTCAACCCTGCCCACTATCTTTCATTTTTATTCCAACATTTATTATTATATCTTAGTCCTTTGAAGTAGGTCTAAAATCTTAAAGGAGATCCTAGAAGCAAGAATGGATAGTTAGCAATCTCAAGGAGGTTTCTATACTAGTAAGGCTCCATTATTCAATGGATATATTTATGAATTTTGGAACACTAGGATGAAGATATGTTTAATTTCTCAAGGTTAGAGATTTGGTAGTTATTTTTGGATTGTTATAATGCTCTTCCTATTCCACCAACTGATTTAGCAAGTAAGAAGGCTAGTGAAAACAACTCTAACGCAATGAATGTCATTATTTGTGGCATATCATAGGAATATATTGTGAAGGTAATGAAATGTTTATCAACCAAATATATGTGGGAAAAATTAAATACTATATATGAAGGAGACACTAAAGTGAATATGGCCAAGTTGTAGACCCACCGAAGATAGTTTGAAGATGAAGGAAGATGAAATAATTACATATTCAAAGTTGATGAATTTGTCAATGTCATTAGAATATTAGGAAAATAAGTGAAATAATATATAGTTATTCAAAAGGTATTGAGATCACTAACTCTTAAGTTTGATTCTCAGGTGTCTTTAGTGAAAGATATGCATGATTTGGACAAACTTGAAATGAATGGGATTCATAGAATCTTAATTGCCTATGAGATGAGAAAAAATGAAGGAAGACCTCCCCAAAAGGAATAAGTTTTTAAATTTTAGTAAATTTCAAAATACAAAAAGGTCAATAATGAGGAATGTTTAGATGTTGATGATGTTTAAATAATAGCCATGTTTGATAGGAATTTGAGGTTTGGATTTGGTAAGTACAAGGGTAAGTTGTCTTTAAAATGTTTTAACTATGGTAATATTGGTCACTTTGCATCCATGTGTCCTAAAAAGTCTAAAAATAATCATAATGAAGAACATGATGAATATCATGGAAATGATAGGAAGGTTTATAAGCCTAAAAGAACAAGAGAGATTTCAGGAAGAATGGAGGTAGGAAAGAATCATTCAAAAACAAGGAAAAATTATATACCAAATAAGACAACTCATTTGATGTAATTGATACAAGAACATATAATAGTGATGGTGGCAAGAATGAACATTAACATGAAAATAATGCAACCTTGTTCATGGACATATAATCAGACAATGAACATTGCTCAAATGATAAAGGCCTTAAGGTTGATGTAGAATCAGGTGAAGAAGAAGCTGAAGTGAATATTGAGGTAGAATTGGTGAGTGACCTAGAAGAGTTGAAGTTATAAATAAGAAAGGATAAAAAAATAATATCATTAGTTAAGGAATAGGAGGAACATATTCACTTCTTTGAAGAGAGACTGAGTAACACTTTGAAGGAGTATGATGAGATCATCAATCAGATTGAAATACATATGGAGATAGTTAATGCAAACCTAAAATATAAAGAGGAAGAATGCACTAGGTATGAAACTAAATTAGAATACTTGAAAGCTAATATGGATCAAGCATCTAGAAAGATAAAGACATTTGTGAATTTTAAAAATATCATTGAGGTTCTAGATGATATATTAAGTAGTCAAAACTCTACAAGTGGTAAGATAGGACTTGGTTTCAAAGAAGACCAAAATGAGGCAACTAAAGTCAAGGAGAAGGATATTAAAGACAAGAAATTTAACATAAAGAAACCAATAAAATAACCTAATACTATGAGGTATGCTAATTCATTCAATGGTTAATATTTTATATGTAGTCAGTTTGGTCATAGAGCAAGAGAGTGTAGAAGACCCTCCAAGAATGAGTATGGGAATATGGAAGGAGTCACAACTCACATCAATAAAATGATATGTATAAGATGGTTTACTATAGTTTTTAGAATGTAGGACACATTGTAAGATTCTATCATAATAGAGTTAGAAGGACCTCAAGTTAATATAGGAGGTTTGAAGCCCCTAGAGTGCAATAAAGAAGGGAAATGAATGTATGAAAACCAAAGATAGTAAATATGAGTCATGATCAATATAAAATCTCAATCAGACTATTTACTATGACAAATAATAATTTAGATGTGAAATCAACTCAAATAATTTTTTTTTTTAGCTCACATTGATGATCAAATGGTAGATGAAGAGGTCATGCCTATATTACTAATCAAGCTGAAAAAGATACCAAATGATATTCAACCTTATGAGAAAATGGAGATATAGGAATATCCTAAATTTTTTAGTGATCTATGGAAAGAGGTGACTCCATTAGGATTCATGGAGACACTATTTAGTTAGCAGAAGTAGGGTAGATGCTTGGTTTGAGGGAGAGCTATTTAGTTTGATTATTGAGCTTGATCTATGTTGAGAAGTGGTCTGAGTTAATTTTAAGGAGGTATACATGGAGAAATGGGAGAAATGTTTCCTTAATGCTTCATACTATATATGTTTAACCTGTGTTACAAAGAGGTGTGATTCTAGATAACATTTGTGGAAGACCTTTGTCATTAATGTCAAAGGGGGAGAAAGTACAAGAAGGAAGATTGTAGTGATCATCTTGAAGAATGTTTTTCCATCAATGAAAAAGGGGTATTTTGTTGAGAAGTGTTTCATTTATGTGAATGATGATGTAATTTTATGTCAAGGTTGATTTCATTCATGTCAAGGTGCATTTGGTAAAGATGCATGGTGATTTGTTTATGAGGTATGAGTTTGTGTGCCCGATGTGACAAGAAAGCCATGTGACAAAAGAGAAATTGAAGGAACCTAATGTATCTCTATTGAGATAGAATTTATATGAAACCCAATGATTCTTTTTATGTTGATGTCAAGGTTTAGGTCGACTAAAGCATGTTTGAGTACTAGTTCTTGAGTACAAGGTGTATTGAGAAGTCCAGTCTAGATTTTATGAGAAGGTGTGCATAGTGAAGTCTAGTGAATTAAGTAATCAAAATATTATGATAGGTGTTTTGGAAATATGAAATCATAAAAGATAATTTCATATTCCTTCAAAAGTGTTTCAAGGTCTTTTTTCAAGTTTCAATTACTTGAAAAGCCTAGTCATGACACTAATCATAGCATGAAGAGACCTTATGAGAAGATATGAGTTTGTATTATTAGTGAAATGGATGAACAAAGGAATAATATGTTTTATAAAGTTTCTTGATCATGAATATGATTCATTTTATAAATTTGGATTATTTTAAGGTAAGCCTTTAGGGGTAAGACCTTAGGTCCAAGTTTGCAACTAGACTAGTTCTAAACCCAACCTAACCTAATAATTTGTTGTGCGGTGTTGTCAAGGAATATGAAAGATGTAAATTAATATTTTAACATGATTTATGTTTATTTATTATGTGATTTAGGTGGATAACACATGGAAAGAGGCATGAAGGTCAGTTTCAGGGCCTAATGTGGTTTGCAGGTTAAGGTCTAAGTAAGCAAAGAGAGAGATAGTGGCCAAATGAGGTATGAGTCTAAGTTTACAAAGAAAGTGTGAGTATGATAGCATGGAAATATTTAATATATTTTTTTTTAAGTGTGTGCACAAGGTTTGAGGCCATGGTTTGAATAATAAGGCATGAAAATTTATTTTAAGGTCTCTTCTATGCACAAAATGAAGGGTTCTCAACCCAAAGACTTTAAATTGTTCATTGGATTGTGTGATATTTGAATTTTAATCTAATACATTCATGAAATTTATGGTGTGGTCCTATCTTAAATTTTCATTTATTAGTTTTGGAAATTAGGGGCAGTCCTTTATGAACAATCATTAACACTAGAAATAATGTTAACCCTCTCTAAAACCCTAACACTAACATGATGTAAAATTTATTATTAAAAACATCCTATAATGTTGTAAAATTAATATAAAAACTATTTTATCATGTATTAAACTCTCCCAAGCATCTCTAGGTGTGATTGGTTTGTCAGTTGTGTGAGTAAACCCTACAAGCAAGTGTTAGTTTCTTAGAAATTTATTGTAGTAGTCAGAGTTGACAAATTAAAAGTATGAAAATTAATATATGGATAAGGATTAAAATTGTTTTATGTCCATGGTGTTTTATGTATAGGTTCAAACCATGAAGTGTGCTAAATTATTCATCTAGGTTGACTAGTCACGAATAGTCCTAATGGTGAAAATAGTGAGAAACCCAAGGAGAAGTGATAAGTTGATTAGGGATGTGTATAAGTACATGGAAACATTTATAAATAATTTTAATACACGTTAATTTTGGTTATAAGTTTTGGAGGTCAATGGATATGATTAAAATATTTCTCATAAGTTGACCTCTCTAGTTTAGATGAGAAAGTGAGGTAAAAGATTATGAGGTTAGTCTCAATACCAATAGTTCTATTTTATAATGGTATAATTATCTCATATGATAATATAAATTCATCATGTTTCTCTAAAAATGGTCATACAGGTGTCGAAGGTCATTATCATCATGATTGCGCTTAAAGGTAAATGGAAAGTTCTAGGTAAGCAAGTTGAAATGATGAGTTTGAGTATATATTCCATGAGTTTAAGTTTATAATTAAAATTATGTAGTTTTTTTGTAAATTTATCTTATATACATACTTTTTATAAGGTTTGAGAGTTAGTGAAAGTGATTGAAATGTTGAAGGCAAAAGGGGTTGACTGGTTCCAGTTTTACTTTGTGTATTGAAGACAACAAATTGGTCTACAAGACCAATAATTTCAATTAAATATTAATATATTTTTATTTTAGGTTGTTATAATTATTTTTTACGATCATGTTCATGAATTGGAAGCCCTGAGTGTGTTCTTTCAGGAGTTAGAAGTTCAAGTTTCCATGACTATGTTTTGAGGCTAGTTGGCAGTTCAGAGTGAGAATTTTTTAGAGAAAAGTTTGAGCCTATATAACCTTATTTGTAAAGTATAAATAATATGGTGATATCACTAAGGTCAAATATATTATTTATATGTCATTTTTTTAATGGTTGTTTGTAAAAAAATTATTTATGCTTCAGTTGTTCAAGACATACTTTATGTGTATGAAAAGGCCTTATTGTGAACAATACAAATGGTGTGTTTCAAGTAGTGGTTGGAAATAAAATGTGTTATGGATCATATATTAAATTATAATAGGTATATTTGAGTGGTATATTATTTATTCCTTACATGTGAAATTTTTGAATGTGTTCGAAGGAAGGCAAAGTGTAATGTGTCCTAAATAGACTTAAAGGTAAGATAATGCCTAATTAAGCTAGGTCATAACTAAATGGAATAAAATAAAATTTTATGAATTATTATTATATTTAATAGGATATAATCCATGGATTACCTAAGAGGTTAATGGTGTTTGGTTGACCAAGAAGGAGGTGAACAAAAGAATCGTATAAATACTAGATAGTTTTAGGACTATTTGTATGTGAGTAGAGTATGAGAATGAAATAGTATAGTATTGAGTATTAGGATGTATTTTAGACCATAATATGAGTGTATATAATTATTCATGATGATATAATAGTGTGTCTACATATTAGGATCAAGGTCATATGACCTAATCATGTCAAGAAGAGGGCTGGTTGAGTGAAGAAAGCTAGAGGCCAGTTTGAGAGGGATATAAGTGTGTGAAGAGATAAATACGGACATAATAATATACTTGAGAAACATAGTATTATAAATTTATTTAAATAAATCAGGTGGCTGAGTTGGTGTTGATTCATCTAGGGGGTTTGTGGCTCCTTGCAAGTTAGTGCTTGTTAAAGCCTAGTTGAGTTGGTGCTTAGCTAGTTGGGGTTGGTGCTCTATTTGAAGTCGATGCTTCACTAAATTTTGTGTTTTTATTATAGGAATATAATACACTTGAAAATTTTAGTGGGTTTCCTTCCCATTGATCATTTCCCATATAAATGATGTGTTCATGTGTTTCATGCTTATATGGATAGGTGCTTATGATTTCTAGATATATGTGCTTGTTTGAATGGTTCATGATTATTTAATTAAGATTTAAGGAAAGGTTATAAATATTTATTGAACTCCCCCTCTCAATAATTTCTATTCCATCATAAAAAAATACCCTATAGTTTGTCTAAAAAAAGTAATCAAAATATCTCACCTGTGATTTATCTAGAATAATCATCAACAAGTTGCTTACAAAAAAAGCTACTAGATTTGAATTGGCCTCCACCCTTGTGATAAATAACTAAAAATATTCTCCTAACACATTTTCTATGGATTAGTCCATATATGAGGTTAGGGCCTAAAAAACACTTCTTAGCCTAATCCTTGACACTTATCCTATAAATCCCATCTCCTTGGAATTTAAATCTTCAAAACATAACGAACAACCTAAAGATTCAACTAACTCAGACTCCATCATCATATAAAATAAAAATGAGACTTTGTTACTCCTAATCCACAATAAGAAATAGAGTATAATTCCCATAGAGGTACCAACCCAAGGAACCACACAATTGAGAGAGACTCCAAAATATTTTTCCAAACAAATTCATTAATACTACCATGATTAAACTTACCTCTTCCTTCTTCCACGCTCCATGAAAGGACAAATTACATAAAATCCACCATTTCAATTCTTAATAAATATTTCCAACATTTTTTTATAGTTATAAGCATGCAATTCCTTGATTTGATCTCAGCCTACATTAGTGAAATAATCAGCCACCTATTACTTTCCATAAAGTAATGAGAAATAAACCATCCTTTATGTTGAGCCAATAATGACCACACCTGGGTAAAGATATTCTCAAAATGCTAAGCTTTAGCCTTTTTTGTGAAAAGGCCTAGATAACAAACTAAAAATCTCCCTAAAGTTATGAAAATTCCACTGCACAAAAAAGAGCTAAAGTTAAATCAGTGATTGTTGCCTATGCTTCAGCTTCATTATTGGTCCCATACTTAAACTTATAAAATTCCACCTGAATTAAAGACCCACTTTATAATCTTTAATCACACAACCCACTCCAGAATCTCCTAGATTACCATGACACACTCCATCAAAGTTGAGTTTAAACCATCTTGGTCATGATGACCTATAGACTGCCAAAGATTGATTACATGTGTTTACCCTTACTACCATTGACCCATTAACATGAGGAGGGAGAAATAATTTCCATTTAGCACACATATACATATCCCACTAGGATAACCTCCTTTGATTACACTTCATCTAAACTAAATCCATGTATGAAAAATAAAAGTCTATCTCTTGCATAAATTCATGAAGAGTTGTCTCTTTTTCTTAAAAAAAGTGAGAATTTTGTTCTTTATAAATTTTCTAAATAAAAATAGATGGGATGCATATCCACAGAATATAAAAAGAATGTTTCACATCTCCAATTGGGCAAGAATAAACTAATTACTCCAGTGAGGAATTCCAAACCCACAATAAATATAATTTATTACATATTACAAAAAAATACCATAGTGTGAAAGGACACTCATATAGAAGGTATCCCATTATTTCTTATTCATATTTGCACAAACAAAACCTTGAGGGACTCTAAAATTTCCATCTTCCTTAGTATATTCCCATAGTCTTTCTCATATCTATTGAGAATGACCTTTAATTATTTAGCTTATTTATCTTATGGCTAACCAAAGATAAAGGTATCATCTCCAAATTATTAATGTGAAAGATCACCCAAATTGTCCACCACCTTAATACCCTAAAACCTTCCAACTGACTTAGCCTCATTGAAATCTCTGCATAAAACTTCCACCATCAACATGAAGAGAAAATTGGAAATTAGATCCCCTTATTGTAAACCACATGATTTTTCAAAAAACTTTCATGGATACCATTAATCAACATTGAAAACCTTAGGCCCACTATACAGCTAGAAATCCACTCATACCATTCTCTACTGAAACCAAATTTCACAAGAATATTCATAAAAAAAACAAGTTAACCTATTCATAAGGCTTATTGATGTCAAGATTAACCATCATCCCTTTCTAACGGTTATAGGAGAGGGAATGAATAATACCATGATACACAATTATTGAATATTTCTATCTACCATGGAAAAATCTAGCTTGTTATTGAGAGATCAAAATTTCTAGGAGAGGATTAAGCCTACTTACCACCACTTTAGAAATGATTTTATAGACAATATTACAAAGAGAATCTAGCCTGAAATCACTAAAATAAGATTTAGATTGACCTTGTAGAAATAAATAAATGAAAAGGACATTTAGGTTAGGAAATACCTTTATTCTCACCATGGATTCTTCAGCGTTTTTCAAAACATCCACCCCTACCACTTCTTGAAAGGATGTAAAAAATGACTTTTGAAAGCTATCTAGATTACGTGCTTTCTCCTTAACCGTAAAAAATACCACCACCCAAATTTCTTCCAGATAAAGTAGGCACATCAACTTGGAATTCATTTCATTGATAGTCAAAGATATAACTAGAACTATATGAGATATTTGACATATCCTCACCACTTAATAAACTCCAAAAAATTCCCACTACCTCTGCCCTTATTCCCCCCTAAGTTTCCAGTAACTCCCTAGTTTGCAACCTAATGCAGGAAATGTGAGCTTCACTTCTATTAACTCAAATGTAGAGATTAAAATAGGATAAATTACTAACACCTTATTTAAGCCAATTAACTCTAGGTTTTCCCTTCTAATAGATATCTTTTCATAGTAGTAGCTCCGTACTCCTTCGTAAAAAAAATCCAATGCATAAGCCTGGGTATCCATCCCCACTAGGGACACCTGATCATTGAGAGTTTTTAATTCCACCTCTTTCCTAGACTTTTCCTAAAGAATATTCTTAAAGTTCTCTTCATTCTAATTTTTAAGACATCCCTTAATATACCGAATTATTTTACACATTTAAAACATCAATGAACATGAAGGCAATATATAATTTTTCAAATAGTGTTAAACTAAGGGGAAAAGGGATGAATCCCTAAGCCACATTAATTTGAGTTTTAATGGACATAGATCAAAAGGATTATCACACTTAGCTTTGCAAATATTGAGTAAATGATCTGATCCAAATCTTATCAATACCCGACTGTCCACCATCTAGTTACTCTCTAACCTTTTTGGATTGATAAAAAAATTATCCAAACATTGAGTGATGTTATCAATACCCACTCACCTATTATTTCAATTAAACCAACCATATTTGAGAACCACATTCTCAAAATAATTATCGTTCACAAAACTATAAAAACCTCTAAACGCTTTTGGAGCTAAATAAACTCCTCCAATTTTCTTATTGGGGCATAAGACAACACTAAAATGTCACCCCAAAACCACTTTATCATTTACAAACCTTCTCAATATATAATACAAATCCATCCAACAATGATCCTTTAGAAGCATTCTCGTTGGACCATAGACATTTAGTAATAAAACAATTAAATTTGAACTGAAGCTATAGATTTAACATGACTTCCAATTATTCCCAAACTATAAAACTTAAATCATGGTTGTCAAGGGACACAAAATCAACACCAAACCTCTAGACAACCCAACTACCCCCACAAATTCACTATCCCATAATGACCAAATAGAAACCATCAATGATGAGGATTCCACTAAATTGAACTTCACTTTTTGGAGTAGTAGAAGATGTGATTTATCCACAGAAAGGAGATTCTTAATCAAGCATCTCTTTTTAGGGGCATTTAGGCCCTCAATATTGCAATAGATTAGATTCATTTACCTAGATAGGAGACTTCAAGCCCCTTCCAAAATAAACAAATCGTTCCAACATTTCTTGTTTACCTTTAAAAGCATCCATTACCACCTTTTTCCAATTGGAATTATATCCCAACTTCTTCTTTGGCCCCTAATTTGGGTGAGCTTTGGAAAACTAAGCATCTGATATGGAAAACACTTCTCTAAAATTTAATACCCCTTATGAATCCTCTTCTTCTTTTCCCTATGAAATACATAAACCTTCTTCGATTGATAGTCCTTCTACTCCATTAACTTGACCCTTCTCAACCTATGGTTTATTTTCCACTCCCTACTAAGATTATTTTAGCAAGGAATAAAAGTCTCAAATTCTTTTTCAATAAACACAAAACTCTTCACCAAGGATGATGGTGAAATTATATCCCTTTTACAAAGATTTTATAAGATATCCTTTGTTTCTCTAATTTTAATGCTCTGATTATTCAAAGTTATCTCAGTTGAACTTTCCCTTTGAGAAGACCCTACCTAAGAACCCCCCCTCTTTTCATTCTAGGTTGCCACAAAGGTTTTATAGAAATAAGTTTGGTTTGAGGGAAGTTTTTACCCAATATAAAATAATTTTTAGTGTGACTAGGATGACAACACTTAAAACATTTGAACAAAATTATTTCTACATCCACTATTTATATCTATTCTCACCTCTTAGATTTGATCAATATGATCTATAGAATCTCTTTATCCATATCCATGAAAAATAGAACCCTTACATAATCCTTCCTTACATATCCAATAGAATCCTAACCAATCTTGATAAGAGTTCCTAGCAAACTTCCCAACACTGCTAAGTAATCCCTACCATAATATTTTAGGGTCAAACTAGACAAACACACTCATACTAGATACATCCCATTATGTGTAACAAATAGATCAAAATCAAGGATCCAAATTTGTATCCACATCCCCATAACATTTAAATAACAAATATATGATTATAAAAAATCCTTGGGTAGAAAGCTTACATTTGTTCCAAAACCCAATTTTTCTTAAACCTATATTTCAATCTCTCTGATCACTGACCATTTCATTGTGCACTTAAAAATTAGGGTAAAATATAATAGGATCTCCACCTTTAGTTTAAATTCATCTGAATTCCACTCTAGAACTATATAATCTCCTATCTTCAAACTTTCTGCAAATCAAGAGAGGTCTTTGCCTAATGTTTCCTCCCTCCCTCCCCTTACAATCCCCTAGTTCAGAGACCCCCTTAATTATTTATACCAAGAGGGAACATATTATACCTAATCCCCACTTTATTTAAAACATCCTTCCCCCGTTCTGACATATGAAAAACATGCACCTCTCTTTTTATTTTTTCCTTTTGAGTGCTCCTTCTTACTAAAATCCTTGACATCAGCCCACCAATCTTTAACCTCTTGAATTTCCTCCTCTAATTCATTAATTATATGATTTATTCCATGACTTACCAAAAAATCTAAGGAGGAATTCCCTACATTTATTTTATTATACCTTTCCAAACCTTTCATTTGCTCCCACTCTCACCCTTGATCCTACCCTCATGCCATAATGTCCTGAGTAAGTATTTAAAAGGTCATCTTTTTTTTACTATTAATATATTTTCATAATTTAATACATATTATAAATTATATTAGCCATATATAATTTTTATAAAGTTTACACTAATTATATTGTAATTTATATAAAACTATTGATATAATGTGTATATGGATTACTGAGACAACATGTATATGGGCCATAATCTAATGTTGTTGAGTATATAATAAAGTTAATTTTTTAATATTTTTTTTCAAAAAAATATATAATTATTGTTTATACTATCTTTTAATTAATTATTTGATATTTATTTAAATAATTTCCTCAAAATATTTATATACCCAATACGTTTATTCTATATAGGCAACAATTTGTGTAGGGATATTTTTAGCTTTGTGGTTCTCACTGTAAATTTGTTTTCCATTACAATTTTTTTTGACTGCATGTAATGTTGTATTATTCAAATTTATATTATAAATCTTATTAATGTGTGATTTAATAAATTAAAACCTAATAATATATCATATATTTTATTAATATCAGTGCTCTTATACCTTTTGTGTAATTTATATATAATTATAATGTGTGTGTCTAAAATGCATGATTTAAGAAAATTTTAGATTTATTAATAATTAAATAACTTATTCAATTTTTTGTTGTTATGGTAACTATGACAAATCCATAGAGAAAAAAGGTGACAATGAAGAATAGCCTAAATTGATAATCCATTAGCATGAACCGATTCAGACCCACTCTTGATCAATAGCAAGATTATATCTACTAGAGGAAAATCGAAAACACATGATTAATTAGAAAACAAAAACACATGCTAAATATATTTATAATATAAGAATTTTTTTAAAACACCACGTATGGATAATATAATATCATAACAAAACACATAGAACTCTCCTTTAGAATTCATATTAAACATTTATTACACTTGCAATTGAAGTTTGCATTCTATATTAATCAATAAATATCACCTCCACACCATCTGACACTAGTTTTACTCCTATATTAGTATATAAATATCACCTCCACAGCATCTGTCACTATTTTTGCTGCTAAAAGCTTTCCCTATGTTTCTAAACTTTCCCCACTTTAAAATTAAGGTTTTGTTCCCCTTTCTTCCTCATCATCAATATTAAAAAATCCTGGGGGAATGAAGATGCACTGTTTAGGTATATTGGTCCACAATCCTTCCACCATGAAGGCCAAGCTTCTCTACAATTTCATGATGTTATCTATTATTGCATGACTATGTTCAAATAAATATAGTTGTATTTTATACACATTGGACTCAATATCTAGACACTTTTTATGAAAAAAAATATAACCCGTTGCATTTGATAGCAACTTTTCCCTACTAATGGCCTAGGTAGCATCAAACATGTTCCTTCTACCAACTTCTTGGGGTTGAGCATAAAATCCTTCATTAGTTTTTTTTATGTCTTGTACTTTGACCTCCTCCATTCCACCAACATTTTCCCTTAACTTTTTCAGATAGATCCTCATGAAATGGTTTTTTATTTCCTTTTCAATGTTCTTAGAGAAATGGGATACTCTAGCCTCCCTTGCCATGTAATTTGAGGGTGCCACCATCTCTCCTAATTATTTATTGACCATATAACCCTACTAATTATTTAGTCTTTTTCCTCTATCCATGTTTCTTTCTCATGGATTTTTGGTAACTTGAGGATCTTGATCTTCCTTTGCCAATATCATGTTGTTAGAAAGGTGGGATATCAATCACGCCAACATATAATAAATTGAAATTATATCTCCCTTATCTCATGACATCAAGTGTTCATATCTTTAAATAAGTGCCATAAAATATTGTGTTGATGAGATGAACACATACATTATACCTATAATATAATATACATGGGATTTGAGAAGGTATATATTTTTAATGTGAAAATATATCAGTTATATATTAATCTCACCATTTTCATTATATATACAGTTGGAGATGCATATTCATCTAAACACATAATTTAAATTATGTATTTGATGAATGAGGTAAATGGAAACCTATAATGACTTGAGACTACATCCTTGTGAATAGAATTGTATTGTATTTATTGGGTATAAATTACAAAGACATCCATTTTTTTGGATTTTTTGTCATTGAAAGAAAGATAGATTTTTTAGTAGAGATGCACTAAAAATTTGAAAGTTTAGGGTTTGAATTAGTGACATCCATAATAAATTAATATTATTCACATTATATTTTATGGATCTTTTAATAAAAAATGTATATGTTAAATTTATATAAATAATAATGATTTAAGTAATTATTATTTAAAAATATTTTTATATTGTTGAGTTTCTATAAGAAAAATATTTATATATATTTAAATTGCTTTGAGGTAATTGAATGGCAGTGGTCATTTTCTAAGATATTTTTATTAAAATGATTATATTATTTTATTAGCTTTTTTAATAGTAAGTGTATGTACAGTAACTTTTTTATATGTGTATTATTTTATATTTAATTTATTAGAATAAGTTACTTATTTTATATTGGATATAAAATTTTCTGAGAGTTTACATTTTACTTTCATACTTATTTTTGGGTATATATGAGAAAAGTTTCATATAGATTATACAAAAGGTATGGAAACACTGAGATAAATAAAGTATTTGATATATGATTAGGTTTCACTTAATTAAATCATAAAGTAATGATAATTATAATATAAATGTGATTTATAAGACATTACATGCTTGGAATAATTTTGTAAGGGAAAATATATTTATGGTGCGAATCATAAAGTCAAAGATATCCCTACAGAAATCATGGCCTATATACACTAATGGCATTGGTTACTTAAATCCTTGGAATAAATTATTGACATAAAAATAAAGTTATAAATTAATTAAGAGGCCAGAAAATAATATAAAATAATACTAATGTATTTATTAAAAAAAATATTCCAAAAAAATTATTACATACTTATCAACATTGAACTATGGTCCATATATATGGTGTGTCAATAATACATATACACATTTTCTCAGTAGTTTGATGTGCATTATAAATTAATTGGTAATTTAATTTACTTTCTTATTATTATTTTTTGTACTTATACATACAACTAGTATAATTTATAGTATGTATAAAATTTTGACAATATTTTAGTAGTAACAAATGAGATACCATTATACATATCTTAGATAAATGTATGTAAAATGCTTCAACATATATCATTATTTAGGTGCCTATATTATATTACATTCATAACATAAATGGAATATGTGCCCCAAGAATGAAATTTATCATTGTATTTTAAATATATTTATCTAAGTTATGTATACTTGTATAATAACATCAATAGAATAAATAATATATATGTTTAATAAATTAACATATATTATTTAATAAATTAATTATGTTGTTGTATGGATTGATAGTGTGTTATTTAATGCATTCATAATGTGTTATTTAATACTAACTAAAGTTTACATGTAATACACAATATGTGTTCTTCTTGTTGTTTATTATCCTATAAATGCATTCAATAAACATTTCTTCTTATGTTGTAAACATTTTTATTATTTAATAATAATTAAAGTTTATACGTAACACACAATATGTGTTATTATTGTTGTGTATTATGCTATAAATTCATTCAATAAACATTTGAATACTACCTTTTATCATTAGAAATGATATGCTCCTATAATAAAAACGTTTACAACCTAAGAAGAAAAATTTAAAGCAATGATTTCACAATTATCAATGGTTGATTATCTACTACATAGTGACCTTTCCCAACATGTCTAGGATACTTACCTAGATGATTTCTAGGTTCCTTCCCTATTATATAATATCTACCTATAGATTATTATCAAGAGTCGACTAGAATAAAACCTATGTTACATACAATGTTAGCCTCTTGATAATCATGTGTTGTGGAAGTCATTCAAAAGAAGATATGGAAAATAATGGCATATAATTACATGCAAAGGAATTACAAGGTATTGTTTCATAATATTAGGGATCCTAAACATAAAAATCCTAAAAATTCAATGTCAAGATATGTATAATCTTGAAAATGTCCATGTTATAAATTTTATTTTAGAAATATCTATCTACTATATTCAATTAAATTAAACTCTCTTCTATTGGATTTTAATTCATAAGTAAGGATGCATATATTATTTTGATGTGTTACTAATTTAGACTAATGATAAGATTAAAATTATATTAAAAATAAAAATCGTATGGTCATCTATGAGATAAATTTTGATTTTTTTATATTCAAACATTCATTTTGATAATTTATTAGAATAGTGATTGGGCATGTAGTCATTGTTACATTAGTTAAGATCAAATGATTATCTTTGAATAAATGTGGAAAACATACTTTATTTTTTGATGTTTTTTTGGTGACATTGATATCAATTATTTTTTATCAATATGTTTATTTATTCATAAAATCTCGTACATGGATACAAAGTCAAAATTGTTTTCTTGTCAAATTCCTCTTTTTTGATTAAATGTTGATAGAAGTTAGCATGAAATCAAGGTATGATTTTTGATACTAAAGAAACAAATAATTGGTTGTATTTTTTTTTTTAATAATGTTTTGTGATTTGACAATGTGAAATCATTGGATTCATCCAAACATGGTTATGTAAATGGTTTATGGCTCCTTTTACGGTCAATTTAAACATATGTTATGGTTTTAAAGTATTTTTTATAGATAAACACACAAACAAAATATTTGGATTGTATTAATTTTTAGGGGAGTTAAAAATAAACAAGTGTGTCTCAATGAATGTAGAGAGTGTTCTTTTTGTTCTAACTTTTTTTTGGTAATCAATATATTTATTATTCTCATAAATTTTTTGTCTAAGTCTACATGATTATAATTATGTTCCTTACTAAGACTTGATATATCATTAGAAGGAAATATTTTTACTCTAAATAATGCAAAGTATTATTAAAGGCTCCTATAAATTCTTAGTAATATGCTAAGGTAGTGTGGGTGCATAATAAGTTATAGACTTTGAACATAGACAAGGATGTAACAAGTCAATTTTTTATCATCTTCATAGTGAATATTAATATAAATGTAGGATAAACACCAAAAAATTTCATTAATGTTACATACTTAAGCAAATTCAAAAACAATAATATATGATAAATGTACACAAAACAAGTAGAGAAGACATTATAGAGAAACATCAACATATGTCTATATTACTATCTCATAATCTTTAACTCGTTTAATTTACAATTTTATAATATTTATAGAGAAAAAAGGATCTGATGTGTCACATTCCAAACCTTTATTTTCTCTCATGAAGTATTATTTTCATATTCCATAGACTTTTGATATAAAATCATGTGTTGAATACATACAAAATGTGCAAATTATATAAAATATTATATATCTCACACAAGTCATTCATACATAATCTATAATTTCATAATTCTATGTATACTACCAACACTTTTCCATACATAAAAACTTGTCTCACCAAGAGAAAATATCACATGAAGTGTATTGATTCTAGATATTATAGAGTTATATGTGTTATAGTGAGAGATTGTTAGAAAAATAATTTTTTTGGTTATTTATAAAGGTGTCATTAATTGGTTTTCACCTCTTATGCACTACTCAGCCACCTTTTCATATTTTTAACTGTGAAATCTACCCATATGCCATGATTTATAGGGTTTAATAGATTAATAAGACTAGGAGGTTGCCCATCCTAGGTTTACAACCTTCTTCACTCCACTCCTAATGTTTGTGGCCTTTCTTAGTTACACATTCTTCAAATTTTCAAAATTTGGAACTCATAATACCTACAAAGATAGAGTAGGCATAGAGTGGGAAAGATGAATTTAAAGAGGATTTGAAGAGGGTGGTGTGACTTGATCTATTTCATAAGACGCTACTATGAAATAACATGGAATTTATAAAACTTTTCTAAAGATGACATAGATGTGGAGTCAATTACTGAAGACATTTACTATAAACTGATCTATCAGCTAAGGTTATTTCATAGTTTTCCTATTTTAAGTATCTTCTTTAATTTGTACCAATGGAATGAGTTAGGGCTCTTAAATGATCCAATCAAGATATTTGTCCTTGTGTAAAAAAATCTGGTTTGAACTATCTCAAACCAACTAGAGTATCATGTACCATACTAATCAATGTTCAAAATGGAGCTTCGCTCTATAGAATAGTTTGTATGTCTTAATCCTCTATAAGAGTAAATGTTTCCCTTTCCTACATGATGTTAATATTAATGTCCTAAAACATATACTCCATCATATGTATACATCACTTGTCTACATGACATCAAATGTGTTGCAGACCATCTCATTTTTCCATGTATTCATCTTATCTATGGAATTATCTCTTGATGTAAGATACTCCTCCAACATATATTCCATTTGATCTCATGTAGATGCATGATGCTCAATGGATAATTTGGCTATGTCTTCCTTGGAGATGTTTGTATTCCCCTTACTCCAAGTGTCCTGTATAAATTGTTTCCAATGGTGCATATTGTGAGAAAATTTTGTTGTTTTTTATAAATAATTGTGAATGATTTGATCATATTATTTAAAGAGATAAAAGATTCTATTTATTTTATCCTTAAAGTGCTAACCTTTCACTTAGATTTATTGGAGTTTTTATGGATGTACCCAGCCTTAGTGAGTTGAGAGAGTAAATATCTAAGTTGTTTCTCTTTTTACATCAAGTGATCTCCTAAGACTTGGACCATAAATGCTACAAAAGACATCCTCTCTAATGTTTTGGGCCTTTACTAAGTGTTTGATCAAAATATAAATTTTTTTATATAATCTATATATTGTCTTTCTCCATCTCATTTTCCTTCTAGGCAAATAAATATTATAACATAAAAACTCCCTCAATCTACTTTATCAAGGTGAGTTGGGTCATATCGAGTCATGACTTTTAACTTGTTGTGGAAAAATAAAGTGATGTCACATAAGTTATGGTTGGTGTCAACTGGTGCTATTTTTATATGACTGAGAGTATAAATGGTGTTCATCTTATTGGTGGAGCTTGAATGCCCCATAACCAATGACTAGTAATCTATAGTATATTATGTAACACCTCTTATTTCACCCCTCTTATATTTATCATAATACTTTTGATATCCTAGAAGGATTGAGAATTAAAAATTAGTTTATGTATTTCCTAGAATGTTTGTTATGTAGCATTTTCTTTCTTGACAAGTTTTTTTTGTTTATGATATGATTTATGTATTCTTATTAATTTACATCTCCTCCTTTACTTTAGTAGTTGTCTCCACATGTATCTTTACTTGTTTTATAGCATACTTCACAACTTTTTCTTTTTGAGTCTTATTTTTTTACTTCCTTTCCAACTCTTACTTTCTTCTTAACTTCCTTTGTTATTGCATCAACCTCAATTTTATACTTATGCTTTTCTTGTTGTGGTAGAGATAATTTTTGTTTCTTTTTGGCATCCTTATATTTCAACCTAGTCTCTACCTTATTTTATTCTATGTTCATGCACCTCCTTTTACACCTTTTATTTGCTATTTTTTACAACTTCATGTTCTTATTTCTTATTTTAGTTTTATTTGTCATGCATGGACTAATCCAATTTGGCATTTTCCTCTTATTCCTTTAACATAGTAGCATCTTCATCTACTTTCATAGTTTCCTACACTTTTTCTATGAAATATCCATCAATGGTGGCTTTTCTCTATTTTTGGTTGAATTATGGGTTTTTGTGCTTTAATTTATTGTTATGTAGTGGATGCCTTAGGATGAACTACCTGAGTTTTTGTATAAGGTTAAAATGAAGGATAAAGGGTGAAGGGAGTGGATAACTAAGTGGGGAATGTTTTGGGGAGGGAGGAACTAAAGAAATAAACACACTACACTTACTCACCAGTGTCTTCACATGATCATGTGAGACTAAGGTTTTATTTTAGCACATGGTTATATAGGTTTTTAAAATAGGATTTTTTTGAACTCCTTGGCTTCCATTAGATTATTTTTCCTCAACAATATGTAATGTGATAAAATTTCCCATGCTATTTGTAATTATAAGTTAGGTATTAGTAGTCTAATGAGTGTGTAGTCTGTGTTAGTTATTGTTGTGGATGTTCTCATCAAAAAATTTATGACTCCATACCTAATTATTACTTATTCATCTATGGTGTTTGTGTGGATGTAGTTCATGATATTTTTCCTACTACTTGTCAAATATCCACCATTTTGCACTTTTTTTCCTCTTATTTTACAATTACATTGATAATAATGGACCTAGGAGGTGTCATTATTTGTAATAATAGTATATATGGAACATTTTCATAAAATTTAAAAGTGTGCACTACCTTCTAGAAGAATCATTGATTCTCCACCACCTCTTTATAGACATATTTGGCTTGTCCTATAACATTGATTTGTATACTTAATGATTAGTGATTTTCAAGATTTCCATGTCATACTCAAAAATGATATGGAGAATGCAATTGTTAGTTAGCCAAGGATTTTTTTCTTTGAATCCACTTTTTAGGTGGTGAGTACGCTTTATGTTCTAGGAATTTTCTATTTTTTATGGATTTTTGTGATGATTACATATAAGGTTTCACTTGTGCATGTTTTTTTTCTATTACTTCTCCTTATTTTTATGAAAATGCCTTATGAGGCATGGATCATAGTTATGTAACTATGCTTGTAACTAGTTCTTTTTATCATAATGCTTACACATGCACATATTCTATGGTGATTAAAAATGGTAGTGGTGTGATTGGTGCCTATAAGATCTCATCTATTATTATTTGAATATCATTATGATGTTTTATTACTTATATGGGTGGTCCCAAATATTGGATTACATATGTATCCACCTAAGGGAGAGAAATAATGAGGCCCTAGATTTATACACACCATTGATTAAAATGGCTAGGTTGCTCATAATATTTCCTTATTTTGGTGTGTATGATATTTGCAAAGGAAATAGTAAGCCAAATATCTAAATCAAGTGTGATGGGACCATCATGGCACTTCCATTGTCTAAAAAAATAATAATACAAAAAACTAGTAATAGAAGTTTTTTGATGCACTAGTGATGACCTTTTAAGTATTAATGATTAGGATAGTCACTTGGAACATGGTGTAGTTTAATTTTATTTTGAATTAATTAAAATAAACATGTAACTTATACTACCTAATATATTTTGTCTTAGATAATTAAAAATAAATAAAACTTGTTTGATATTTATTTATATCAGTGCATGACCAATTGGATCTGTTAAACCTAGCTAGAGGAACACTTATCACACAACTTGAATAGAGAGGGTTCCAAAGGCTTTAGTAAAAAAATATAATGCATTTAACCTAAATAGATATCCAATAATGGAATTAATATAATCTAATATTATCAAATCTTAGAAATTAAATTATGGGGATGGTTGAAACAAAACTAGATTTTGGTAGAATAAAGTAGACTAGATTAAAAATGATGTTATATTAAATGTTATCCTACTAAAGATAATGTGTTATGGAAATCATTTGATACAGGAAATGGAAAACAATTACATAAGGTATCAAAAGAACTTGTTCAATAATTATACATATCTTAAAATTAACAAGTAGGCAATGTTCAAAATTAATGATTGGATGCATTGGCTCATAGATGGCTAGATGGAATATACCAAATGGTGGGTAGTAGATAAATAAGTCATAGTAATGGAAAATTTATTTTTCCCCATACTATTAAAAATATCTTAGTATGTTTATTTGAAGTGTTTGACATCGTTAAACTCATTCACATTGGAGTATAATGTATATGCAAGAATGCATAGGTTCATTTGATTTTTTCTTATGTCATTATAATACATAAATCAAATAAATATTATAATCTATATATGGGTTTATCATCTATGAAATAATTTCTAATTTTTGTTTAGAAAAAGATTTGTGTTGCTAATTTATTGGAATAGTGATTGTGTATGTAGTCATTTTCAAGTGATTTAAGCCCAAGTCAGTGACTTACATGAATAAAAAGAGCTTATATTATTTGTCTCAGCTTTATTGCTGACACTAATATGAGGATTTAAATAATTTTTTCATTTATAAACTTCTATATGGGGATATAAGGTCAACATTTCATTTTTGTCAAATCCCTCTTTTGTGATTATAAGGCAATCGCATTTGGGATTACAATAAAATAAAATTAAGATATTTTCACTGAATATATATATATATATATATATATATATATATATATATATATATAATGGGATTTATTTTTTATATAATGTTATTTTGTTTGACTGCATGGAATTATTGGCTTCTTGTAACAAGAACTTTTAAAATGGTTTGTGGCTCTTCCTATGGTTTACGTAAAAAATAGGTTATGGGTTTAAAATATTATTTTATTTTGATCTCTCTATTTGCATAGATTATAGATTAGGCATGTAGTCATTTTTAGGTGAGTTAGATATGAGTAAATATCTCTTTGTGAATGTAGTAGTAATATAAATTTTATTTCAGTTAATTTGCTAACACCAATGGTTATTTTCTTTGTAATCAATGCATTTGTTCTTATCAAGTTTTATTTACGTCTATATGATAATTATTTATTTTTTGTCAAAGCCTTGTTCTGCCATTTTAATGTAATATTTTTTCTCTAAATAACATGAATTCATTCTAGATTTCTTTTTTATAATACTATGTTTTTTTACATCATGGAATTATTTGATTCTTATAAATAGAGATCTATGAATGGTTTACATATCTCCTTAGTGTTTACATAAAAATAGTTTGTAGGTTTGAAACATTGCATTATTTTACTATATTAATGTGTATAGACAATAGATTGGTCATGTAAACATTGTCAGGGAAGTTTAACTCAAATCAATGTCTCTATATGAATGCAGTGAGCATGTTCTATTTGTTCATTTTATTTTTTTCTCATAAATTCATGTTTTAAGAGGGGCCCTACCATTTTACAATAGAAAAAATATAAAACAATCATAGATCAATGAGATTGCTTTCCAAAGGGAAAATGTCTCAAGTAGAAAACATGCCACAAAAAAGGTACAAGCTCAAAATAGAAATAAGAGATTTTAAGACCCTCCTATGCTATTTTATTTTCAATAATTAAGGGCCATATTTAGTGGTTCCATCTCCTTGTTACCCTTACCTTTCATTTTTTCTTAGAATAGTCAAATCCCTTGTTTACTCTAAATCAGGAAAGATGGGAAAGGAAAATTCAAAAACATCATTACTTTATGGTTCTTCAATGAAACCCTAGCCACTAAACTCTCATTTGAATTAGGAGTTTATCAAAATTTTAAACATATTCAATATTTTGTTTAATTTTTTTTGCTAACATTCATATCAAATTTTTTAATTAATATGTTTTTTATCTTCATATATTTATTTTTAGGGTTGGAGAGTTATTATTTTATTCTTTTAACAACCATCAAATAATTAACTATGATTGCATTATTTTTTTAGTAATATGTTGTTTTGACTTAAAATTTATATTTTTTTAAAAAAGAGAATTTATTTTATACTTTGATATAGTTTTATTGTTAGTTCAAATATTTAAATTAAAATAATTATACATGTAATCATAAGTGAAAACTTCATTTATAAAAATAAATGATAATTTATAAGTTCATATGCATGGAGAAAATGATTTTGATAGATGTGTTGTTATACATTGTGTATAGGAGTATATAAATATGTATTTTCACTTTATCATAATTTATGGAAAATTCATTTACAAAAATAAATGATAATTTATAAGTACTTATGCATGGAGAAAATGATTTTGATAGATCTGTTGTTATGCATTGTGTATGGGAGTATATAAATTTGTATTTTCACTTTATGGAAGGTATATCAATCACATCCTTTTATGTTAATCTATACTTCAAAACACATTTTCCCTTTTTAGAAAGCAATTAGTGAAGCATGGAAACTTTAGATTAAAAGTACACAAAAGAAACATTTCATATTGAAGGTAAAGTTTTGAATTTATAAATACATATTGGAGAGTCATTAAAATTTGTGAATGTTTTGGGTTCATATCCTTCATTTATGATATCAAAATGGCTTACATTATTATGATTTCATTTTTGCTAAAGCACATATTGGGGAGTCATTAAAATTTGTGAATGTTTTAGGTTCATATTTTTCTCTTATGATATCAAAATGACTTAAATTATTATGATTCTATTTTTCCAAAGCTCTAATTTTTTATTAGAAGGGGTTTCATAAATAAATACGTGGAAAATTGACGATCAAGATTAATAATAAATAAAGGTACAATTTTTATTTCAAGTAGTACACAAAATTAGTTGTGCTTTTATTTATTTTTAATTATAATATATTATTTATAATATGGAATTGTTTACTTTTTCTGGAAACAAAATTTTTGTTATTTTATTTTTGTCAAAATTTGTCTTACTATATTTTATTTATTATGCACTTTTAGATGGATTGATCAATGTGTATAAAAAAGAAGTATGGATTATATGTAATATAAACGCGTTGATATTCATATAATCATCTATAATACAATTATTTTAATACTAATAACTTATTTTTTTAACATAAGAAATAAAAAACAAGAAATCGGCTTTAACATAAACTACACTGATTTAGAAAGGTGGTATTTTGAATATGCCTTTTTTACAATTAGTATAAATGTCATCTAAATATATAATTTCTACTATATTATCCATGCCTAGTAAATATATGTTTTTATATTATATAGTGTCAACAATCAAATTTTTGGTCTAATTATTTTCTTTCCAAACTAAAGGTTATAAGCTCTAGGCTTATTCAATAATATAAATACATGGTTTCAATTCATTTAGGATATTTTCCATCATATTTAATTATAATTTAATATAATTTGAGAGCTCTTCTTGTAATATGAATAATAGAGGATATATATAGTTTAAGGATCTTTTATTGTGGTTACTTTATGTTTTGTGGTTGTATTAGTATGTATTTTTGAAAGCCTTGTTCTTTTATTAAAAGGTAAGATACATCCTCAAAATAATACATATTTGAATTTATTTTATAATATTAAGTTATTTAACATTGTGGAATCTTTTACTTCTTATAATTAAAATTATATAAATGGTTTAAAGCTCATCTTGAAATTTATATAAAAATAAATTCTAGATTAAAAAAGTTGTCTCATCTTAATAAGTCCATGTATGTATAATAGAGATTGGGATTGTATACATCATAAAGTGAAATCAACACTAATCAATGTATCATGTGAATGCAACAAGTTTTTTTTTCCCTCTTTGTTTTCGTTAACATTGTTATCATATTTTTTATATATACCCATATTTATCCTAAACTTATATACAAGTAAAGAATGGTATAATTTTATTCTTACGAACACCATGTTTTGTCGTAAGTAGTAGGCGGTCTTTGTTTGAATATAGCAGATTTTAAAAAATTATGTGATAAAACAATACAAATTATTAATGTTTTAATTCAGAATATACCTCACAATTGACATGAATATATATATATATATATATATATATATATATATATATATATATAATAAAAATATATATAATAAAAGAGAACAAAAACATAAATAAATGATAATTTCGTTTATATAACAAGTGGCATATTGCTCTATTTTACATAAACTTTGAACATTTTAAGACAATATTATGC
The DNA here is from genome assembly GCA_037957365.1 of Torreya grandis. NCBI lineage: Eukaryota > Viridiplantae > Streptophyta > Pinopsida > Cupressales > Taxaceae > Torreya > Torreya grandis. The sequence goes on from JARHVA010004200.1 coordinate 30,964, forward strand.
ATTGCACAAAAATGGTACCTAAAGGACGGTGAATTTTAAATTTGGTAATATTATAAATAAAAATTATTTCCTTCAATGCATGTTATTGGTAAGACATCTAAAGTTGACTAGTAACACCTCTTTCAATAATACACTTAAGATGTAACATTGAACCAACTTTAAACTCACTACTGGTCCATCAAACAAGCGTAGTCAACAAGCAGTAAGTAAGAAAAGCCTTACATCTTCAACATACAACCCAATAAAAATTATACTATCCTGAACAATAAACATGCTTCTTGCTAGAAATTGATAAAGTTCTAAAACCTTCCCCCAATGAATCTTTTTGTAGGAGCGAAGGGTGATTCTAATTGAATCTTAGACGGATGGATTTCTTATTTTATTATTCTTTCAAGATTTGATCCAATCTCCTCTTTCTTCTCAAAAATTGGATCCTAAAATGACATGAATGTCTATTTTTAAATTAATTAATAGGCTTGCATTTATCAGTTTAAGCATTGGTCATTTTAATTTTTGCTATTATAGCATTTTGTTCTACCCTAGCTCTTGGCTTCACAAGCTTCTCTAATGATCTTATATCATTCCTTAGATCCATGGTTACCTCTTATGTTACCAAGGTATCCTCCTTTTTGTTTACTTTAGCACCAAGGTTTCCAAATATGGTTTTGAACTATTTTTCTTGGGGGATGAAAACCTAGATCCATGGTTACCTCTTATGTTACCAAGGTATCCTCATTTTTGTTTACTCTAGCACCGAGTCTTCCAAATATGGTTTTGAACCATCCTTCTTGGGGGATGAAGCTTCATCCACTATATTTAGTTTGGGAAAGTTATCATTCTACTATGAAGTCTCTTTGTTTCTTTCTGCAATTCTATGAGTTATTTTTAGGTGGACTATTTCAAAACATCTACGACAATGGTAGAGTAGCCCTTTGTAATCTATAAATTATTTTTGAGATTTATCTTCAACCTTGAAATCAATTGTGGTTTGGAATTTTTTTTTAAGATATCAATGAAAACCAACAATTTTGTGAAAGTTGTATGAGATAAATTGGAATTTTTATGATCTCTGAATGGATACCCACCAAAATATCCCTTAATGACTTTTAGGCAAGGATCTACCCATAACTATAGAGGAATGTCTAATAAGACTAACTAAACCTTTCCTCATGGGATAGGTCATTTAAAAACCTTGGACATATCCACTTCTCACAACATGAGCATAACTTATTGTCACCATATTAGCATGTCTAGATAGATGTAGTTATTCTTTAATCATATTTTATTTATTTTTATTTGATTGGATTAAATATCATGGGTTTACATGATTCTAGAAATATTTACAAAGGAAATAAAGATTAAAAAAATACGTTCACACTAGATTCCTCTACTTATGGAAATTGAGAAGGTATGACAACTAAGAAAACAATATGCTAAAAAACCAAAAACTTACTCAATCATGCAACATAAATTACCTTCCTCCAGTAACACAGTTACCATCAACTAATCTTCTTTGAATTTTTTTCCAAGTGTAGATTTTTGATGGGGCATACCTTTACTTTCAATCATCCCTTTTGAAAATTATACTCCGAAGACCCCCTAAGCAGAGGGTCATACTGGAAGATTGAACTGTATCTCTTTTACCTTAAATTTTTTCACCTCGATCCACTCTTCCTTGTCTTCTATAACTTCTAGTTGAACTGGTAAAATAAATATTAATTTATTTAAAGGGATGACATTTGTCTTCCATTGATGTAACATCATTTATTTTTTCACTAAAAATGTCAATCTCTATGTTCACCTATGTAGAGATATCTAGATCATAGGTCTCCAATTCTATGTTTGAAACCTTTCTTGAAGTATTTATAACTATGAGTAGGTATTATTTTGCATGAATAGGAATTAAATGGTCCTCATTAGGAATTAGGGATTCAAGATCATCTGAAGATGAGGTTGAAACATCACTTTTATAATCAACCATCATTGTATGGTGGGTAGGAAGGAAATCCTTACACTAGGAAAAATCCTTCTTTATTTTGAATTAGTTGTAGTTTTTGGTCAAATTTATAGTATTACAACTACAACAATGAAACAACAAGCCTTCATAGTATGAAGAGCTTTGTTTTACTCTTTCTAAATATATTTTTCTTTTTCATAGGATTTTTTGGTGTTTTTTTTACTTATCTCTAATGTTTTTATGTATCTAAATTTTTTAGATATCTTCATATATCATTGGCATTCAAAATTTCTAGAAACATTCCACTATATTTTTTTGGATATGATTTTGATCACATTTCCATTTGGGGTGATTTATCTAATGTGTTTGATATTATTTTGTTGATTTTTGTGTGTCATTATTTCCTCAACTCAAAATTAAGAACCCTTTATATACAAATCCCTTAGATGCATTTAAGAATAAGAATTTTTTTATCACAATATGACTTGTACAGTTCACATTATTTATAGATTATTATATATATATAAATATTAAATTATTATATGTATTATATATTTTTCATGCATGTATCATAGGAGGACCTAAGCCAAATAACACTTATACTTACGTCTACATGATTTGACAAACACTAACATTCACAAGAGAAATACTTGTAGTTTGAACCCTTTTAGAGTATTTAAAATGTAGGTGACAATTAACTTATCACAAAAAATTGGTTGAGATCATAGAAACCCAATCACTAATCTATTTTGAATGTTTTATTCATTAATAATGTGAAGTTAGGGTTTGGGAAAAAGATAAGGTCGATAGTTTTATTTGTGTAGGATTGAAAGTGATCAAACATAGAAAAACCATCTACAAATTCATGTGAACATTTTCAAGTTAAAAAAAATTGTTTCAAACATCTTGGGCGAGTCTTTAAAATAATTGAGGAATTGAAAAATATTTATGTATCTAATAAATTTTTAAATAAGTCATGTATTATAACATTTTTTTCCTAATTCAAGTCAAGATAGACCTATTATAGATGCATCTATAGACTGTAACACTCTATAGAAACTAGAATTGAGTTATATTTAGGTGATTACTTCTTATCCATTAGATTCTTGGTAATTTTCATATTTAATATGTTAAATTAATTAAATGTGCCATTAAGTTTTTTTTAATTTCTAACATACATTATGTAATCTGCATGATATCATTTTAATGCTTATTTAGATACATCGACTAAAATTAATGTAAAATGTGTTTGAAACCATATCTGCCAACTAAAAAAATTATGGTAGGCAAAAGATGCTTGATGTTGCTTTAATGGATGAGATGAACGTGAATATTAATAAATCAAACCTTAAAAATATGCATGATATTATTTTTATCATTACGACATCCATCCCTCCAATGAATTTATTTATTTTGTAAAACCCATTTATTTACATTCATCTTCCCTGAGCTCATCTCTTTTGAACTCATGATGTTTAATGTGGCTAAAATGTTCATTAGGATGGAGAAGGGTAAGGATAAAATGGAGGTGGTAGGAAATACCATTAGGAAGAGAGTATTCAATCCAGAACCTAAAGATTCAGACTTGGTGGGAATTTCAAAAACAAAATGGAAGTGAATATTAATGAATAAAACATCACAAATAGACATGATATTGTGTTTATCATTTACGAAAACCATCCCTAGAATGAATTTATTTATATTTTAAATCGTATTTATATGAATTCATCTTCCCTAAGCTCATCTCATTTGAACTCATGATGATTAATATGGCCAAATGGTTCACTAGGATGGATAAGGGTAAAGATAAAATGGAGGAGGTGTTGACCGATCTTGAAGAGTCAGACTTGGTGGGCATTTCAAAAATAGAATTTTATTATTAATATTAATGAATGAGATGGGGGTGAATATTAATGAATAAAACCTCACAAATACACATGATATTTTGTTTATCATTTATGAAAGCATCCCTAGAATGAATTTATTTATTTTATAAAACCTATTTCTATGCATTCATCGTCCCTGAACTCATCTTGTTTGAAATCAATTTGCTTAATGTGGTCAAGAGGTTCACCAAGATGGAGAAGGGTAATTATAAAATGGAAGAGGTGTTGGAAAATACCATTAAGAAGAGAGTAAACAATCTGGAACCTAAAAAGTCAAATTTGGTGGGCATATAAAAAATAGAATGTTGCTATATGTCTTCAACTCATTTCTATTTACTATTTTTATATTCATCAAAGAAACTCTAGATAAACTTGTGTTGGGTATAAATGGAAATGATGGAATGTTAATGAGCTTGGCATAAGTTTCTACTTAAACGTGCATCAAAAGAGGTATAATGGTATTACTAAATGTTTTATTCTTCGTGTTATTTAAAATAGAAGCAAGCACACTTCAAAATACGTCCCAAACAATGAATCTAAGCAATTGTTTATTGGTTCAATTCCTTTGACAAAGACGTAGATGATATGAAAGATAAACTATATATTTAAATAAAGTGAGATAAAAGTGATGGAAATGCATTATGGTCTTGTGGGAAAATAGGTTTATCTTCTAATTCCAATGTTGAATCCAAGCATATTCATTTCCTTCTCATATTTTTTTCTCCTCCTCTCTCCACCGATTTTTATTCTCTCGTAATAGGTGAAAACCCCCCTCCTTGATTTAATCGGTTATATGAATTTTAAGATATCCCACTTGGAATATCCCACTTGGAGTAGACTATTCTTGGAATGGAAAACAATGGCACAACTATTCACAAGAGAAATCTATTGAGGATGTACATGACATTTTAATGCTCATGAGAAAAACATGGTGTATATTACGGTGGACGATCCTACATGACACATAGGGGATCTATTTTTCTTCGCAACCTCTCTTAATAACTTCTGTGTAGCATGGCCTTGAATAATTTTATGTTACTGATGTCGGTGTTTAGGTTGGTTTTCTAACTACTGACATTATTATGAGTTTTGGGTTTTATTTGCAATCTTTTTTACCGACTTTAATGGATTCCTTTTTTTTTTTCCTTTGTACTAAGTTTTACTATTGTTTGGATAGATTACACAAGGTTTTCTTTATAAGTAACTTATTTTTATTGTATTCATGTGTGGTCACAATAACTTTCATTTAAATAATAAATAATTAATATTATTTTAATTTATTAAATAATAATATATATTTAATTAAAAAATTGAATTTAATTTATTTATTATTTTATTAAAATACAAAATACAAAATGTGGATATTTTAAAACTTTTTATAGTGTGACAAATATATCTATTTTGTTAGAAATACAAGATAAATAAGTTATAAAGTTATTGAATCATTCATAGTTTTCTATATTTATTACATGTTTGGCCTAAATATTTGTGTTAAGAAATTTAAGGATTTCGTAAGCAATTTAAGAACACAGGGATTGCATACACTTTTATTAGCAAGGGGAGGAATTATGAATAAAATATATTAATTTGGGCATTTTACTATTTAGCCTTTTTCTATTTTAGAAACTTTTTTGAATCATGTAATATATTATAGGTTATTATAATTTTAATTTTTTTAAAAATGTGGGATAATTTAAATACAAGAAAATAATATAGTTGTATTCATAAATTGAATGTTTTCATTAAAAAATTATTAAAAATTATTAATTTATTTGAGATTTTATTGGTGTATGTTTAAATCATCTCAACGTGACCATATAAATATTCATTACCCTAATTATATTGTTACACATGTATTATTATTTTTATTAAATTAAATGAAGGGTTTAATATATGCACACCCATATGACACAATCATGGATCCCAACTCTCAAGCTGTCAATCATTCAATATGTTAATAAGGCATTAGTCTACCACATTTCATCATCAAATATATTTTATATGTCTCCCATTGTAGATCATCTAATATTTGATAAGAGTTAAATTTAATTTTTTCCGTAAAAATGCATCCAATTAATTATTACACTACAACTTAAATGACATACATCCTAATTTTTTCATTATTATATTCTAATAATTTTTATTTATATAATAATAATATAACCTTGTTATTATTTCTCGAAAGATTTTAATTAAATGTGTTTGTATCTCAAAAGATAATTAATTAACAAGACCCTAATATAGAGTCATCTTATTCATATTACAAATCTTTCATCTTGATCACATATTCTTTAGAGGCATTTAGTAGATTGTAAGATTTTTATTTTATTTTATTTTTTAATAAAAATTAAATGGTCAAGGATAACATAGCCATCTTATACCGATTATTAAAAAATGATTTAAAGAATAAAGGATTTTTCTGGACCGTACATTAAAAAGTTTCCAAGTTTTCAATATTCAATGGTTCTAGATCATCGTACACAAAATTAGGTAAACCAATGCCCCAATTCATTCAATGCCAACGTACAAGTTTCAAGGAAAATACGAGAGTCAAAGAAATGATCATAAATATTATACTAAATTTGAATTAAAAAAACTTATGTAAAGATGGATTCTAAGTAATTAGCATATAAAATAAGTATTCTAATTTACCACACTTATCCTTATTATATGTAATAGAAGATTATCTTTTTGTTTTTAACTATCAAATGTATTTTTGTTCACATCTTAACTAGATTAGTAGTGTATATTAATATCAATTAAAATCCTATTCACATATTTTTTTAAAAGATTGACAAAGAAAAAATAAGAAGATAGTTATTGGTAATTATTTATTATTATTAGCCATTTTTGGATATTAGTTTATAAATTTAGTTTAAATTATAAAAAATTTGGCTGAAATCATTATTATTTTTAAAAATGGTTTATTTTAGCCTTAAAACATCCGCAATTAAGATATATTGATCATTATATGTTTGAATTCACTTCTTTTAGTTTAAAATAGAGTTCACTTTTAAATAGTGGCATCGAATTGGCCCTAGTTAAAGAGAAAGTATTTATAAACCTTAATTCAAATTATTTAAAATTTTAAGTGAAATTTTTACATTATTAAAACATAATAAAACTTAATTAACCTTAATTATACATAGTTGGTCATATTCATTACTATTTAATATTAAAAAAATTATTGATTTAGTCTAAGTACTCACTTATTTGAATTTATTTGGTTGTTATTACACATTATTTTTCATAAGTGGTATTCAAACTACAAGAGTAAGTTAAGGGAGGGAAATAAAATACTCCATTTTGTAAATATTATTTTTATTTCAAATTATATATTACTAGAGCATGTGATAATTGCATTGATGATAATCACATATAATTCACCCTTATTTATGTTGTATAGATGAGTGAGTTAGTTTCAATACAATTATGGATAAAACTACCACTGATTTGTAATAATTGATTACAATTATCATATTTTTTTGTGTTTGATCACATTTAGTTTTATGTAGATAAACTTTTCTACCTTATCTTTTGCCAAAACCATAGATTCACATTATTGATGAATAAAAATTTAAAAATAGGTTAGTGATTGGATTTGTGTGATCTCAACGAATTATTGATGATGAGTTGATTGTCACATACATTTCCAATACTTCAAAAAGAGTTCAAACTATATGTAATTTTATTAAAAATGGGAGTGTGTTACAAATCATGTAAGTTAATTTATAAGTAATATTTGTCCTAGGCCCTCTTATGATACATGCATGAAAAATATATATATAACATTTAAAAATTTGAGATTTTCATAAAAGAAAAAAGTTAGGAGTAATTTACACTTTGTAGGTATGTTTGTGATCAATAATACTGATTCTTAAATGCCTCTAAGGATTTTTATATACATAGTTCTAAATTTTAAGCTAAGGAAATAATGGCACTCGAAAATCAACCAAATAATATCAAACAAATCAGACAAATTTACCTAGATAGAAATGTGATCCAAATCATATACAAAAAAGACACTAGAATCTTTCTATAATTTCTAAATGGTAATGATAGATTTAGTTGTATGTGGATTTTAGAACTATGTAAAACATAGATAGAAGTAAAGGACCAAGGATTCCTATGACAATGAAAATAGAGCTATAGATAGTAAAAAAGTCACTTCGTGTCCAAGCAACCTAAATAAGAAGATAAGAGACCAAGACAAATGTGCCAATAAACTACTTATTCAAAACTAAGAATTTATATATGTAAAGTCAAATGAAAAACATTGTATAAACAAAGAAAACCTAGTATTTAAATGCATGTAAAAAATGTACTTAAAGTGATAAGGAGAAAGCAAATCTGCATTAACGATTGTGAGCTCAAAATTTTTATTACATAAATGTTCCATAATTTCCATGTGTTCTTAAAAAAATGATGTATTTAATTAAATAGATACATATCTAAGTTTAAAAAAATTAGTATTAATAATAAATAAAAATGATATAGAAAAATAAATACAACTTTATAAACCTATTAATATGTTTCTCATGAAGTATGCTCATGTTGTAAGGAGTGGAGATGTCATGGATACTTAAATTATCCATCCCATGAAGAAAATGTTTTTTTAATTTTTCTTATTTTGTTTTCTTTATAGAATAACAACCTTCTAAGTAATTTTTGGAGAAGTGATCATTTGTTGAGTGTTGTATAACCTCAATTTCACTATCATTTAATTGATCATGAACTTGTAATATATTCAATATCAAAATATCATGCCTTATAATAAGTTAATATGGAAAGGTGTATCCCAAATAGCTTGCATATAAATCAAATGAATCACTATAAATAGATTTTATAACCAAAATGTTATTTTCAATGTCAACTTGAAAACATGAAACTATAATAGAAAGTAGAAGAGCAATGTTTATTCCCTCAATCTAATCTAATCAATGATAAAATTTGATATAAAAATACAATATTTTATTGAATATGGTCTATTTGAAAATTTATAAAATCCTTAAATATATAACCCAAGTAACATATGCATTGTATATTATCTGATATGATTCAATCAATGTTAATGTGTATTATATAGCAACATAATCAATTATTCAATTTATTCAATTTAATAATCTTTAAAATACTTAAATATATAATTTATATGACATATGTATTATATATATCCTAACATCTATGATCCTATATATTTATATAGGTTAATCAATCCCAATTTATGTCATACATATCATAACATGCAATAATGTATATGTGTTTGTCTCATAATCTATACCGATCTGAAAAAAATTAACCACTTTGAATATATGTACCTATTTGAAAATATGTATTAGTATGAATAGTTGAACCAATATCAAAAATTATAATCCAATGAAAAAAATCCAAATACATGCAACCATTTTAATATGATGGATAAAGCTAGTGAATTTATCATTTCAAAATGTGTGTGTATCTATGTGTGTGCACATACATACATATGCATGTATATGCACGTGTGATCATCAAAGCAGTGTATGAAATACTTAATGACTTATATAATTTGAAAATGTAATATACTAATATAATATGATAAACTTATTATTTCAAATTAAGTATTTGTAAATTTTCCAACTATAAAATTTGATAAATTCCTTGAATGTTCATAATTTGGTATATATAATTTTAGCTTGAACTTGGTATCAATTTCCACCTATGGGTACGTGAATAAGATAAAAAATGAGTTTTTAATTGATGCAATCCTAAATAATTATTAATAATCAACTTTGGAAATATTCGTTACCTCTAAATATAGTCCCCATCGGATAGTATTAGGTAAAACATGAATATGAGGTAGATGTCAAAGATATAGATCCAAAAAAAATTTGTCTTAGCATGCTACCATAAATCATGATGAAAATTTTCCAATATAGAATAGCATCTTGTGTGTTCCAAAACAACTAACATGTATTAAAATGAATATTTTGGTGTGAATCTATCAAACACATGGTTTAGACACATTAATTTGTAAATTTAATTTTTTTTAAGTCTATAACACAAATTTGTTGAAAATAAAAAGTTAATTTTTTATTTTGATAATTAATTTAAATTTTTATTGATGATTATTTTGAATTATGAGTGTCAAAATACCTTTAATACAAGATGTAAAATTGGTGCAAATTGAGTATTTAAAGAGTGCATTGAAGTCTAAGCAACACTCTGGACTATTACATGTGAAAAAGCTCACATTTTTTTTTAATTAAAAAAAAGTATTTATTTTATTTTTATTTTTCAGTATTATTTCTAAGAAACTAGTTTCTTAGAAGTGATCATAGGATATCTTAGGCATGCATGCACCTTTGGTTGACTTATTTTATATGTTTACTAATGTATATCTTTTTTCCACAACTGAGTAGGATGACTTGAGAGCACAATTGTGACAAAGTATATTCCTCCAATAGTTGGTGACATTGATATAAAAAAATATTTTTTTTACAATGTGTGTATGTTTGAAAAATTAGCACAACAATCTTCAAGCATGATTATGTATATATGAATACCAAGAAAGTCGTAATAGGTATTTATAATTCAGTCATGTTGATAGTAATGTTTTATCTTCTAAGATTTCTCGGCATAAGGATGATGAGGATGATCCCAAAGGATGGGAACCATGCCCCTATTATCGAGTGACATATTTTTTTTCTATAAACATTATTTGGACATTTTACTATATAATTTTTTTATTATATTTTATGTTGTACTTTCGCATTTAATTTATGATATGGTGTCACTTATTATTTAATTATTATAAGTTTTTCAGTTTTCATTAGTTTTGATTTGTAATTACATATATGGAATGTGTAAATGATGTCGAATTTAACAACCAAACACATTAAAAATTATCTAACTTAGGAAATCCCCATAGATGGTCATATTAGTTGGAGTAAAATTCTTGGCCACTCGAAAATAAATTTCCACTATAATCATATGAATAATTATTTGAAACTAGATTGTGTGTGTGTCCAACGATGATTTGGAATGGTATATATACTTACATTTTTTTGGTTGTAATATTCCTTAAGCATTCCATTCCCTGTTACTACATTGGTTGATTTATCTTTGGTAACCACACTTATGTATTATGAGACGTAACAATATTATTAGTTTTACTTGTTATAATATTTTATACATAAGAAAACCAATTTGGAAAGTGAATGAAATAGTTATATTAATGGCATAAAAAAAAATTATCATGTTTATTATAATCATGATTATCCTAATATCATATTGATTTTTGAATAATCTTAATCATTTATATGTAGACATATAAATCTGGGCACATCTACTTGAAATACTATTTTTTAAAACAGTTTGAACTATATGATTTGCACCCAAATTCCTAACTATTATTCACCATTCTTTTAAGCCATTTATATATATGTAGGCTCGACACTTTGATTTACATTACTACTATACATAAATTTCAAATTTAAATACTCAAATTGTTTAAAATCACCCTTAGACTATATCCAACTCATAAAAACTTTCATTTTTCTTTAGGGACAACCTCACATTAGGTGGATAGGAGCACTACCTTCTCCAATCCACCTATGGTAGCCACATCCTTCACGAAATAATGAATAGTTTAAAAATTTTAAATCATTATTTTCAGACATTATACACATTTAATAAGACCATATTAAATAAATTATCAAAAGATTCACCTATAAATTCATACTAAAGGTCGTCCATTAGAACCATTGGTTATCACTTAGTTTCTAGCTTATACACAATTGCACATTGATAAAATCTACCCTATTATATCTATATTCATGTCACTCAGAAGGATTGACCATAATCTAATTCTAAATCATCCAAAATCAAATCAAGAGATATTATTTTCAAATATCAAAGCCATATTTATATTTACAGATACATAGTGAATGAGCAAAATTTCACAATCACTATAGGTGGAAGAATTACGTGGGTTGGATTTTCCTCCTTGGGGTATTATATACATATAAAAAAATAAATCATTAAAGAAGTGATGATGTCGGCTCAACCCATTAAATTCCCATATTTTTTTAAGGTTTCCATGTTTTCAAAGTGCCTTTAGAGTTGTAAAGATAAAAGAAGTAATACAAAAAAGAATTTATTTGGCACAACCTAAATCATGATATTTCAGCTTTCTATTAATAATCAAGTGTAGCAAGAAAAAAAGTTATATTTCTATCACACTAAACTAATATATGTTTGTGTTCAATTGACTCAAGTAACCTCCACTATTATCTACCTACAATGGCCCTATCTAAAATTACCCCGCATTTTACGTCTAGTATGTCATTATTATAATCTTGTTTTATTTGTATTTATTTTTCAGCCACTAGTCATAGTAAACAAGGAAATATATTTTATCAATGAACTTAATTGGTTTGTACTATAGTCCAACCAAGATATACATGTTTAGAAGTAGTTTTAAATTATGTTCCTAATCCTAATCATGCAAGCTCACCTCTTTTGTTGATTTCTACTTACATACATTTATAATAGTCAACATAGATCATGGTTTGAACTAATTATGTTTATTCTCAGTGTTTTCAAAAAACAATAGTTTACATATTTATCAATTTATAAAATTGAAATGTTGATTATTTTACATATTTATAATTCTGACATCTATTTAGTTTTATAGCTATTAATCATACAAAATTTCATTCTTTTATCTATAATAGGGTAAATAATTTCTATTAACTCATAATTATGTGTCAATCATTGATTTAATTTTAAAATTTTGTTCTAGTGGTTGAACCAAATTCTTGATTTCTAGACATCAAAGATGAATATGATCTTTCTTTATTGGATTGTATTGAGCATTGATATAGTATTTATATATAACCTTAAGAATTCATAATTCATTTCTTCCTTGGACAAAAATCCTTGATTATCATTATCTTTCCTTTTATTTTTGTTTATTTATTTCTATAAACTATGTTCTGATAGTCATTAAAAACATAAGAGTTGTCATTCTAGGGAAAAGTAGTGTTCAATGTTATTTGAGACATGGTGTGTGAGGTAACCTCATACTATATGCATTAAACATCACTATATAATGATTTTAGTTTCCATATACCTCAAAGTATATCAAAAATGCATGTGGTTTAATTTTTAATCCATTTTTAGCCTTCAAGCATTTGTTATTAAAGTGGACTAGTAAGTAGTTAGTTTTGGGAAGTTACTCTAAACTTATCTTAGAGATGGCATAGTGAATCTACATGAGGTGAAATCCTATGTAGTTAGCAAATTTTTGGGTTGTGTTCACTATTTATTATTGGGTTCGATATATCTAAGATATTACAAATTAAATACACTCTATATATTTTTAACCAAATTTATTTACACTTTCTCATGCCACTCAATAAGGTTATCTCCTCTATTCCTTTAAGGCATAGTGCTATATTATGTGGAGTTCCTATAGATCATATTCAGATTTATTTGATCTCTTATATAATGTATAACATAAACACTTTTGATTAATACGATGATGTAACTCTTAAAATTTATTTTCACCTTGAATAAGGTGTTAATGATGAATATAAGACTTAAGATAATGAAAATATGCTTTATAATCATGATAATATTAAAATATTCAACCAAATTTATCATAATAAACTCAATGTTGTATATCCTAAGCAATTCAAACAATTGACCAATTTAAATCAAGTACTTCAATAATGTCTCCAAAAATTGGATAAATTTTTCAAATTACTCATAACATCTAATATTACCCATTAAGAAAATATTTCCTAATCTAAAACTCAATAATAAGAGTCACCTATCATAGTTTTAAACCCTCCATCTTCAAGCACATGATTTACATATATTTATTATATTCTTATATCAACACCCATAGTTACATATATTCCAACATCCCTAATTATGGGAGAATCACAAGGATTCATATAGAGTCATATACCTTTTATAATAGGTGCATTGTACACACTTGTCTTAGTTACTATACATTTTCACCACCAACTTTGTCTAATTAATTCCTTCTTGATAAAAATATTATAGCCTTACATACTAAATTATTGAAATTAGAGGAGGGTGTCCCTAGAGTAAGTGGCCTAATGGATTGTCATACTATGTTGCATAATCCTTTAGCACCTAAGATAACTACTTAACCCTTACTAGTAGGTGTCATAGATTCTAAAATACCACTCTTTGAAGGTATATTTTATCTTAGACAACTTCTTTGTTCATTCCCTTGAACATGCTTGGACTATTAGTAGAATGAAAATTTTATACCAATCTCTTTTCAAGAAAAATCAAAGATTGTGCCATATAATAGTTCTACTCTTTTCCACTTTAATCACTCAAAGCATTTAACCCTTTGGCATACCAGTTTTTAATAGGCTTTGAAATAAACATTAGTGAAAATCTATCTTATGTTAAAATCCTAACACTCAAGTAAAGGTCAAACAAGACAATTAGTGAATATGTTCTTTATTAAAAAACCATGTTAGCTAAGATGAATAATTATATATCAGACACTAAATTTCAAGATATATTCACACAATGTTTTCTATCACCACTCCATGAATCTATCATGTCTAATAAATTTAAATATTTTTAAGAGTTATGCCATATTGTCAAAGAAAGAGAATTCAAACTTATAAGATTAAAAAAGGTAAAATATCCACCAAGTACTCGATGTACTTCAAACATAAATTTTAATAACAAGCAAAACTATAAGGAGAAACCTAATGAAATAAAGAATGAAGTAAAAGCAAAAAATGAATGTTACTTCATAACCATAAAACATGATTCAATCAGCACCTTCATCAATGAAGAAATTTTAAAGATTAAAAAAAATTCGTCATGTTTTACTACATAATTAATTGATTGTAAACTCCTATCTCTACCTCCACCATTTGATATTGACTTGACCAAGTCTCAACATAAGGCCTTCGATAGTAATACATATTATGACTACCATATGTATATCGATCATTATACAAATAAATGATTCAATTAAGGCATAAGATAATAGATATTATTAATGATAATACTATTAAGCTAAGAACATCCAAATAAGAAGTTAGACAATAACATAACAAAAATAAAAAGCCAAAAAATATTGAGTAATACATTCCTAAAAGATGGCAATAGCTATTATACATATAGATTAGAATTACATCATGTGTAAAATGTTCATCCTCCTCCTTAGACATATGGGCATCCAATAGATGAAATTATTGGTATATTTATAGGTACATTAACACACTTTGTTGTGATCACATTCAATGATAGTGAAATCAAAGATTATTCTTTATAGTGAAAGCAAGGATCATTCTTTAGATAAGCATGTTCTATTTATTTGAGCTCATAAAACATCAAGCTATATATAGTGTCAAGATTAAAAATGGGTCAAGTGTTAATACATGTAGAACGACACTCGTTTGTATTCTTGAATACAGTAAATAAGATTTAAAATCAAAATTGGTAATATTCGAAACATTTTACAGACATATATATAATACTCTTTGGCATATAGTACTTCCTATCTAAGTTTGTTCAACAAAAATGGCTACTCCATTTATACTCTTACAAAGAATGTGTCCTTAAAATGTTATTAGGACTACCTTGGATACAATATCTACCATTGACCCATTAACATAAGGAGGGATTTAAAAATTCCATTTAGCACACATCTACATATCCCAATGGGATAACCTCCCTTAATTAAGCTTCATCTAAACTTAATCCTCCTCTTAAAAAAGAGAATTCTATCTCTTGTAGAACTGCATGAAGAAGTATTTCTTTTTCTTAAAAAATCTAAGCTTTTTTTTTCTTGTTAAATTGTCCAAATAAAATTATCTGGGATGCATCTCCATAGACTATACAATGACTATTTCACATCTCTAATTGACTAAGAATAAAATGATTCCTATAGTGATAAATTACAATCCAATAACCAATTAAATTTATTACATATTCAATACCAACACCACACTATGAAAGGGAACTCAAACAAAAGGTGGTCCATTATTTCTTCTTAATATTTACACAAAGAGCACCTTGAGGGGACCTAAAATCTCATACTCCTTAGTATATTTTGAGTCAAGATGAACTTATACATTTCCAACCACATAAACTCCCCTACCTTCTATAGACCTTCTTTTATATAACATAAAAAACATGCCCATACCAAAGATTCATTTTATACCTTAACCATTTCATAGCCTAATTTCACTAAATATATCTTAGACTTATCCCCAATCCAATACATCTGATCCTCCCTGTCATAAAGAAATATTTTTTCTTAGAAAGACAATTTTATAGAGCCCTAACTTGCTCATCTAAGAAGGGAAGATTATCCAACCTTTTCAATTTCTATCTAGATCTCATTGAATCAAATCAAGTCTCCAAATAATCAATCATTTTATTTACCCAGAGACATGTCAACACTTCATACATCTCTACCCCTTCTCTTCATTCAACTAGAGGCCTAGGTCCATTCCATGAATCCATTAAAAAATCCACCCTTCTCCCATTATTCACTATCCTTGAAACATTTTGAGAGATTAAAAAATTGTATTTCAATAAGAAATTCCACACCTGATAGCCTCTGGGTGGATTGGCCACTTCCACCATACTCACAAGATATTCATTTACTAAATAGTTATACTAAATTAGTTTACACCAAAGACTATCTATATGAGTTACCATCATCCAAACCAACTTTCGTCATAGGGATAGATTATGGATCCTTGATGCCATTTCCTTCCATTGTTTTTGTTTAAATAATTTATCCCATTTCATAAGGGGGATCTTATTAGTCTCTTTTTGATCCTTTCCATAGAGAATCATTAATTATTTTATTTAAATAATTCACCACTTAACTTGAGGGTAGAAGAATTGAAAAATAATATGTTAGGAGAGCACTCAAAACTTTTTTGATCAAGGTTATATGCCCTACTAAAGATAACCATTTCCATTTACACAAATAAAGCCTCACCTTAAATTTATTTAACAATTCTTTCCACAACCCTTATTTCCTTGACCTAATAAAAAGTGGAACCCCAAAATACTTCTTGGGCAACTTTCCAATCCTAAAACCTAAAATCCTAGCTAGGGTAATTGGAAAATGCATAGAATAATTTATAAAATCAATTTTGGACTTACCTTCATTCACCAACTTCCCATAGTCCTTATTGTAGCTCTTGAGAATGAAATTTAATTTTATATATTCTTATACCTATGAATAACCAAAATTAAAGGTATCATAAATAAATTATTTATGAGAAAGACCATCCAGTTTATCTATCACCTTAAAACCCTACAGCCTTCCTACTGACTTGGCCTAACTAACATCTCTCTCCAAACCCTCCACCATCAACATGAAGATAAAATGGGAAACTGGATCCACCTACTGTAAACTATGTGATGTTGTTAATAATCCTATAGGGATACAATTAATCAACACTAAAAACCTCAGGGCCACTATACACCTAAAAACTATGCTCACACCATTCTTTATTGAAACCAAATTTCCCTAGAATATTCATCCAAAAATAATAGTTAACGTGGTCATAGACCTTATTGATGTCAAGCTTAACCTTCATCCATGTATAATGGTTGCAGGAGAGGGAAAGAATAATATCATGAGCCATAATTATTCCTTATTAAATATTTATACCAAGGACAAAGTTGGTTTGTTCTTGGGTGATAAAAATTTCTAGGAAGGGATTAAGCCTACTTACCACCACTTTAGTAATGATTTTATAGATAGTATTACAAAGATACAATTCCCAAAAATCACTAAAAGAAGCTTGAGATTCACCTTTAGGAAATAAATAAATGAAAGTGGCATTCATGCTATGTCCCACCTTTCTTCTCACCCTAGATTCTTTAACCATATTCAAAACATCCACCCCTACCACTTCCTAAAAGACTTTTCAAAATTCCACTTGAAAGCTATCTAGACGAAGTGCTTTCTCCTTAGCCATAGAAAATACCACCACCAAAATTCTTCTAGATAAAGTAGGTCCATGAGCTTGGCATTCATTTCATCTGTAATCAAAGAGCTCACTAGACCCAGATGAGATCTTTGAGTCAAAATACTTGACCTACCTTCACCTTTCAATAAATTCTAAAAACAAACCCACTATCTCTACCCTTATTTCCCTAAATATTCCATCAAATTCCCAATTCCCAACCAAAAGTAGGCAATGTGAATTTTAATTATCTTAGTTCAAATGGAGAGATTAAAATATGTTGAGTTCTTATCACCTTATTTAAGCCAACTGACTCTAGGTTTTTCCTTCCATTAGATCTCTTCTCATAGAAGTAGTTCCTCATGCTCCATCAAAAATAAATTCAAATCATACAATTGAGAATCCAATCCCACCAGCCACACCTAATCATTAATAGTATTTAATTCCACCTCTATCCTAGCCTTTCCTTAAAAAGTATTCTTAAAATGCTCTTCATTCCATTTTTAAGCCATCCCTTATTATATAAAAGTATTTTACACATTTGAAACATCAACAAATCTAGACGTAAAGTACAATATTTCAACCAGTGATGAACTAAAGGGAAAAGGGATAAATACCTAAGCCACATTAATTCAAATTTAAGAGGAAATCAATTAGGAGGCCTATGACACTCAACTTTGAAAGCAACCAGGGAATGATATCATCTAGATTTTGAAAATACCCAACTATCCAACATCTAGTTACTCTCTAACCTTTTTGGATTGAGAAAAAATATATCCAACTATTGAGTGATGTTATCAATACCCACTCTCCTATTATTTTATTTAAACCAACCATATTTTATAACCACATATTACACCTTATTATCATTCAAAGAACTATAAATAAACATGAAGACCTTGTTGAAAGAAAGACAATCCTCTCATTTTATCATTGGGGCTCAACACAACATTAAAATATCCTCCCAAAACCACCTTATCATATGATAAACTTCTTAGTATATAAGATAAATCCAACCAACACTGAGCCTTTAAAATCATTCCTATTGGACCATAGACATTTACTAATAAAAATTTTAAATTTGAACCCAAGCTAAAGATTTGACACGATTACCAATTGTTCCTAAAATATAAAACTTCAATCATGATCAGTAATGGACACTAAATCACATCCAACGCTCCAGATACCCTAGATGCCCCCATAAATTAATTATCCCATAATGACCAACTAGAGACCATCAATGATGAGGCTTTTACTAAACTGAGCTTCATTTCTTGGAGTAGCATAACATCAGATTTATCAACACAAAGGAGATTCTTAACCAATCATCTCTTGTTAGGAGCATTTATGTCCCTCACATTGCAATATATGAGCTTAAATTAAATTAATAGGGGACTTAAAACCCCATTCCAAAATTTAAAAAAAAACTATTATAATGTTTCTTTTTTACCTCTTAAAACTTCCCCTACCACCTTTTCCTTATTGGGTTTTTGGCCCCACCTCTTTGTTGGCCCCCAATTTGAGTGAAATAGGGAACATTGAGCTTATGCTATGGACAAAACTTCCATAAAATGTATTTCCCCTTATGAATCCTCTTCCTCTTTACCCTATGAAACAATTAAACCATCTTCCACTGATTTTTCTTCTACTCCAACAACTCAACCCTTCTCAAGCCATGGTTCCTATGCCACTCCCTCCTGAGATTGTTTTAGCAAGGACTAATAGTATCAAATTCTTATTAAATAAAATAAAAAATCTTCGTCAAGGATGCCTATGAAATTTAATCCCTTTTACTAATATTTTATAAGAGATATTGTGTTTCTCCAATTTTCATGCTCTAATTCTTCAAAGTTATCTCTTCTTCACCTATTATCTCATTCAAACTCCCCCTTCCAAAATACCATACCTCTGAACCCCCCTCCCCCCCCTTTTTTGGATCCAAGTTTCCAAAAAGGTTTCCAAGAAAAAAATTTAGTTTGAGGGAAGTTATAGACCATTATAAAATATTTTTAATTTTGATTAGGATGACATCACTTAAAACATCTGAATGAAATCATTTCCACATCCACCCTTTATCTCCATTCTCACCTCATAGATTTGATAAAGATGTTCTATGGAATCTCTTTATACATATCAATGGAAACTTGAACCCTTGTATAATACATAGTTCCTCCTTAAATAGACTCCTCATGAATCTTGATAAGATTTCCTAGCAAACCACCAAAAATTGCTAAGTAATCCCTACCCCAATATTCTAGGATCAAATGATAGAAATGCACCCATACTAGATATATCCCATTATGAGAAACCAACAGATCAAAATTAGGGATCCAAATTTGAAACCACATCCACACACAATTTAAATACCAAATATGTGATTCCAAAATATTCTCCTTTTGTTATTTAAAACTAAACATGACCACAAAAAACCCCTTGGGAAAAAAATATTACATTTATCCCAGAACCTAATTTCTTTTGAACCCATATTTTGATCTCCCTGATCACTAACCATTTTTTAGTGCACTTAAAAATTATGGCACAATATGATATTATCTCCACATTTACTATAAATTCATTTGAATTCCACTATAGACCACATAATTTCCTATCTTCAAACTATTTGTAAAGCAAGAGAGGTCTCTAACTAATGCTTCCTCCTTCCTCCCCCTGCTATCACCTAGTCTAGAGACCCCCTTACTAAGCTACTCCAATAGGAACCGTATTATCCCTAGTCCTTAATTTTTTTTCCACATCCTACCCCCATTTTTATATACTAAATTCTTGCATCTCACCCTTTCTATTTTTACCTTTGAGAAATCCTTCTTCTTACTAAAATCCTTGACATTAGCCCTCCAATCCTTCACCTCTTGAATTTCCTCCTCTAGTTCCTAAATTCTAGCATTTCTTCCATAATTTTCCCAAATATGTGAGGAGGGAGTCCCTAGCTTTATTTTATGTTACCTCTCTAAACCTTGCATCTGTTCCCACTCTCACACCTGATCTTGCCCTCATGCCATTGAGTCATAAGTAAGTATTTCAAAGGTCATCATTTTTTACTATTGATATATTGTCATAATTTAATACATATTATAAATTATATTAGTCATGTGTCTTTTTTTTTAATTTACAGCAATTATATCAAAATTTATATAAATTTTTTGAGACAATGTGTATATGGATTACTGAGACAACATGTATATGGACCATAGTCCAATGTTGATGAGTATATAATAAAGTTAAATTTTTAACATTTTTTCCAAAAAAATATAGTAGTATTTTTTTCACTATTATTTAATTGATGATTTTATATTTATTTAAATAATTTCCTCAATATATCTATGTTACCAATACCTTTATTCTATATAGGCAACAATTTATGTCGGGATATTTTAATCTTTGTGGTTCTCACCATAAACTTGTTTTCCATTAATTTTTTTTTGAGCATGTAATGTTGTATAATTCACATCTATATTATAAATCTTATTAATATGTGGTTTAATAATTTAAAACCTAATAATATGTCTTATATTTTATTTATATCAATGATCCTATACCTTTCATTTAATTTACATGTAATTATTATTATGTGTGTGTGTAAAATACATGCTTTAAAAAAAGTTTATATTTATTAAAAATTAAATAATTTATTTTAATATATATTTTTATTATGGTAACTAGGGCACATAAATAGGGCAAAAAAGTGATAATGAATAAT
>JARHVA010004200.1:57500-60000 GCA_037957365.1 Torreya grandis
ATTTGTATTGTAGTCATTTTCAATGGAGTTAAACACAAACAATTGTCTCTAACTGAATATAGAGAGTGTTTTTTTAGTTTAGCATTATTCTGTAAATTAGTACATTTATTATTCTCATAAAATTTTATACATGTCTACATGATTATAATTTCATTATTTATTAATTCTTGATATATCATTAAAATGTAATATTTTTACTCTAAATAATGTAAATTATTATAATTATAGTTTATTATAAATTCTTAGTGGAACATGATAAGGTAGTGTGTGTGCATAGTGAATTATAGATTCAAAACATAGACAATGATATAACAAGTCAATTTATTTATCATCTTCATAGTAGGTGAATATTAATAGAAATATGGGATTAAAAAAAAACATTCATTTGTGTTATATAATTATACAATTTAAAAAAAAAAAAAGAGGATAGATGCACAGAGAACAAGTAGAGAAGACATCTAGAGAACTATTAAAGTATCTCTATATTATTATGTCATAATTTTGAAGTCTTTTCATTGACAAATTTATAATATTTATGGATAAAAAAGGCTCCGATGCATCACATTCCCAACATTTCCTTTATCTCCCAAAGGATTATTTTCATACTCAATAGACTTTTGATATAAAATAACGTGTTGAATACACACAAAATGTGCAAATTATAGCTAATATTATATATCTCACACTTGTCATTCATACATAATCTATAATTTCATACTTCTATGTTACTAACAACACTTTTCAAACTTAAATAATTGTCTTTCCATGAGAAAATATCACATGAAGTGTATTTAAATCTAGATATTATAGAATTATATGTGTTAAATTCAGATGTTGTTCCAAAAATAAAACTTTTAGTCATCGATAAAGGTGTCATTTATTTATTGTCACCTCTTGTGCACTACTTATCCACCTTTTCAGATTTTTAACCATGCATTCTACCCAAATTCCATGATTTAAAGGGTTTTAATATATTGGCATGATGAGGAGGATACCCACTCTAGGTTTTCAACCTTCCTATCCCCACTCCTAATGCTTAGACCCTTTCGTAGTTACACATTCTTCAAATTTTCAAAATTGGGAGCTCATAATACCTATAGAGATAGAGGAGGCATAGGGTTTTCAAGTTGAGTTGAAGGAGGCTTTGAAGAGGGTGGTGTGACTAGAACCATTTCATATGATGGTACTAAGAAATAATATGGAATTGATAAAATTGTTTCTAAATCTAACATAGATGTGGAGTCAATTTTTGGAGACATATGTTGCAACTGATGTGTTGCCTAAGGTTATTTCATAGATTTCTTATTTTGAGGATATAATTGAGATACATTAGTGGAATGAAGTAGGGATCATAAATGATAAAAAAAGAGTTTTCCACATGTAAAAAAATATGGTTTGAACTAACTCAATTCCACTAGGGCATCTTGTATCATACTAATCAGTGTTCACAATGGAGCTTGGCTCTATAGAATAGTCTGGATGTCTTCATCCTCTATGAGAGTAAATATGTCCCTTTCCTACAAGATGATATTAATTTCTTAAAACATATACTCCATCATAGCTATATATCACTATGTCTACATGCCATTGAATGGGTTATGGGGCATATTTTTTCCATGTATTCATCTTTTCACTAACATTTCCTCTTGAGGTAAGATACTCCTCTAACATAACTAATATTTGATATTGTGTAGATACTTGATCCTCCGTGGCTAATTTGTATTTGTATTCCCTACATAATTTTGTATTCCCCTCACTCAAAGTGTTTTGCATATATAGTTTCCAATGCTGCATTTTGTGATAAATTTGTGTGGGTTTTTATAAATAAGTGTGAAGGATTTGATCATATTATTTGAGGAGATAAAATATTATATTTACTTTATCCTTAAAGTGACAATCTTTAACTTATATTTGTTAGAGTTTTTATGCATCCATCTAACCTTGGTGAGTTGAGAGATGAAAGATCTGATTTGTTTCTCTTTTGACATCAATTGATCTCCCAAGACATAACCTCCATTTTTGTAAAAAACATCATTTATAATGGTTTGGGCCTTAGCTAAGTGTGTATGAAAATAATAATTTTCATCCATCATTTGCATGTTGTCTTGCTCCATCTCAATTTCCTTTTGGACAACTGACTATTAGAACATAAAATCTCCCTCAATTTACTTTGCTAAGGTGAGTTGGGTCATATCGAGTGATGCCTCTTAACCTATTATGGAAAAAGAAAGTGATGTCACATAAGTTGTGGTTGGTGTCATATGTTGTTATATTTATGTGATCAAGAGTATAAATGGTGTTCATCTTACTGGTGTAACTTGTATGTCCCATAACCATTGACTAGTTATCTATAGTCTATTATGTGATGCCTTTTCTTACACCCCTCCTTGTATTGATCATAATTTTTTTGATTCCTAGAAGGATTAGGAATTCAGCGATTAGTTTATTTATTTCCTCCAATGTTTGTTATGTAGAATTTTCTTCCTTGACATGTTTTTTG
>JARHVA010004200.1:67500-75000 GCA_037957365.1 Torreya grandis
CATCTAGAGTATTTAGATGACTATTTGGAAAATTAATAAGATTGTCTAGAATGTCACTTAGTAATTATGTTATCAATCAACTACTTAATGATAGTTGTGTTTTCAATAGATAACATAGCTAAAATTCACATATACTGAATGACAACATTCTATCGAGTGGTAGCAATGTTGTCATTCAACATCATAATTATCATTCATTAGCATTATTTCCATTTGACAACATACTATCAATGGATAATTAACATCATAGCTACCATGGGATAGCATAGTTGTCATTCACCATCTTTTTTACCATTTTCCATCATTGTTTCCATTCAACATCATGTTATCGATCGAATGTAATGTTGTCTTTTGAAAACTTAGTTATTGTTTACTAGTATTATTATCATCTAATAACATGACATTAAGTGATATTAGTGTTATCATTCATCAACATAACTACAATTTTCTAACATTATTGTCATATTATAGTATTGATGTCATTCTATAGCATGTTATAACTTGACAAAAACATTGTTTTTTGGTAGTAAATGTCATTTCTTGAATGATTCACTATGTTCCAACACATGATTCACCTACAGAATTATGCACCTTCCATAATGATTGACCACCATTTCAAAATTAATTCACTTGGAAACCTCCAAGTTTTTTTATAGGCCACTAAAAGTTTCCCTCGTGTATTTGGTATAAGCCTTATTTCATACTACTTTTAATTAAATTTTGTAGATTTAAAACCATTAACTAAATATTTATTAGTGCATTTTATTGATCTTTTTATTCTTTTATTTATTATATTTGAATGTGTGACCAGTTTATCTTTTCATGAATAACATCATAAAACATATTAGGTAGATATCTAACCCTCCCTATTACCATTTAAGTATATTAATCCTCATTTCAATTTAATATTTTTAATATATCAACTATCGATATCAGCTAGAAACATAAAAATTGACCCATATCCCATTTTAATTTCCTTTGAGTACATTTAATTTTATTACCATTATTTGGGCATGTTTCACCTTTTGTTTTCATTTTTTTCATACCATTAAGTATTTAATTCAAGTTTATGGACTTATATATATCCAAATTTATTTTAGGGTAAATAGGGACAAACACATTTTTTTTTCAATATATAGAGAAGATTACCTATTTAAATTAAAAATTTATTTGAGATAAATCCCATGTTTATAAGGGATAATTCATCTTTACATGTGTGTACTAATGCAAAAAATAGGAGAAGGATCATCTATAATTGTATACATAATTACACACCCACCCCCATTAATGGGAGAACTGAATTTAGGTTTGAGACCTCTTAAGAGTATAGGAAATGTAGTGTAACACTTGGTCTTTCAATCAAGATTAAACATGGTTAGTCCAAGTCTATCCTTTTTTATTAAAACTCATTCCCTTCAAACCCCCATCCCCCTTAATTTCAAATTGGATAAATTATGAATAGTTAGGGTTTGAATTTAGAGGTGATCTCACACAAATATATAAAGAGATGAAGATAAAAACATGCATCATATATGTAGTTGCATCGCTTTATAAAGGAATAGTTACCCATTACACATAAGGTCAATTCTGAACACTATAGTTAGTATCTAATGTTGATACTGACTAGATCCATTAGAACTAAACAAAACAAAATAGTTGGAGTTAATTATCTTTAGAGTAATGATACAATTTTGAGCTGAAGTAATCACATAATCAAGCAACAAATCCATGTGTAAAATAGGTTAACATTTATCTTAACCTTTATTTTTTTATTCATTGGTAAATTTATTATATGTATTTGTATTTATTATAAAAATCTAAATTTAGATCTTATTATAAATAGTTTCTATCTTATTAGAGTTAAAAGTTATTATATTGGGACAAATTAGGGTGAAACATATCAAATCATGTAAAATACTAGGTTTTCCTTTAGGGTTTCATTCTTATAGGTATTTATATTTGATTTATAATTTATGGATTAAGCCTTGCTTATTTTTCAATAATTTATTTAAGACCTTGTAAATAAAATATATATAATCAGTCATAAACACCAATTGATTATCATTATAGGGCCTTCATATTTTATCATAACACCATTTCTTATGTTTATGATACTGACTAGATGAATAAAAAAACACATATTATTAATGATACTAGATATATTAATTAAGAATATATTTTTCATGATTATTATTATAGTGTTTACTATAATTCTAATGACGAAATCCAAGATCAAACCATGTGGCTAAGTTAACTCAAAGAAATCAATACATGGGTAAACTAGAAAACCATGAGGTAAGGCTTGCTCAAAGAAAGTGAATAAATCATGGAAGATGGATTAAATATTAAATTATATTTTTTCTCTAGTTTGATCCATTTAAGAAAAATGAATTATTGAAACGGAATGAAAATTTTTCTTTTACCCATAATATATCCATGTTTGATTGTGTAGTTTCGATCAATGTATAATAAAATGAATGATAAAAATATGACAGACCATGTCCATGACTCCATCGTCATTATTGATCATATAAGTGTGAATTGGGATGATAATAATTTTATATTTAATTAAGAATTTGTTGGTGTACATATGTGAATGAAAAAATACCAATCCAGACTAATCTATAACAAATGATATATAATTATATGAATTTATATGTTTAATTTTAGAACCTATATATGAAATGTATGTGTATGTGAAAACCTATAATTATATCCTTAAAAACTTTTGTGCATATTTCCATACATATGCACCCATGTTCTATGAATTTATGCTCAAATATTTGTGAAGTGAATATATATACATGACATATTCCCCTTTATTATGTATAAATGTGTCAATAATAGTCATGTATCTAAGACAAAATGATATATGAACAATTTGAATCTCAAAAATATCTAAATTTTTTACTTTGATAGGATTTTATACTCATGGAAATTTATTTCTCTGTGACAAGACAAAAATAATTCCATAATTTGTGATGAGGGATGCATCATAAATGACATTCATCTCAAAAAAAATTAATTATATCAAGTCATGTGTAATTTAATATCATATAATCATGTGTAGAACATGTCATCATAGTAATCTATATTTCAATCAAGGAATATATGTAAAATATGTAATCCATGGCATTAAAGTTCTATGTCTAGATAAATATATCAATGCATAATATAAATGTAACCAAATAAGACTACATAATAATAGTGCATTATATAGATCCCACCACTCCTCATTGTTAGTAAGCTTAACAAACACAAGTGTTAGTGTCATACATATTCTAAAGGAACCATACAAGGGATGGAAAATGTCACAAAAAATAAGGACAAGGGGAACACATAGGAGGAAATAAAAAATGTTGTAAAGAATCAACATCAAGCAAAGCCAAGTGAAGCCAATTTATCTTAGTAAACCTAATTATCGATAAATAAGTCTAAACCAAATTATTTTATCAACCTAATATAATATAGATGCTTAGAGAATGATGTCTATTGGTGTCTTTTATTTATACTATCTAAGATAATAAAAATAGTAACTATTAATGAATATTATCTAAAAGTAACTTCAATACATAGGTCAGATAAAAAATAATAAAAAATTGCAAACATAAATTTTTAAAAATGATGAAAAAATCATAATTAAAAAACATAACACCATATAAAATTGCTTATAAATTATTATTTTTTCTCCAATTATTTTTTATTCTTTACCTGTGATGAGTAATACATATAAATTCCTTATGTTTCAAAATATAATACATACTATAAATTATTATCTGATCATTATTTCAAATGTAAAGAGATAATACCAATTTTTTGGAAATAATATAAAAAGGATCAACATTATAAACTAGTTTATTGGGGAATATTAAAAATGTTATGTAGGAAGGTCTATTTAAAATTTTATTATATTAAAAATATAAAATTATTACAAAAAAAAAAACCCAAAAAAAAAATATATTGAGTAGATTACTGTTGTATACAAAAATAATAATTTAACATTCTCCTTCTAATAGTTGATTGTGTTGGTTTTTTCCAATATATTTGTTATTTATTTATTTTTATTCTTCTCCTCTATTCCCCTTTCATTAAGTTTACTATATTCATTTATTCTAATCTTATACTACTATTGCAATATATTTTTCTTAATATGGCTATCACATATGTTTTCCAACACTCTTCCAACATTTCACGTTTAAATTCAAAACCTTTATACTTTTTATCATATCACCAATATAATTCTAATGTTTTTTTAGATGTATGAGGAGATCTAAATCTGAGAAAGACTTTTAACTAATAGATTTATGTGAATTAAATGTGAGATATTCAATATTACTATCTTAACACTCCCACTTAATCTTGACATTTATTTCATGTTCCATGTGAATATTTATTTGCCTTTGTATATACTCTAGAGATTCTTTTATGTGGACTCTAGAGCTGCCTTTTGTATGGACTTTAGAGCTTCCTGTGTGACTCAACATCCTTTTTTGAATTGAGTCCAGAGTTACTTGACTAACTCTGAAGCCAGTTGTGTATGCACTCTATAGATCATGATATGCATGAATAAACACTCTAGAAATCTTGATTCTACATTCAAGACTTGCATATTGAGTCTAAGACATTTAAATATTTCTTTTGATAATTCTTTATGCAAATATCATTATTTTTATACTCTAAAGAAAACATTTTATGTAGGGATGTCTATTTAAATATTATTATATTAAAACATAAAATTATTACAAAATAAAAACCAAAAAAAAAAAATTATTGATTGGATTACTATTGTATACAAAAATAATAATTTAACATTCTCCTTCTAATAGTTGATTGTGTTTTTCTTTACTAATATATTTGTTATTTTATTCTTTTTTTTGTTGTTCTCCTTTATTCCCATTTCATTAAGTATTGGATTAATGTGATTTGGGAAATATATATGGAATTTTAGGACATATGATTTAAATATGATGATGTTATGCTAACTCATTATGATTATAACATGAATGTTATAATAGGTGAATCCAATATGGAGGTGATAGATGGATGATGGAAAGTACCAAAAGTGCAAGATTTGACTAACTACCCATCCCACTCAATGGTTCTAGATTTCTATTATTACCTTGAATGAATTTACACCTCTATGTGTGTGTTTACACGTGCACACACGTGTGTGTGGGTGGTCCACCTCTTTGATATTTTGTCTCCTTGTGATCCTATCATTAAAATTATAGTTATGTGTGGACACTTTATTCTCTTATACCTTCCTACATGACCCCTATACATATAATACCTATACAAATAAATCCTTTAGGGAACCCTTTCTTACCTAAGAATTTTTAGAATTCCATGTGCGCCAAATTTAGGAATTTTGAAAAATACCCTTATTAATTTTGATTGGATAAAAGAAATCACCTTTAGTAGTCTAACCCATGGAAATATTAAAATGTGTCTGAAATATGAAATTCTTAATATTTATTCACACACTTAGAAGATGTGGATTTATGTCCAAGAAGGGACACTTATCTCCTTTTTATTGGTGAAAAAAATAATTACCCTCTCCCTCTTCAAGTAGCTACAATTTTGGCATACTTCCCTAAATTTCTAGTTTGTAGTATAATTTTGGGGAAAGAAGTGAAATTAGAAACTATAATCTTGGGGAAGGATCTAGTGGATGAAATAATTTAGGATTTTTTGGATTAAAGGTGAGTACCTTATCCCGCAACTAAATGTTATGAATTATATTATGTGATAAATGTTTAGATATATAATTGTATACATGAAATCCCAATATTTTTAACTTCTTAGTTTTTGGGAATTGAGAGTTTAATTTTTTTCTATGTGTGGAAGGAAGTATGTGTATATTTGAATGCAACTTGTATGGTTGTACTTATGAAAAATTCCATGCAATTGTTATAATTTGAAATAGAATATCGGGGACATAATGGTTGCATTTTAGTTTCTATTCCATATTAATATTATATAGGAGGAACTTATGGCCTAATCATTGCATGTTGATTTCCTTTCCTTACATGGTTGTGAATAAAATATTAGGAGTAAAAATTAAAGGTGAATCTTGGGGCATAAGGATTATTTAATAGCTCCCATTCATCTTTAGTGTTGGTTATTTTTAAGACTATGCATTACAAAAGTATATATACCATCTTATTACTAATATGCCAATCTTTTACCACTTAGGTAAGAACTATGTATGCATGCCATGACTATCTTACTATCGTAGGTCATAATGACTTGTCTATTTTAAGCTTTTCACTATGACAATATGAATGTGTGTGGTTCACCACCAAGGGTTAGGGGTTGACTAGTGTTTTGAACACAATATTATGTTATAATGCTAGTAGGTGAACAAATCCTCTCTTTCCTTGTTTTCATGATGTTGATTTGTGGATTGAAGATCCTATTCGGTTATGGAATCAAGGAAATGTTCTAATTTACATGAATTATACGTTAATTTTTAGATGTGAATAGTTATGAAAATATATTATATTTTAATTTCCTATATATTATTAAAAATAGAAATATTGTGTTCTATATTATACCATTATAGTAGAATAAATGATTTATTATGAAAAATTTAAAAGGTGCATGGTCCATTCATTATTATCATAAATTAGAGTAAATTTGAGAATGACTTTTTAAATATGTCACAGATCTAGATGTTGATTTTTGTTTTATTCTATTCATAAGTTTTTTAAGAGATTTAATAAATAGTATATATATGAAAAATTAAAAATATTAGAATGATTAATATTTATATGCACATGGTCTGAGGAGAAAACTATCATGCCTCGGTAATTTACATTCAATCGTTGAAAAAATGATTGTCTCCTCCCTTTAACGAATTTAGGTAACAAAAACTCAAACTAGTTAATACTCATAGGAGGGAACCATTAAAAAAATTAAAACAATAAAATTAACACTTGAATTATAAAATTATTTTTTTCACCTAAGACGAACATGAAAAATAAGCTAAGAATTTGTATTATTATGTGTATCTTTAGGTTTGTTAAATCATCTTTTAGTCTATGGGACTAAAAAAACATTGTTCCATTTTGTTTTCCTTTAGGTTTGATTCTTATAGGGATTTATATTTGATTTCAAATATATTCATTAGGCATTGATTATTTTTCAATTTTTTATTTAAGAAATAAAAAATAAAAAATGTATAATCAGTTAGAAATACCTAGTGAATATCATCCCATGGACATCATATTTTCTCAAAACACAATTCCTTATGTTTATGATACTAAGTGGATGAATAACAAAAGATATATTATTAATGATGTTATATATATTAATTACTAATGTGTTTTTCATGATTATGATTATAGTGTTTACTATAATGGTAATGATGAAAACCAAGATCAATCCATGTGTCTATGCTTATTCAAATAAATCACTACATGGGTAAATGAGAGAACCATCATGTAAGGTTTACTCAAATAAAATTGATAAATTATGGTAGATGGATTAAACATTCAA
>JARHVA010004200.1:80000-140000 GCA_037957365.1 Torreya grandis
AATTTTTTACATTGACTCCAGAGTTAATTATGTGACTCTATAGGTAACTTGGTATGGACTCTAGAACTCATTATGTACATGAATAAACACTCTTTATCTCTTTATTATGCATTCATCACTCCCATATTGAATCTAAGACATTTAAAATTTTGTTTTGATAAATCTTTAGTGAAAATATCAAATGTTCCTACTATAAATTAGTGATATGACCATATGTGTGTGGTATCAAAAGTATTATATTAAATTGATTAATGTGATTATGACAAGATTCAATAAATCTCAGGACATATCATATAAATATGAAGATATTGTGTTAATTATTTTTTTTTTTTGTTGTTGTTGTTTTGTTATTATTGTTGTTATTATTATTGTTATTGGTGTTGTTATTCCATTAATGTTTTAATACATAAATATAATGTGTAGGTGATAAATGGATGATGGCATGTAGCATAAGGATAAGAGGTTATTGACTGCCCATCCCATACAATTTTTTAGGTTTTTTATTAGTATATTGAATTTGTTTATACCTCAATGTGTGTGTGTTTTACACCTATTCAATATTTTATGTCTCCATGTGATCCCATTATTAAAATTGTAATTATTTGTGGACATTTAATTCTTGTATAGGTCCGTACATGAGCCATAGACATATAATATTGAGAATAATAAAACCCTGATATAACCCTTCCTTAGGAATTTTTAGAAATATGTGTGAGCCAAATTTAGAAATTTTTAAAAATGACCTTATTAATGTTCATTTGATAATAAAAGAGGCACTTTTGGTAGTGTAACCCATGAAAATGTTGACATATGTGCAAAATTTGAAATTCTTACTCTCTATGCACATCTTTGGAAGAGGTGGAGTTGTGGAAAAGAAGGGACATTTCTCTCTTTTTGAGTGGCTAAACAATACAACCACCATCTCCTTTCTTAAGTGTCTAAATTTTTTTCATACTCTCCTAAAATTCTAATTTGTAGTGGAATTTTTGGGAATGAATTGAAATTAGAAACTAGAATATCGAGGAAGGATATAATGGAGCCAATTATTCAAGATTTGTTGAATTAAAGGTAAGTACCTTATCCTTAAGAAAATGTTTTGAATTCTATTGTGAAACAAAGGTTCAGATATATCATTGAGTGTGTAATAAATCCAAATACTTTTACCTTTTTAGTGTGTTGGAATCAATAGTTTAATTATTTTCTACATGTGTAAAGATGGATACGTGTTTTTGAATGCATATCACAAGGCAATACTTATGAAAAAATCCATGAAATTATTAAAGTTTAAATAGAATCTTGCATCTATAATGGTTTCATTCTTGATTCATTTCCATGTTAAATATTATAAATAAGGAACTTAGGTCCTAAGCATTACATGTTGATTACACTTCCCTACATGGGTTTAAATACAAATATAGGGATTATGAATTGAATGTGAATATTTGGGTATAAGGCATGTTTTATAGCTCACTTTCATCTTTATTAGTGGATATATAGAAGATAATGCTTTGTAAAAGAATATATATGTTTGTATTGCTAATGTACCCTTATTTTATAAACTATGTAATTCCTATGTATGGATTCCATGATTATGTTATTATTATAAGTCTTAATGGCTTATATATTTTAAGTATTTAACTAGGATAATTTGAATGTGTGGGGCTCACCACTTGTGCTTGGGGATTGACTAGCATTTGGAACACATGATGATGTTATAAGGATATAATTTTTGGAAGCACAATAACTAAGAGGGAGGGTGAATCAGTATACAAAAATGTTTTATCAATTATATCCAATCATTCATGAATTATTAAAATAACATTAAGATCTAACAATTCATATAGACCATCCACATGAGCATAACACAAGAAAACACACATATAAGTGGGAAAGCGTTAAGGAGAAAAAACCCACTATGATCCCTAAAAATGGACTAAAGTCATATAGAAAAAATATAATATTTTTTTTATCACCAAATCAACTTGGAGCACCAACCCCAATGAAGTCAAGTACCAACTTGATTAGGCTTTAGCAAGTACCTACTTTTTAGGAAGCACCAACTCCCTAGGTGACTCAGAACCAACTTAGATACCTAATGTAATTTGATCACCACACATATGATTTTATTTTATGGTATTATTTTATTAAATACTTATACTCTACCAATTAATATTTAATATGATTTTATTGCTTACATAAAATAGGCCTAAACTACCTTGTATATATACAAGTCTCATGGTCACACACCACTTAGTCAACCACACACATTTAAACTCTTATGTAATCGATAGAATAGGTATTTAAATATTATATGAAAATGATTAAAATTAAATTTGGATCCCTTTTGGTCTAAACTAACTCAATTAGGCCTCATTTCTATTTTAGACCTCATGGAGACCTAACTGCATTAGGTTTATCTTCTTAACATTAAAGATTGATTATCTTAGTCCGAGATGGCCTTCTCCAATAAATGAAAAAAATTCAATAATTTATAAAAATACCTATACTAAACTAATCCATTATTTATTAGACTTACGTCTTTCAATCATACCATGAAATCTTCTTTAGGACCAACTGCCTTATTAGGCATGTATACCTCAAAAGTTTGTCTTGTAAAAATGAAGCTCAAATACTCCTAGGATACTAAAATATGAAAAATTAAACATGTAGATAGGTTATTAATGATCTAAATTTCATCACAAAATGTTTTCAACACTTTCACTTAGGAGTAAGTGCTCAATAACATCTCTGTAACTCACTCACTCGAACTACCAATTTACCTCAAAGACCAGTCATGGTGACTTAAACCTCCAACACCTATATAGACACTTTACATGACTCCTGATGCAAGTAAATGGTCCTATGATATCTATAGAACATTATTATATTAAAAATTAATATGGTCTAATGTGAAATATTGGGCTTGAAAACCAATTTCTTGACCCTATATCACATAGTTTAATTTGAACCAAATAGGTCATTCTGTGAGCAACTTTTCACCATATTCACTAACCTAAAAAACTTATTCCAACCATGAAAATTAATTAAAATTCATAATTAAACTCTTAATTAATTATTTTTCATCAATATGACGTGGTCATACCCTCAAATTCATCTTCTTATCTCTGCCTAGGTTTCTCACTATTCACACCATTAGGTTTGTATGTGACTAGCTAACTTGGATGACCAAATTATCAAACTTGAAGTATAAAAAATATACATAAACCATCATGGACATGTATTATGATTATCTATGTTATTATTCCATTTATTTACTTTTCTTGACCAATGCAACTTTTGAGAGATATAATAACTTCTCAAAAAATAAGCTTGTATTTATTCATTTTATCTCTCATCTGACTAACCACCACTACTTGGAGGTACCTAGGAGAGTTAAATACATGATCCAATAGCTTATATAGACATTTTAATCCATTTTGAGTTGATTTGAACAAGATCTTTCACATCAAGTCCTTATTAGGATATTAGGAAGGTTTGTCATAGGTTTTTGTGTTAACGATTATTCATAAAGGACTACCCCTTAAATCTAATACCAATGCCTAGAGAAC
This sequence comes from Torreya grandis, assembly GCA_037957365.1. Taxonomy (NCBI): domain Eukaryota; kingdom Viridiplantae; phylum Streptophyta; class Pinopsida; order Cupressales; family Taxaceae; genus Torreya; species Torreya grandis. Next base: position 83,570 of record JARHVA010004200.1, read on the forward strand.
TTAGCTATGACCCTTCCCCATCTCTCCTTAATATCTCAGGTTATCATGTAGAGGTTATACATACCATTGAATGTCTGAAAGTGTTAATCGGGTCTTGAGATCTCATTCTATGATGTCAGGAAGGCCTAAAACATTGTATCATGTAATTTTATTCAAAAATTAACCTAAAAATTTGTGAACATGACTAAAAAAACTTATATTACCTTTGTCCATGCCCACATATGCAAAATTGCATTGAAATCTAATCTTCATACCTCATTAGGCTAGGTAGTGTCTAAGAAAGGTCTAGGTGTAGGCTTAATCTGAAGGTCCTAACCCTATAAGCTCACCCTAAAAATTTCATGAATGCTTGAATACCTCTCATAAATGTTAAAATATTTTTATAAAACCTTCACATACCAATTTTCATTCATTTTCATGCACATACTTCTTCATGTCATGACTAGGATGATGACTAGGCTTCCTATGCAATTTTGACATCAATGACCCTCATGTAACCATAAGGAATTAGTTTCCTTAAAATTATATATTTATCTTTCTCTCATGACATCACTTAATCATGAAAATACTCTCTCAGTACCCCTTGACACATCACACACTACCAACTAGATGTAGTCACCTTTGTCATCCACCTTCACAAGATACACCTATGACATTAATGATAATAAATAACAATCTCCCCCTTTTTGATTGATGGAAACCACTCTTAGAACCTTATCTCAATAGTCAATTTCTCCTCATTATGAAATTTCTCCCCCTTTGACATAAATGACAAAGAGATGTCTGCAAATTCTTGGATCCAACTTCTTGCAACCAAAATGTTCAACACACAGTATTATGAGTCAATGAAGCATCATACACACATGATCCCCATATCTCCATGTGTACATTATCAACAATTCTCACCTACTCTTGGGGATAATAAACCACTTGATTAGCTCCCCCTAAGAACTTGACTTTCTCAATGACTTATAGGGGTAAGAACTACACCCAATTCCTATCTTAGATGTTCAAATGTTGCCTTTGGGAGTGGATTGGTCAAAATTTATATAATATGATCCTTTGTAGAAACATATTCAAGTTTAGCCCTTTGTTCACTTACCTACTCTCTTAATAAAGGATACCTAATGGGAATGTGCTTATTCCTTGAATGCATGGTGGGGTTCTTTGAGATGCTTATATCACTTATATTGTCACAATAAATAGGGCTAGGAGTATCATATTCCACCTTCTAGTCTTATAAGGTCTATCTCATTCATAAGACTTGAGCACAACATGAAGTTGATTTAATGTATATAGCCTCATAATTAGATAGTGCCATAGAGGTTTACTTCTTACTCATCCATGATACTAGGTATTCTCCTAAGAAGAAAGCTCCTCTACTAGTGCTGTTCCTATCATCTAGACTCCCTGCCTAGTCTATTTCTGTATAGGCTATGAAGTTAAACTCCTTGATATTATGATATCACAACCCAAAATCCATAGTATCCTTTATATACCTAAGTATTTTTTTCACTACTTGCAAATGATTTTCCTTTGGGTCTACTTGAAATCTTCCCACAAGTCCTATTTCTTGTATAATATCAGGTCTAGAAGTAGTAGTGTACAACAAACTTCTAATCATTGATTGTATAATGTCTTATTGACCATTGGAGATTCATCTTCCTTACTCAACTTACACCCTATGATCATAGGTGTGACAACTACCTTGAAATCTTCCATATCAAACTTATTCAAGATCTCTCTTATGTAACTGGTTTGTAAAATGAATATACCTCTTTTTGATTGATTGATTTTTAGCTCAAGATATAATTATAGTTATCCCAACATGGACATCTAAAACTCCATCACATTGAAACGGCCTTATTCATATTCTCACTATTTTCACTGAAGATGATATTATCCACATAGACAACTACTATCTATTGATGGTCATAATTTTTCTTTATGTATAGATTACTATTTGTAACTCCTCTTTTGAATCCTTGATCTAATAGATACATGTCCAATATAGCATACCAAGATCTAGGAGATTTATTTAGACCTTAAAGATCCTTTTTCAATATATATATTCTTTATTGCCTATTAGTGAGAAACCCTTAGGTTGTTCTATGTACACCTCCTCTTCCAAATTCCCATTCAAAAAGTAAGATTTGACATCCATCTAGTACACCTTGAACCCTTTCAATCATGCATATTCTATAAATAGTATAATAGCCTCCAATATTGATATTGCAACAAAGGTTTCCTCAAAATCGATCCCTTCAAATTATGCATATCCCTTGCATACTAATATATCCTTCTTCCTATTGACTTCTCCATCTTCATTAAACTTGTTTCTAAACACTAATTTGTGCCAAGGACATTCTTGTCTACTTCCCACGTCTCATTCTTATCTATTTGATATAACTCCTCATTCATACCACATATCTAAAAAATGTATTTTTTTAATTCTATAAGGTTCTTTGGTTCAATCTTAGACAATAGAGAAACATTCTCTTGATTTAGGTTACCTAATAGTACTCTTCTTGTTTACATACCTACATCCTTGTTGCTAATGATTTATTATTTAGTATGATCTCTTTGAATCTATCTTTAGGTAACCTTTGATTCTTATCATTATTCAACTTCTTCTTTTTACTCGTCAATCTCTATTGTTTATTCTTCATTCTTGAAGTCTATATTATTTGATGCATCCTTTGACTTTAAGTGTGATTTCTTTATCTCATCAATCTTCACAGTAGTTATTTTCACTATCTTCTATAACCTCTTATTATTCTCATCTATAGGCTGAGATTATTATTGAATACCCCAAGAATATACCTTCATCAGACCTAGAATCAATCTTATCTAGGTTTTCCTCATCTTGTTTGATCAAGCCTTTACTTCCAAACACTCTAAGGTGTTCCACATTAGTAGTTATTCCTTTCCATGGTTCATAAGGGGTCTTGTTACCATTAGTCCTTATATTTAATCTATTCAATATGTATACTACATTTATCACTACCTCTCTCCAATATCCATTAGCTAACCTTGACTCATTTAGCATAGTTCTTGCCATTTCTTGTAGTATCCTATTTTTTCATTCCACTACCCCATTCTATTGAGGTGTCCTAGCTGGTAAGAACTATCTCTTTATCTCATGGACCTCATAGGACTAAAACTCTCCTCTCTATCATAGATCAATAATTTTATCATTCCATTCTTATTGCCAATAAGAGTCTTTAATGCATTGAACTTATCAATATCTTCTAACTTTTCTTTCAAGAATGTTACCCAAGTCATTCTTGTGTAGTCATCTATGAGTAAAATTAAGTAGTTATTTCCTTGAATACTTTGGATTCTTGTAGTCCCATAGAGATAAATGTGTATTAGTTCTAAAGATATTGTAGTAGAGTACTCTTTAGAATTGAACCTTATTTTAGTCTACTTGCCATGTTGACATTCCTTGCAAAGAGTGTTTCTAGGTTTAGTGATTAAAGGCATGTTATTCATAGACTTATTAGATATTATATTAACCAAAATATCAAAGTTTAGGTGGCCCAACCATCTATGTCATATCTAATATCCATCCACCAAACTCATAAAGCATATATCCTTCTTGATCTCATTCAAGACATACATAGTATTTTGAGTCCTCTTAGAACCGGCAATTAGTCTTCCTGATTTAGCTCTCCTTATATAACACCTTATGTCATGAAAGGTTAGTGCGTGTCCTTAGTTTCACATTTGACTTACACTCAAAAACACTCTATCTTGGTATTACCATTGTCCAAATTTAGATACCCTTGCCAACTATATTGGCAATTGTGTTATCTCCAAATCTCATAGTTCCTACATTATTATTCTTAAATGAGATGAACTTAATCTTTCCTCCTATCATGTGCATTTAGTAACCACTATATATAAATACCACTTCATGCCTTCATCTTAAATGTGAAATGTAGTATGAGATAACATAGATTCTTAATCTTTAGTCTTATGCTCCTCCTTCATCTTGTCCATAGGATATAGCTTCTTAATCCTCTTATCAATGGTATGACTTTATACCCTTTTGCCTTGAATAACATTATTCATAATCCTCATCTTATAATCCCTTAAAATATGTCCTCTTTAATCACAATTATAAAATAGTATTCTCCTTCTACTATTGAAATGAACATTCACCTTATTATTTCATGAGTAATTGATTCTTACATAATGTATACAATACATAGCTCTATGTCCATATTGATTGAATGAAAAACAATAATCATTGAATAGATTCACATGTCTTGTCTATCTAATGCTAAATTATGCAAGTATACATTTGTTATTTCTTGAAGGATTCAATTTCTTCTTGAATTGTTGATTATTAACTTGACTCTCATATTTGATAGTTTCTATATAGGTATTTAATTTGTTAGCACCATCATTTCATGGTGATCCAATGTTCTTTTAGGTCTGGATATCCTTGTTTTATTTTTGGTCTTCTTTCAAGCCTATCTTGTCATATGGAGACCTTTGATTATTCAAAATATCACCAAGGACTTATGTAATATTTTCAAATTTTTGATGTGTCTTCAACTTGACTTTTTCTTGAGCCAATTCTACCTTCAAGGACTCCATTTCTATTCCAAACTTGATTTTTTCTTCCTCCTTAGTCTTAAGACCTATAGTGACAATTTCAATCTAAGTTTCCAAATATTTGATGATCTCCTCATGTTGATTAGTGTGATTTCTTACTATTTCTTTAAATAAATTGATTTTTTACTTATAACTCTTAACCAATGATCTTTTTTTATTCTTACTTATTTGGAACTTTAACTCCTCTAGAGCACTCAACAATTATGCCTTAAGGTTCACTTTAGCGTCTTCTTCATCTGATTTTTCATCATCTATAAGACTTTTCCCTTTTGAATAACCTTAATTATCTATTTCTATAGTTAGGAATAAGGTCACATTATTATCATGATCATTACTATCATCATCACTATTAGATGTAATTGTGTCACTTATGTTAGATTAGTTATTTTCTTTGGTATAGAAAATTATCTTGTTCTTGAATGATCCTTTCTTGCCTTCATACTTCTTGAAACCTATTTTACTCTTATCAAGATTATATACCTTCTTATCATCACCATGATGATCATCATTTTCTCCATCATGCTCGGTCTTATCCTTGTTAGGGAATTTAGATGCAAAGTGACCAATCTTACTAGATTTAAAGCATTTGAAAGGCAACTTGCCCTTATACTTACCTTATCCTTTCCTTAGTTTTTTGAAAAACATGGCTTTTATCTTATCATCATTAATGTATATGTGAACATCATCCTTGGCCTTGTTACCTTATGATGTCTTCTCAGTTTTGAATGTAGCTTCCTTCTTAGAATATATTTCATCACTTATTGTCATTTCATAGGTATTCAAGATGCCAGGAAGCTCATCCATTTGTAATATGTTAAGATCTTTGTTCTCCTCCAAAGTAAACACCTTTGAATCAAACATAGAGTTGGGGATATAAATACCTTTTATACTAATGTTAATTCTTTCAACTTCTCTCCTAGACCTTTGATGACATTTACCACTTCATCTAATCATAAAAAATAGGATGTAATGTTTTCATCCTCCTTCATTCTCAAATATTCAAACTACCTTTGGTGGGTCTCTAACTTTACCAAATTAACTTTGGTGTTTTATTCATAGGTGGTAAAAGAAAGTTACCAAATCCATTTGGATGTATCACAATGCATGAAATTTAAAAATTATGCTTCTTAAAAACCAAAAAAGATGGCATTCATTACCTTATAGTTGTTCTCACTTGCCTTCTTTCCCATTACATTAGTTAGTGGTGTAGAAGGTGGAGTGAATCCATCAACAATATATTGCCATATGTCATAGCCAAAAAACATTAGATAGGTCTTCATTATAATGCTCCAAAATTCATAGTTAATACCAATAAATAGATAAGCCTTATTATTTTAGAAACCTCCTTGCACTTGAAGACTAGACATGATTGTGCTTCTAGGATCTCCTTTAAGCTGCCAAGCCAAATTCAAAGGACCAAGATTTGATACCAATTTTTTGAATAGTAATCATTAATAGGGGATGAATCAGTGTACCAAATTTTTTTTATCAATTATGTTGAATCATTTATGAAATATTAAAGAAATATTAAGAGATAGCAATGCATAAAGACCATCCACATGAGCATAACATAAGAAAACAGACATATAGGTGGGAAACCATCAAGGGGAAGAAAACCCATTATGATCCCTATAAATGGAATATATTAGTATAAAATAAAATATAAAATTATATTGAGAACAAACTCAATTTGGAGAACAAACTCCAATAAAGTCAATCACCCACTTGAATGGGATTTAGCAAACACCTACTAGCAAGGAAGCAACAAATCCTTAGGTGATTCAGCACTAACTCATCCACCTCATGTAATTTTATCACCACACCTCTATTATTTTTTTATGGTATAATTTCATGACCTCATTATTCTCTACCAAGAAATATTTTATTCACTTCTATTGCTTACATAAAATAGGCTTAAACTACCTTTTATATATACAAGTCTCAATGACACAAACCACTTGGTTTGACACACACCTTTAACCTATTAGTTTGGCCACATAATAGGTCTTATAAAATATTATAAAGATTATTAAAATAAAATTTGGACCCCTTTTAGTCTACAACAACTCAATTAGGCCTCATTTTTCTTTTAGACCTCATAAAGACCTAATTGCATTAGGTCTATCTTCTTAACATCAAATCTTAATTATATTGGGCCCAAATGGCCTCATCCAAAAACTAAAAAAACATTCAAAAAATTATAAAAATACCTATACTGACCTCATCCATGATTTATTATAACTTTGTCTTTTATTCATACCATGAAATCTCCTTTAGGACTAATTGCACTCTTAGGCCTATGTACCTCAAAAGTTTTTCTTATAAAAATGAAGCTAAAGTAATATTAGGAATAATCTAATATGATAAATGAAATTTTAAATAGGCTATCTATTAACTCAGGTTCATCACCAAATTTATATATAGATATATTCTTAAGAACATCTTTGCAACTCACTCACTCAGAATTGCCAGTTTACCACAAAGACCAGTCATGGTGACTTAGACCTCCAACACCTGTGTAGACACTTATCATGACTATTAATATAATTAAATGTTCCTATGAGATATATATAACATTTTTATATGAGAAAATAATATGTTATAATGCCAAATATTGTTCTTTTAGACTAATTTATTGACCCTATATCACACAGTCTTATCTGAACCAGATAGGTCATTTTGTGAGTAACTTTTCACCATATTAACTATCCTTAAAAACTTATTAAAAGGTGGAATTAAAATTCATAAATAAACACATAATTAACTTTTTAACATAAATATGACATGCTCAGACCCTTAAATCCATATTATCATCTCTACCTACATTTTTTACTGTTCACACCATTAGGTCTATTTGTGATTGGCTAACTTGGATGACCAACTTAGCACACTTTAAGGATGGAAAAATTTAAGGATGGAACCTATCCAAAAACTATCATGGAAATGTAGTATGATTCTCTATATTATTTTTACATTCATTTAATTTTCTTAACCAATGCAACTTTTGAGAGCTACAATAACTTATTATCAAATAAGCCTATATCGGTGCATTTTCTCTCTCATCAAACTAACAACCACCACCTACAAGTACTAGGGATATTTTAATACATGATATAATATATTTTATAGGAATATGAATCCATTATATTATGATTTGATCAATATATTTCACATTGGGTCCCTATTAGGGTCTAAGGGAGGTTTAACATAGGTTTTTATGTTAAAGATTATTCATAAAGGACTACCTCTTAAGTATAAAACCAATGTCTAGAGATCTTACATAGGACCCTTAACCATCTATAATTAACATCTTAGGTTCCCATGTAGAGGTTACACATGCTAACGAATGTCTGAAAGTGCTTCTCAAGTCTTGAGACCTTATTTTATGAACTTGAGAAGGATTAAAATAGTATTTCATGTAATTTCCTTCAAACCATGACCTTAAAATTTATGAAAATGCCTAAAAAAATTGTATTACGTCTTTCCATTGTCACATATGCAAACTTGCCTTGAAATATGATCTTCATACCTCATTAGGCTAGGTAAGGTCTAAGAGAGGTCTAGTTTTAGGCTTAATCTTAAGATCTTACCCCTATAATCTCACCCTAAAACTTGCATGAATGATTTAATTCCTCTCATAAATCTTCATAGAATTCCATAAAACCTTCACATGTTATTTTTCATTCATTTTCCTGCACATACCTCTTCATGTCATGACTAGGCTTCCTATGCAATTTTGACATCAATGAACTTTACCTTCATTCAGCCATAAGGCATTAGTTGCATTAAAATTCTCTCTTTATATTTCTCTTATGACATCAATTATTCATGACAACACTCTCTCAATGCCCCTTCTAACATCACACACTATCAACTAGACTTAGTCATCTTTGTCGTCCACCTTTCAAGATACACCTATGACACCAATGAACCTTTGTCATCCACCTTCACAAGATACACCTATGACATCAATGAAAATACTCAACAATAAGGTGGTCAGCTACCCTCTTTCCTTGTTACCACGATGTTAGTTTGTGAATAAAATATTCTATTTGGTTATGGAATCAATAAAATGTTCTAATTTACATAGATTATATGTTAATTATTAGGTGTGAATAGGTATGAAATTTTATTGTAGTTTAATTGCCTAAATATTTTACAAAATAGAAGTATTATGTGTTCCATGTTATAAAATTATATTAAAATAAATGATTTATTATGAAAAATTTATATGGGACATGGTTAATTAATTATAATCATAAATTATATTAAATTTGAGAATGCATTTTTTAAAGTTGTCATAGATCTAAATGGTGTTTTTTGTTTTGTTCTCTTCATAGGCTTGTTAAGAGATTTTATAAATGGTATATTATTTTATTCCTATAATTGTATGTATGTATGTATGTATGTATGTATGTATGTATGTATGTATGTATGTATGTATGTATGTATGTATGAAATTAGATTGCACTTCAATTCCCTAAATATTTTACAAAATACAAATATTATGTGTTCTATGTTATACAATTTTAGTAAAATATATCATTTATTATGCAAACTTTGAAAGGGACATGGTCTATTTACTATGATCATAACTTGGATTAAGTGTGAGAATGACATTTTTAAAGATGTCATATATCTAAATGTTGATTTTTTGTTTTAATCTCTTCATAAACTTATTAATAGATTTTAGAAATAGAATATGATTTTACCCACACACACACACACACAGATGTGTGTGTGTGTGTGTGTGTGTGTGTGAAAAATAAAAGTATTATAATGAATAATATTTATATTTACATGGTCCGAGGAGAAAAATCTCATGCCACAACAATTCACATTCAATCCTTAAAATAATTGTTATCTCCTCCCTTTAATAAATTTTTATAACAAAGACTCATACTGATTAATACTCATATGAGGAAAAAATTAAAACAATAAAATTAACACTTGAATAATAAATATTCATTTTTTGCACCTAAAATGACCATGAAGAATAAATTAAGCTTCTATCTAATTCTAAGTACCATTTACTTTTTTAAATCATTTTTAAGTCTATGTGATGAAAAAACATTGTTCAGTTTTATTTTAATGATTTAGGTGTCACACTTTGGTATGAGAGGCTAGGTATTAAAACCAAGAATGATGGGGAATTATGTTTTTTAATTATATTTTTATATATTTATTTAATTTCATATAATCTTTTTTTAATCTATCTAAGGATAGACCAAGAGTAGAGTGGTTGATCATTACATGTGATGCACATCCTTGAAAAAGCTAAGTGTTGACTTAGGAGTTACGTGTATTAAAATGTTATAAATATAGATAAAATAGGATAACTAGGCTTAAAATTTTGACCTGTGTCTTAATCCACTTAAATTCCTAATATATTTTAGTCCACATATTTTACAAGCTTGTCGATAGTTGTTAGGGGTTGTCTAAGAGCACCCTTCAATTAAAGGGAGATGGTGACCAACCCACTCAGTTAAATATATAGGTTCAAGGATATATGGATCATATAAAGGGTTCTATTGATAATTTTAAAGCTAAGTATAGTCAAAAAATACAAGATGAGTTTATGATTTAGGTATAATAATCATCCTGCAAGGGACATCATAGAATAACATCTCTTACTCTGGACTATCATTGATTAGTATCACCTAGAGATCACCACTAAATATAAAGATCTCAAAGAGGAGATCATCAAAGATAAAATTCACCTTTATGTGAAAAACATGGATGTATAAATATAGTATATCAGATTCATGAGTCACCTGAATATAACCACCTACCTTTACATATTCAATATATGGGGTTGATTCTAAGTATTTTTATGTAATATTACTATATTATTTATAACATGATGCTATTCTGAAAATATCAAAGCCCATATTTGTACTAATTTTCATAGAGGATAATAATTATCTTCTTGGGGGAAAGAGAAGGTTAATAATGACTTAGATCTTCAAGCCCTCGCCAGGGAATAATTTTAGTTATAGTTTAATGACCAATATCTCACCCAATATTTCTATAATCATAGAATTGATGAGTTTCATGCCCTCTAGAAATGTGGAGTAACTATTAAATATATGAGGCAAAACTCTTTGAGATTATTTATTTTTTAGTGTTTTAAAAAGATGAATAAATATTCATAATTTGATTAATTATATGATTTAATTCTAATTTAGCTAGTATAGTTTACCTTCTCAATATGAGAGACCTCTACGTCACTATTAAAATTGCATCAATTTTAGAACATAACAAGGGAATAACTTAGGAGGCCCAAAATAACTTTAGGGGGAACATTTAATAGAAATGAGATATCGTATCATGTGGGAACCCACCATTCCCTAGATGTGGCTTTAGTCCACCACAGCCTCACTGGTAGGGTGATTTCATCTAATAATAGGGTCCATAATTAGGATGTTAGTGGAAACAATAGAGTAAGGTATAATTAAATACTATACAATGTCCAAAAGTGTATATATATAGTGTGATAGGGTTATGTACTAGCACAAAAACCTCATGTCATTAGAGGAAAGGTTAAGGACGTTAACAGACTCAATAATATTGGGTAAGGTGGTACATATTTACATCAAGCTACTTTTAGGTGTTATTTAGGGTTATCATCTTGATTTGGATCTTTCATTTATGGAGGACACTATTTTTATGTATATTTCTCTTAAAGGGTTACAACTACTATACGATGGAGGATACCAAGGTAAAACTAGATAATGGGTAATATTGGTCAATTTTATAGATTGTATTACATAATGAATTATCATTAGACTAAGCATCGGGCCATAGTATTTGAGGTAGTAAAAAAGATTAGTAGCAAGTGGTATCAATAATTTTTAGACCACCTGCATCTAATTCTATTATTTCACCGTTATTAGTATAGTGTTAAAGACTAATGGATTAGAAACAATCAGAAACTTAGATGGTTGAGATGGATACTAGAACTCAAATTACCATTAGTTCCTTTATCCATTATTGCATACTAAACCTTGTATTTTTTCCCACCTCTATAGATTTACATATTTTATTTTTTGGGTCATATGATATATTCATGGACATGTATTGGTTAGATATTCATAGAGTCCACATGGATTGATATGCCAAGACCATCCAGTGTCACAATGATTTGGTTACAAAGATAGTTATCTATGGAATTTGGAGACTTGTCTCATTAAGCATGATTAATGTGATGTATGTAAGGAGGAATATGTGTGAGGGGTGTTATTTTTATGTTATTTAGGTTATTAATACATTCAAGGATGAGATGTAAGTGACTATCTTTTATTCTCATCCTTTTCTTGACAAATGTTTATACATATTTCTTGACGTGTTTTGTAAAATTCCTCCCTTGGAATTATATTTATTTCCCTATTTATCATGTACCTAAAGTAGAGAATCATAAAATATATGTCAATTCCAAGTTATTGGACTAACAATTTTATTTAGTGATAATTTTTTTATATGTGTGAGAATTATTAAGAGTCCAATTTTGTTATGAAAAAGGATCTAGGTTGACACCATATTTTTTAAGAAGCTTTTATTTACTAGAGATGATTGACCTTGTATCCAATTTATATGGATTTCCACCTAGTTTATCATGGATCCATGATGTCTTTCATATTTCATTTTAACAAATATATTCTAGATATATCAGATGTTTTTGATAGGTTTGTCTTTTAGGTGATAGAGAATAAATATATTTATTTAGATCTGATTAGGGATTCGTAGTGTTGGAGGATGGCCCTTGAGGAATGATACATAAACCATTTTAGGTTTTGGTGGGACATATATGATGAGTGAAATGAAACCAAGGAGGTTGATTCACAACCTCCTGCCCAATATCCACATTTTTTCATTTAGCCATGACTATTTGAATGTGTGAGAGTGACTATTTGAATGTGTAAGGGTGACCTCTTGGACTTGGGGGTTGACTATGGATTGAAACACTTGATTATGTCATAAGGTTAGGAGGTGAGGACATCCCATATTTCTTGGATTCCATGATGCTAAGTGGTGAAGTGAAGATTTTTTTTGGTTATGGAATCAAGGAAAATTTATAATTTACATGAGGTATATGTTGATTATTAGATCTGTATAGTTATCAAATTTTATTGCATTTTATTTTCCTAAACATTGAGAAAAATATTATATTTATGTTTTATGCTATACCATTATAATAAAATAAATGGTTTATTGTGAAATATTTAAAGTGTACAATGTAAATGCATTATGAACATAAATTGGATCAAATGTGAGAATGGATTTATTTTAAATATGTCATACATCTGAATATTGATTTATGTTTTATCCCATTCATAATCTTGCTAATATATTTTTTATAAAATACATGTTTTATTTATCATGTGTGTGTATGTGCACATGTGTACATGTGTAGGTGTATGTGCAAATGTGTGTGTGTGTGTGTGTGTGTGTGTGTGTGTGTGTGTGTGTGTGTGTGTGTGTGTGTGTGTGTGTGTGTGTGTGTGTGTGTGTGTGTGTGTGTGTGTGTGTGCGCGTGTGCATGAAGGTGTGTGTGCACGTGTGTGTGTGTGTGTGCGTGTGCGTGCATGTGTGCGTGCGTCCGTGAGTGCGTGTGTGTGTGCGTGTGTGCGTGTGTGTGTGTGTGTGTGTGTGTGTGTGTGTGTGTGTGTGTGTGTGTGTGTGTGTGTGTGTGTGTGTGTGTGTGTGTGTGTGTGTGTTTTTGGACATTTGTCACAATTATTTAACAGATGAATATTGAGGTAAATTTATGCAAGGAAAATTAAACTTAAGTATTAAAAATAAATAGGGATGTATATCTTTATATGCTTAGTATCCATGGTGTTCCATGATTATGGTCTGAAGAGGAAAATATTTTACATCATAAATATCCCTTCAAACCCTAGAGTAATAATTATCTCTTCCATTTAGTGAATACCTATAACAAATACTCAAACTCATTATCATTCATAGGAGGGAAACTTTAAATTATTAAATTAACATTTGAATAATAAATATTGTTTTAATCACATGAGAGGATCATGATGAATAAATTTAATTTCTTTATACTTCCATTAATATTTGGGTTGGTTAAATATTTTCCTAAGTGTATGGGTAAAAAATTAGGACAAAAAAATCACTAGTTTTATTAGTGGTTTGGGTGTTACACCCTGGTTACTACACAATCAGTCAATACCATAAATCAACACATTTCCACCTCAACTATGACCAAACTCATAAAACATTTGTCCCCTTTCTAGACACTATCCTTTGGAGTTTATTTTTTGTGCATTTATAATGTATCCACCTACCAACCTACCCTTTGTCTCTATAGGACTTGTTAAACTCACAATTAAAACATAAAACATGGTTTCCTTGGTAACATTCTCTTCTTGATTATCTTCCAAAATTAGATAGAAAAAGGTCAATAATTATTTGAGAACCAACATATCAAAATTAGGTAAAAATCACCTTCAAAGAGGTTTTTATTTTAATAAAAATTCTTACATTTACTTTAATAATGTAACCAAAATAAAAAGCCATTCTTCATACTCATGGAATGTTTTCAAATATAGAAACCCTTTGTTTTGAATTAATAAAGACCATAAGTAGGGACCCATGGATAAAAAATCCTTCACTCTCTAAATCTCAATAAATGTGCTCAATGAGTGAAATAAATTCAACAAAGTGAGAATACGATCATCCCCACACTCTTTGACAACATTTCACAAGAAAATTCAAAGCATAATGTTTTTAAAAATAAGTGATACAATGAAAGAAAAATCAAAATTACCTACTTTAAATATATAAAAGTGATCAAAATTTCATTTAATACATCTCAATTTTATTTTCTAAAATAATTGGAAAGGATAATCATGTAATATGTCCCCTCAAGACACATAATTCAAGTATCTAGGTTATTAAAAAAATGATCATGAAGCATAAAGGGAGGTAAGGGGTTGGGAAAGGAGAAAGGGCCTTCATCACAATCCACCTCCCTAAAACATTATAAATTGATCCAAATGGGTAATTATCATTGAACTTACTTGAATAATCACATGATTTATTCCACATTGAAAAATCAACTCTAATATATGAACAAAATATTAAGATCATTTTCATTATTGATGAAATTAAATAATTTTGGGACACTTCTTAGTTCATTGATATCGAATATTCCCTAATTAGACATCTCACTCTAGAAGCCTCTCAAAATTAAAAATATTGGGGGAGGAGGAACCCAAACAAATTTATCCTCGATTCATCAATTGAAAATGTAAGATCTTGACCAATTAACTAGGGAAATTTTTTAATTTTTTATTGAAATTATTTTTGTTATAATATGGACAATGAAAACCTAATTTTTGTAATGAAATTAAAGTTTAAAAAGGTAATTTTATAAGTTATTAATGATTTTATGGTAAAAATGTTTAAATGAAAATAAGTGGCATTAGAATCTAAATGAAGATTATGAGATACATGTTAATACCCACCAATTCAATATATTATTATAATAAAACTAACATCTTTATCTTACCTAAATATATGTAATATACATTGATAGATATAATTATTGAGGTGTCTATATTATATTGAATTTATATTATAGGTGATTTACCATTGTCTAGGTAATAATAAATATTTTTTGTCGCATTAAGCCATATCGAATCATTAACCTATAATAAGAAATATTTACATGAATGTTCATATAGTTTTTATTACACTTCACTAGGGAGAGGAAATAAATATCTCACTCAAAATTACACTCACATGCACATGACAACTACATTGAATAGTGTGTGTAATATATAGCTACAAATCCTCAATGAATATCCTAGTTAAAATAATTGTGCATACGTGTATTTGGAACAATCCTTATTCAATATCACTTTTCATTTAATTTTATAGATTTAAAACCATGAACTAAGTATGTAGTAGTGCATTTTATTAAGTTTTTGATTGTCTTATTGATTATATTTGGATGTGTGACCACCTTATATTATTATAAATATCTCCACACAACATATTACATATATATTTGGCCCTCCCTATCACCCTTAAATTATTTTAATCCTTGATTTAATTTCATGTTTATAGTTTGTATTGATTGTCAATACCAACTAGAAATAGTGGAATTAACCTAGTCCTATTTTAATTTCCTTTGAGGATGTTTAATTTTATTACCATTATATGGACATGTTTCACCTTTTCTTTCATCTTTTGCATGCCATTGAATATTTAGTTCAAGGTTAGGGACTCATATATATATATATATATATATATATATATATATATATATATATATATATATTGTAGGGCAAATAGGGATAAATGCATTGTAATCCCAATAGATAGACAAGATTACCAATTGCACTTAAAAAATATTTAGAGATGAATCTCAAGTTTACAAGGGTCAATTCATTAATACATGTGTGTACCTATGTAAAAAGGGAGAAAGATCATCTAGGCTTGCATTAATAATTACACACTCACCTATTAATGGGAGAAATACATTAATTTTGGATCCCTCTTTAGATTATTGGAAATGTGGTGCAACACTTGGTATTTCAATTGATATTGAACAAGGTCAATCCAACTCAACCACTTTTCCTAAAACTCGCAACCCTTAGTGCCCCAAGACCCTACCCCCAAATTTTAGATTGGATGGATTATGAATAAATAGGGCTTAAATTTACATGTGGCATTGCAAAAATATATGAAAATATAAAGACAAAACCATATATCACAAATGCAGTCACATTGCTTTAGAAAGAAACTATCACCCACTAGACACAAGGTTAGTTCTGACCACTGCAACTAGTATAGAATTTCAATACTGACTAGATCTATCAAAACTCACCAAAATAGGGGGAGATAAACTATGTATAGATTAGATATATATTCTTAGGGTGAAAAAAATACATAATTAGGGTACAAATCCATGTGCCAAATAAGCTAATATTTTTCTTGCCCCTTGTTTTGTATTCATTACCAAATTTATTATATGTAGTTGTATTTATTATGAAAATATAAATTGATACACTATTATTAATAGTTTTTATATTATTAGAGTTAGTCATTATTGAATTAATGCATATCAGGTAAACCATATAAAATCATGCAAAACACTAGGTTTTTCTTTAGGGTTTCATTCTTATAGGGATTTAGATTTGATGTCCAATGTATGGACTAAGCCTTGCTCATTTTTTAGTAATTTATTTAAAAGATAGTAAATAAAAAATGTATAATCATTTAGAAACACCTATTGAATATCATTCTATGGACTTCATATTTTCTCACAATAGCATTCCTTGTGTTTATGATATTGAATGGATGAATAACCAAACATATATTATTAATTATTCTAGATATATTAATTAAGAATATTTTTTTCATGATTATGATTATAGTGTTTACTATAATTATAATGATGAAAACCAAGATCAAACCATGTGGACAAATTAAATCAAATAAATCACTATGTAGGTAAACTAGAGAATATTTGGGTAAGGTTTGCACAAATAAAGTGAATAAACACTAAGTTATATTTTTTTCTCTAGTTTAATCCATGTAAAAAAATAATGAAACAACCCAAAAAAATATTTTTAGGAATTGTTAATAGAGTACACAATAGAACTATGTGTAAAACCCACTACACCACTCTAACATGCACAACACATCAATACGGTCTTACACTAAATGATTAGACAACCCGTAAAGGAATTGGGTCTATGAGATACTTATGCCAGGATGACCATCTGTAGAGGATTCCATAGAGAAAGGTTTTGCCTAATGGATGATACACTTTTTTAGGGGTATTAGTGTGTGAGTCCACACTAATAGCCATAAAATCTTTTAAAAGTCTCTTGATTCCCCATCAGACCACCTAGGAATCCTCAACCCAATATAATCATCTAATAACCTTATATGGTTATGATTTGGAAACTCACTAATAAGGATAATGAAAGGGTATGATTTAGCATAAAAACAAGCTATCTTATTTTCTATGATTGAATATATAATCCTGATGATAAGAAGGTACCATAATAGGTGTAACAAGTCCTAAAAGGAAGACCGATGGTACCATCCAACCAAGCTTTGGCTTATGCCAACCTTACAACATTTTAATATCATACAGTAGCTAACACCAATTTACTATGAAAGTGACCCAACATAATAATTTGAACATAGAACCTTATGTTCACATAAGCAAGAACCAGTTCAAGTTTTACCCTCCCTTAGATCCTAATTCCAAAATTCATAAACCTAGGGGTCATTGCACCCATGCTCCATCACTTAATGAATGTCATCCCACCACATATGTCCCCACAAGAGGAAAATAATTATCGTGTCATGATATATCCAAGTTATTAATTGACAACCTAAACACTTGAAGTCTACCAAGCCATAGAGTAGATGTGTAAAAAGGTCATAGCATCCTTAAGGATCCCACTATGTAACCACAATTATAAACATAGGAGCTGTTCCCTGACATAAGATAAACACTAGTTGTTAAAATATACCAACGTTAATTATGTTATCCAGTTGGGATTATATTAATGAAATCCCAACCATAGTGTCCTCACACTAATAATTCATTATAACTCCTTCGCTTAAGAATGATGAATGATATAACCCAAAGATCAAAGACTTAATTGAATGACAATTCATCCATTAGGCCAATTATAGTGTCATAAATTTATAAATGTTATGGATATATTAATGAATAACCATGTGCCACAAAAGCATTTCTTGCACATGTCCAACCAAGCATACCAAGAGAAATGTACCCACATAGAAACATGTTGAGCATTGGAGCATTAACCCAAGAATTATAGTTAAAAATTATGTATTATGGTTGATTTCACACCCCTAAAAGATAATAATAATTAATTAATTGATTCACCAATTTGCCTACACTTGACCAAAAATGCAAGCAATGAGAAGGAGAGTAAAATAAACCACTCACACCATGTAATCAAATTTCTTGAGGCTAATGGAATAGCATTAACACACACACACACACACACACACACACACACACACACACACACACACACACACACGCACACACACACACACACACGCACGCACGCACGCACACGCACGCACACACACACACACCCACACACACACACACACACGCATGCACACACACACGCACACACACATGCACACACGCACACACGCACGCGCGCGCGCACACACACACACACACACACACACACACACACACACACACACACACACACACACACACACACACACACACACACACACACACACACACACACACACACACACACACACACACACAACACACACACACACACACACACACACACACACACACACACACACACACACACACACACACACACACACACACACACACACATTCTAGACATGGCTATTATACCCATATTCACTAAACCATATGGGAAACCCTCCTCAAATGAGGGAATTCAAAAAATTTAAATTAATCATGCTAAAAATTGAATCATTCCAATATGCAACTTGTAATATAACATAATCAATCCTTAATATAAGGATACCATTTATAAATATAACTAAATACTATTGAATACAAGGACTAATAGCTTTAACATATGAATATGTATCCAATCCTAAAGGTGTATGCACAAGGAACCCATTATTCTACCATAAAAGTATAAATGTTTGAATTATGCATTCAATATAATATATGCCAACTAAAATAACAATAGCATTACAATAGCTCAACTAATAACTTAACATCTCAAACACCTTCATGGGTTAATAATGATGAATACAACACTTAAGCAAGGACTAAAGATAAACATGAAATTAAAAATATGAAAGGAAGATCCAACTTGCATAACATTCCCTACATTAAAAGGTTGAAAATAAATGTGTCAGTGTAAAGTTGGCAATATGTCCTTCCTTATTAAATATTCTGAGAGTCAAATTCTATTTTAATAATACAAATTCCACAAGGGAAACAATCAAACTAATTTTAATTTCACAAAACTAAAGGTGAGCAACCCAATACTACTTAGTGCTATAATTAACCTTTTTACATAATAGAAATCATGAATGAACCATTACATGAACTTTTAGCAAAAAAGGTAGTACACAATTAAATAACTCTTGTGGAACAAGATCAACAATGTTCATAATAAGCAATAATATATTCTACTAGAGCCAAGAGTTCCTGAATCTTATCCAATCATAAATATTCTATTACTTTAACCAAATTATATCTCTCAAGTGAGTTCTATCAAGAAATTAAATAAAATAATGGAATACATATGTAAGTTCAAATACCTCTTTCTTAAACATTAAAATTACAAGAATTTGTAACCATCATTAAGAAAAATTAATGCCAAATATGGGATATCTGTGATCAAGTCTAATAGTAGTAATAATACTTATCATTAAGAGAAAAACCTCTCATTATGATTTGTGCACAAATTCAAAACCAAATTTAAGCACTATCTAATAAAGATAGAACATAAATAACTTCCACCTTTCCTCACACAATCAATGGCATTTACCATATATAAATAGAAAACAAAGTAATCTTACACTAGACTCCTTATTCCATTTCTTGCATACCAAACCATAAAATTCATAATCATAGTAAGATCAATAAGTACCAGGTCTAATAAGCAATCATCATGTATTAAAAACACATAAATAGGTTATGCATGCATAATAGGTTACTCAACCCAAGATATCAACTCTTAGAGTTAGCTTTCATCATTAATCAACTAATGCCAAATATTTGTCATACAAGAATAAGTGCAGTTCAATAATTAGTACCAAAATATTACCCTTACACTACAAGTGGTAACCTAGGTTTATATGACCACAAATCAACATGAGGTGTTATGTAAGAAATTTACACTTTGTTAAAAGCTATAGCCCATGTTAAATAAAGTATGTAAGTTGGATCAAGTGTAAGATATTTTAGTTGTATTATATACCCAATAGGAATATCAAAAGGTGAGTTGAACATCACATTTTTTAAACTAATAGTGGAATTTTCCTACCAAGTCAAGGCTAAATATTGGTAAAAGGCCACCCCATCTTCAGCAAAATGAAAGCATAACATTCTTTTCTTTTATTATATGAACTTAATCAAGGAAATAAATGTAAATCAAATCACCAAACCATGTAAATATAATTCCACCTAAATAATTGTTAAACCTTATATTATGATTTAACATACTCAAATTGGTAACCATAAATCATAAAAATACTAGATATTATCTAGGGTCATACCCTATCTTTCCTAAGCTAAATGACCAACAATTTTCACACAAAAATTTAAAATTTTCCCTTGATCCTGGCATATGATTGGGTGAAAAAAACCAATATCCTCATAAAATAATATAACAATAGGGTTTTCAAATAACATGCCAATTATCAATACAAAATTTAAAAATCAGAATTTAAAACTAGAGGGAGAAAAACATGTGTTGAAGATCAAGCAAGCAGGGTTTCATAACTTGAAATTACTATAATAAAATTTAAAAAATAGAATATATCTTAGAAGGAATATTAGCATGCCTGAAAATCCATAAATGAAGGTTTTTTATTTTAAATTTGGTCTCCCACTATGGTGTCATACCATCAGCAACAACATCCATTCAAACCCCTATGCCCAGTTATGCCTTATCTGACTCTCCTAATCCAATATGCCATAAAAAATAAACCATATTAAAATGTCCTTTTAAAATAATTCCAATAAAAAGTATAAATTAATTAAAATTCCTTAAACAATACACAAGAGATTTGTAGCCTAGGTATTGGTTGCTTACCATTAAGAAAATAAAGGTCCTTTATTACACAAGCCAAGGCACCACAAGTCATGAACTTAAAAAAAACAAAGAATCCCATTACCAAATCATTTATAAATAGTATAAGACAATTTAAAAATAACTAAGTAGCTTACACAATTCTTGATGCCATAATATAAGTTTATAAACTTTAAAGATATGATGAGATAAGCTCTTTTGAATATATACATTTATATCTATATATGTGTGTTTATACATACATAAATACATATGTAGACCCTTTTTGTCACACACACACACATGCACGCACGCATGCGCACATGCACGCACACACACACACACACACACACACACACACACACACACACACACACACACACACACACACACACACACACACACACACACACACACACACACACACACACACACACACACACACACACACACACACACACACACACACACACACACACACACACACACGTGTGTGTGTGTGTGTGTGTGTGTGTGTGTGTGTGTGTGTGTGTGTGTGTGTGTGTGTGTGTGTGTGTGTGTGTGTGTGTGTGTGTGTGTGTGTGTGTGTGTGTGTGTGTGTGTGTGTGTGTGAGAGAGAGAGAGAGAGAGAGATTGGAATCATAAAATAAATGATTAGGTCTCATTCTAATCTAAATCCAAATAAACATGCAACTAGATCTCATCAATTTGGTTACATAATTGATGAGATTTGGTTGAATGTTTATTTGGATTGAGGTCATAATGAGACATAATTATATTTAATAATTATATTTAGTTTCTCCTCCAACAAACAATTTCTTAAGAAGGTATGATGTCTTGCAACAAGGACTATGTATAAAGAGTTGACAATGTTTAGGTCATTTTAGGTCTTCAAACACCTTTTAAAACCTCTCCATAGATCTACAATGTATTATTTGATGTAATGAAATCCTTTTAGTGATTTAAACACAAAGTTTACATCAACCTCTCTGTCAAAGGAAATATTTTCTCCAATAGTACTGTAGGTGATGCTTATTAGGTAAACTATGTATAGACTTCCAATCTTATGTTAGGTCTTTTATTATATTCCCCTATCTAGGCTTCCAATGGATTTAAAGACTTGGGAAACCTAAATATCTTCTATACTGATACAAATCTTTGTTCTCAATTTTGAGAGACTTTAATTCCTAAATGAGCCTAGAGGTTCTTGATGGGATATTTCATCATCACACAAACACACTCTACCATCATATTACCAATCTTTAGTAATTCAAACCTCAATAACTTCTTTTAGACTTTAAGAATCCCCCAACATATAAAAGTTTCTCCTAGTAATGTAAGACTATATGTTAAACTATGTGACTATTGATTTCTTCCTTCTTATATCAGTCACTTTAAACCACTTTGATTAGAGAGTTTTGGAACTTCAAACTCATATTATTCAACTCATACACAAAAACCAATCTCAATCTTAAAGACCCTAAGTTATCTAAATCAAAATGTAGGTTTCTATTTGCTTGCATGTGTCATTTTGGGACTCTGACTACCTTTTAAGTTCTTATATAAGTATCTATGAAAAATTGGAGTACTATGAACTCTTTTTGTGTCCTTATTTGACTAAAAACCCTATTTCAAACTTTGAAACTCCATATTTCATTACCGATACTGTGTAAGACAATCTTATTCATTATAGGTGATGTTTATGGTAGTTGAATATATGTTAGGGTTTTAGTTTTTCAATAAAATCCCTAAAACTTAAAAAGGATATTACATTATATTTTTGAGAGTATAAAACTCTCTCACTAATTCCTTGAACACACACCCTCATCAACCTCTCTGTTTAAGCAGAGTTTCAACTAGGTAGGTTGTAGGTTCTCATATGAGAGTTGATTGTAAATGACCTTGAAGTAGGCCCATTTCCAAATTACAAAACAAATATTAGATATTTTCAAATACTACGCCATCATGTTTATATTTTTATACACCTCTCTTAATGCCTTGTAACTCAGTTTTTCCATTAACATTCACTTTTTCAAGGCACAATCTAAATTATTGACTATATGTGGTCCCTTTGAGAGTCTAACTATGAAATATAAGTTTAGACCTTTCAAATAAGCATGTATTTTCTATAGTTTCAATTCTATATCAATATAACCCTTCTTTATTCCTTCAAGCTCCATGAGCTTTCTTTAAGGCACATTATCAGACCTATAGGCCTGTATGAAGTGAAGACTATAAACTCTATGTTTGAAGGCCTTAAAAGGTAAAATTACATGACTAAAGGCTCAAAAACTATTGTTTTTATTTAATAAATACATCTAACATGGAAAATCACTTCATTTTATTTGATAAAACATGTTCACACTCATCAAAACAATTGATCTTGCTATGTAGATAGAACACGGTTCACCAAGAGAATGCGAGTATGTCATTAGCTTGAACTTGTATGAGGTACTTGTATTATTGGAATGCCATGAGTGGATTATATAGGGAGTTATTGGACCATGGATAATGATTCAAGTATATTAGAGCAGATGTAGAATCATAGAAACATAGGAAAAGAAAGTCATTTGCAGATAGTGTACAAGAGCCATTTTCCATGCCAAAAGGGCATCCACACATGCCAAGAAGATGGATCAATGATTTTGAGGAATATATAGACATATTATAATATAATTAAACTATTTTAATAGAGATAATATTTGAAATTTTATTCTTGAAATATCAAGAAATACCACTATCATAGTTGACTAGCAGATTTTAGACCCTTAACTTCTTAGCGATTGTTCATAAAGTTAAGAAGTTGAGTCTAAGAATCAATGCCTTAAGTTTGAATTTGACCAATACTATAATCAATTACCAAATATTTAGGCTCCCACCTTTTCTATCCTATCCGTACCATCTACTTCAATTATGTCTATGTGAGCTTGTGAAGGAGTCAATGAAGGAAAGAAGTGATTTTCTATAACTATTGAACTCCTAATTTCCTCCAAATGTAGTTTATGAGTTTTAGAATATGAAATGACACTCTGAACCTATTTTATCTTATACATGACTTCAACAATTTTTTACAAGTTTGATAACTCCTAAAATAAGTGCTAAAAATCATGAATCTAAATTTTTTTATCCCTCTGATAGGTGTGATAGTTAACTTCTCCCAACTCCTTTTATTATATGTGCAATGGATTTTCCACTTAGGTAACTTTTTCACATATAAATGTTAGCCAAAAATCCACTTTTTATTCATTTTCAACACCTTCAAGTTAGCAAATGAGTTTTAAACCTTCCAAAACTTCATGAAACATGGTGAAAATATGTTTTAGACAAGAAATTATATAATAGGCCCCTAATCACCTATAACACAACTTTACCATGATTTATCTCTCAATGACACCCCTAGACCACTACACTACCTTAATATTTAATTACCTTAACTTCTCCAATCTTGCCATAATAAATGCTAATAAAGTATTTGATGGCTAATAGGGACCATATAATCATGGAATTAACACATGTCAAGTTTGAAGTTGGAGGGTGTCGTCAAATTTGTATTGGGGTCAAATTTGGTCAACAAAATAGAAATGTTATATGTTATACCATTATAGTAAAGGAAATGATTTATTATGCAAAATTTAAAACAAACATGGTCAATTTATTATGATAAAAATTAGATTAAATGTGAGAATGATTTTCCTAAATATGTCATAGATCTAAATGTTGAATTTTTTTTGTTCTCTTCATAAGATTGCTAAGAGATTTTAAAAATAGAATATGATTTTTTCCCCATAAATATACATACACACACACACACACACACACACACACACACACACACACACACACACACACACACACACACACACACACACACACACACACACACACACACACACACACACACACACACACACACACACACACACACACACACACACACACACACGCACGCACGCACGCACGCACGCACGCACACGCACACACACATGTGTGTGTGTGTGTGTGCGTGCATGTGCACGCGCGCGTGTGTGTGTGTGTGCATTTTGTGTGTGTGTGTGTGTGCGTGTGTGTGTGTGTGTGTGTGTGTGTGTGTGTGTGTGTGTGTGTGTGTGTGTGTGTGTGTGTGTGTGTGTGTGTGTGTGTGTGTGTGTGCGTGCGCGCATGCGTGCGTGCGTGTGTGTGTGAAAGATGAATTTTTTTTAATGATTAATATTTGTATGCACATGGTATAAGGAGAGAAATATCTTATGTAATCAATTTCCATTCAATATTTAAAATAATTATTAACTCCTCCCTTCAATGAAATTATGTAAAAAAGACTCAAACTACATAATACTCAGAGGAAGGAAACATTAAAATAATAAATTTAACACTTGAATAATAAATAATAGTTTTATTCACCTAAGATGACCATGAAGAATAAATTAAGCTTCTATATAATTCTGGGTATCACTAGGTTTATTAAATCATTTTTAAGTCTATGGGACTAAAAAACATTATTCAATTTTTTTTAGTAGTTTGAGTGTCACGCTTCAGTATTAGATCCCAATTCTCAACACTAGGAACTCTAGGGGATTATGTTTTTTTTAATTATATTTTGTTATATATTTTTAGGTTCAGCTAATCCTTTTTTATCTATCATAGGATGAACCAAGAGTAGAGTAGTTTTTGTTAGATGTTGTGATGCACATCCTCACAAAAGCTACTAGTTGACCTAAGAGATCCAAACATTACCAAGTTATAACTATAGATACAATAGGAGCACTAAGATCCACATTTTGACACATATACTAATCCACAAGAGTCCCTAATAAATTTTAGTCCATATATTTTACAAGGTAGTCAACAATTATTAGGGGTTGTCAATGAGCACCCATTCAAGTGGAGAAAGCTTGTGATTAAGCCACTTAGTTAGATCTAGATGTTCAAGGATATATTCATCATATGGAGGGTTCTCTCGATAATTTTAAATCCAAGATAGTCAATAGAGACAAGATGGTTATAGGATTTATGGAAAATAATAATTCTATGAGGGACATCATGGAATAACGTTTCTAGCTGTGGACTATCATTGATTAGGATCACCTAGAGGTCATCAATAAATATAAAGATCTCAAAGAGGATATCATTAAAGATAACATTCACCTTGATGAGAAAAAACATCTATGTAGGGCTATATTAGATCATATTCATGAGTTCATTTGAATGAAATCACGTACCTTTGTTGATTCAATAGATGGTCTTGAGAGTGGGTATTGTTATGTAATGTTACTATATTACATAGAACATAGGGATATTCCAAAAATATCAAAGCCCATCTTGATAATAATTTTAATATAGGATAAACATGTTTGGTGGGAGGAGGAGGTTAATAATGACTTAGATCTTCAAAACCTCAATACGGAATAATTTTATTTATGCTTAAATAACACTACTAACCCAAAAAAATTAGCATAAAAGAATTAATGAGTTTCATGCCCTCTAATAGCATAGAGGAACTATTGCATAACATTAGTCCAAAGTCCTTTAGATTATTCCATATGTCATGTTTTCAAAATATGAGTAAATACTCATAGTTTGATTGGTTAGGGGACTTAATTCTCATGTAGTTGGTGTATTTTACCTTCTCACTATGAGGATCCTGTAGGCCACCATTGAAATAACATTTATTTTATAAGAGAATAAGGGAAGAACTTAGGAGGCATGAGAGAACCTTTCTGGGTACATTTAAAAATAATGATATATTATATATATTTATCTCAAAGGGTTACACCTACTATAAGACATACCATAGTGAGGTAAGACCATATAGTGGCTGATATTGGTTGATCCCATAGATTATATTATGTAATGGGTGAACATAAGATTAAACATCAAGCCATAGTAGTTGATATAACAAGAAAGATTAGTAGGATGTTGGTATCAATATTTTCTAAACTTGGTACACCAAATTATCTTATTTCACCCTTATTAGTGGAGCATTTTAGACTGGTTGCTTATAATTAGTTAGAAGCATATATGTTTGAGATGGATACTAGGGCTAATATTACCATTAGCTCATTTAGATCCATTATTTAATGCTTAACCATGGATTTTTTACCACCACTATATATTTACAAATCCCACTTTTTGGGTCATATAATATAGCTTCTTGGGCATGGATTAGTTAGAGAGTCATAGAGCTCGCATGGATAGGTTAAAGAGTCATAGAGCTCACATGGATTTTTATGCCTAGACTATCTAGTGTCATGATGACTTAGTTACAAAGATAGTTATCTATGGTATTTATATACTTGAGTCACTAAGCATTATTAATGTGATGCATCGAAGGAGGAATTTGTGTAAGGGGTATTAGTTTTATGTTATTTGGATAAGTGATAGATTTGATGATGAGATGGAAGTGACTACTGTTGATTCTCATTATTTTATTCAAAAGTTTTTAGACATATTTCTTGATGATTATCCTATCATGCCTCCCTTGGAATTATATTTATTTATCTATTTATCATTTACATAAAGAAGAGTAACATATAATCTATGTTGATGTTAAGAGATTCGATCGACACTTGTCATTAGCGATAACTTTTTTCTACATGTACAACTATTAAGAGTCTAATTTAATTATGGAAAAGGATCTAGGATCACAACACATTCTTTAGGATGCTAAGATATCATAGAGAGGATTGGTGTTAAGGTGCACATGTTAAGACTGGAACCATTATCAATAATCACACTATGAATAGGTTGATTATGAATCTGAGCTCTGATAAAGAGTGCATGATAATTATTCTCAATGAACTCCTACTCTAAGGAGATAAAATTTCTATCTAAAACTCTATAATTATATACATTGATCATGTTTCTCAAAGGATGTAATTCAACTAAATGTGACTTGTATGTATCTAGTGGTGAATGTGCATGATATGCATGATGAATCCCAAATGTGTCTCCTATATCCTATTTTTAATGTTATGGAAATGGATATGAGAATATTTTCAATAATTTATCTTGTGTTTGATTTGCTGGTGGAGGCTCAATTGAAATTCCAAGATCAATAGCATTTGAATCTATTAGGTCCTATATATTTTACTTTAAATTGATGCATCTATTTGTCGTATAGCTTGGAGTCCTATGGTAATCACAAAATTTCTATTTATAATATCCTTTTTGAAGAGGATTTGTTGGATCAACTTCCCAAATAGGAGTGAGAAATATGATATTATAACCCAAAAATTATTGTAAAACCCTGGTTGGAGAAACTGAAGATGTGAAAAGTATATTGAGGGGGTGCTAACAAAACTATTTGTTGATGAAGATATAAAACTACATTAACTGTAGGTTAATTCTACCCTTTAATATCATTAAATTTGACCTTATATGGGAATTTGTTGTTACTCTTATTATTTATCTCTGATGTATTAGTGTACTTTAGTTTGCCCATTGAAATTAGTTTGACTTCTCTTTGCTTTAATGTGTGATACAATTCAGTGAAAGAAGAGAATATTTTTAACATGATTGATTCATGAAGTGTTGGTAGAAGACATTTTTTGAAAAGGTCATATAACTCATGATCTACCATAGGGCTAGTCATCTTATAGCCAAGATGGTCTTATACCGAAGAACATAGTCTTTGAGATGTTTATTGGATCATTATTTCTATTGATCAATTTGAGTATATGAAACCTTATCACCAATCTTGATACTAAAGTGTGCTAAGAATATGTTAGCTAAAGGATTGAATATATTGATCGACTGATTCAGTAGATTATATAACCATTGTAAAGTATAATCATTTAGACTCCATGGAAATAGCTTGGTAAGTAGCTAGTCATTTGAGACATAATACAATCATGCTACATGAAAAGTTATCAAATATGTCTCTAGATCACCCTTTCCATCATAAAGAGTAAGCTTGGGTTGAACTAAACCTTGTGGCAAGGTGTAGAAGCAATGCAATGTGCCAATGGTGTATGCAGAAGAGCAAAAGAATCCAAAGCTTGTGAAGGTCTAGTGGCACCTTTCTCAAGATGTAGCACATTAGATTGAAGAGATATTATCTCTTACACAATGGCTACCACATTATAAGATAGGGATGTACTAGCTATAAATGGTGGCATAGAGGTAGGTTGGGCTGTTATAGGGGGTTGTTGAGACATAGTTGCCCCCATACTATCATTTGCAATTGGTTTCTATGAAGGAATGAAAGACTCAATTGGCTTAGATTTTTAAATTTCCATGATAGATTTCAAGATAAGAGTGATCTCAAGGATATTCCCTAAGTCTTTCTCTAAAACTTCATAAAATCAAATCTTTATTGAGCATAACTTCATTATCAACAATAGGTGGAAGTGGATCAGTAGTCCAATGTGGAGCATGAGCATCGGTGTGTACATCATCATTTTTATTTGCGTACTACTCATTATCAAAGTTATCCTCATGAAAATTTGTGTAATGTGGATGTGTAAGATTTATAACAGGAACATGAGCTGGTTATCTGTCTATGGTGTGTGGTCAGATTGAAGGAATCTAGGTGAGTTTAGGAGGATTACCACTAAGTCTAGAACTTCATCTTGGAGGATGAGATGAAAGGAATTTAGGTGGCATAAGTAAAATAACTTGGATAATAGTATAAAATATTAAACTAATATAATCTAAATAAGGAATTGGAATATACATAGAAAGGATACAAGCTCCCAAACATATAAGGTGATACCTCAAGAAGCAAAATAGGATATAGTATATGTAAATAGGGATTTTTTAAAAAAAAAATTGCAAAATATTATGAATTTTTGAAATTGAAAATGAATTTCTAAGTTAAGTATTCAAGCAAAAATTTAGAAATTTATGGGAAAATGCTTGATTTAATAGAGCCTAGTAGATGCAACTAGGGTTTTGATATATTTTTTATTTTTTTGAAATTACTATGAATTTTTGAAATTTGAAGTGATTATTTGATTTTAATATGCAACTAAAAATTTAGAAAATTATTGAAAATTTATTGGAAGCTATTTGATGCAAGTAGGGTTTGAAATAAAATTATTGTTGAAATTACTTTTGAATTTGAATTAAATTTCTGATTTATATGTG
Organism: Torreya grandis; assembly: GCA_037957365.1. Classification (NCBI taxonomy): domain Eukaryota; kingdom Viridiplantae; phylum Streptophyta; class Pinopsida; order Cupressales; family Taxaceae; genus Torreya; species Torreya grandis. The sequence goes on from JARHVA010004200.1 coordinate 114,058, forward strand.
GAAGCAAAAAATCAAGAAATTATTCGATTAATGCTGGAAAATTATCGGGACCTAGTGTATGAAAGTATGGTTTGAAATAAATTTATTTTAAAATTTGCTATAAAATTTAAAAAATTTGAGATAAATTTCTGATTTATATGTGCAAACAAAAAATAGGAAACTATTGGATTAACGTTGGAAAATTACTAGGACCTAGTGTATGCAACTAGGGTTTGAAATAAATTTATTTTAAAATTTATAACAAAATTTTAAAATTTGAGATAAATTATTGATTTATATGTGCAAGCAAAAAATCATAAAATCATTGGATTAACGCTGGAAAATTACAAAGACCTAATGTATACAACTAGGGTTTGAAATAAATTTATTTTAAAATTCGAGTCAAATTTTTTATTTTAATATTCAAGCTATTTTTAGAAATTAATGGGAAAATTTAGCTTGGAATTTACCTTAGGGTTTCTAGGGTTTTTATGAAAAATTTGAAGTCAGGTTCACCAAATGATTTGTTATTTTTGGGAATATTAGAGTTTTATTCCTATTTAATAAATATGTCTAAGTAAGAGAAATCAGTAAATAATATTCCTAGTTAAAGCTACTGATTTGTGAAATAAAATTATAATTAGACCTTTTCTAAAAATATTAGGGAGAGAAAAAAAAACTTAGCTTATTAGAGACTGTTCTGACTGAGACATGGTCTAGAAGTTTGTGTGTAGGATTAGGACACCACCGTAAATAGGATCTTAGACTTCATTTTATAATTAGACAAGAGTTTTAGAATTGGACACCCTAGGATACAACACTATAGTCCTTCTCTGGTGTTATTATCATGAAGATTTAATCTTTCTAGGTTTTGTTTGCCTACTTAGTATGAGCCTATGTACTAATTTTTAGGTTCTCACTATCAACATAACTCCCTATAAAGTTGATTATTCATGTACTTATATCTTCTATGTAATTCAAAGAAACTTTGAATAATGGGGAAAAGGGGTTAGTGTGTGTAAGATGCACTGGATGTGATTCACACCCCATGTGTGGGCAGGTTGCCTACATACCAATACTCTGAGGAGGGATCAAGCCATATGTAGTTCTCCCTTTAAGAGTGCTTGGTGCAATAGTGAATAAAATGCAAGAAATACTAAAACTGGGTATGCTTGAGATGATTAGGGATTGGTGTAAGGACTTAAATTGGCTTGTAAGTGTATAGGCTAGATGTATGTAGAGAATAGATAATATTGTTTGAGTGGTATTTATTGTATTCTTACTTGACTAAATGATATTTTCCAACCATTTTTGAATGGGATTTAATAGGGATCTACTGGTCATGGGTTAGATGAAACCAAACTAGGTTGACACAATGAATAAGAGGATTCAGGGGAAAATGGCAATCTAGGCTTGAATTATGATTGGATAGGATCACTAAAAAGGGGAAACCCTAGGGTATAGTGCTATATTCCAACTTTGGCACTATTATCCTGAGTAGACAAGACCTAGGGGGATGGACTAGTCATGAATAGAGGGTCTTGACTCAACTGGGGTCAAGTCTGGAAGGCCATAGATGACTAAGAATTAGTGAAAGTAAGTCCAAGAGGGTTATGAGATCAAGAAAGAGGGACCTAAGCGTTGGGTGTCATTAACCATGCTCAAGTAACCAAAATTTTCATTTTATATGACTACATTAAGACTACCTAAGTGGGGTTGAGAAAGTAAAAAAATTTCACTGTATTGTGTGTTGTTTGGCATGTGTCAAAATGCATTAATCAAATTGAACATAGAAGAAATGCTGATTATTTTAGGTGTGTTTTAGATTTAATTTTAATTTGTTTATCCTTTGATGTTTAGTATGCAACCAATTGTTTCAAATTATTCATTAAAGATGTTGGGACTTGGTGGATTGATGAAGGAAAATCTAGTGAAACATGTCTATAGCTCAAGACATTGTGAATTTAGAAGAGATTATTTTTTTGACGTCAATAAAAAGATTAACCATGTTTGTAGTTACAACCATTCAATGATATCTAGGGTTATTAACATCACACACACATTTTTATATACCTTTATAATCTCATTCGATTAGTGTAGTGGTTAGTTCTTGAATTTATATGAAGAATTATTTGTACTTTAGTTAATTGTAATTTGGTAATTTACACTTGCTTTAATAATTGTAACTAAGAAATTTGATTTTATATTCATTTAAATTAGTGTTATAAAAAATTATATTTAATTATCTTAAACTATGATATAGGTTTGTGGAATACCTTTTTGTTTCTCTGGATATGAAATTATAATATTATAGTAATATATATATATATATATATATATATATATATATATATATATATATGTATATATATATATATATATATATATGTATATATATATGTATATATATATACATATATATACATATATATATATATATATATATATATATATATATATATATATACATATATATATACATATATATATATATATATACATATATATATATATGTATGTATATGTATGTATGTATGTATAGTTAATTATTTATTTTTCATTAAAATAATATTTAAAAATAAATAATTATAGGCTGAGATATGGCAAAGTTGAATTAGTAATATCCAATGGTGTTTCCCAATGGATATCTAATGTATTTGATGATGTGTATGGTATTACGAATGGAAAAAAATATATAATGGAAGAGTTGATAGGGCACTAAACTTTTAAGAGATTTTCACTTTTATGATTTGACACTCCTTAATTCATTTGAGGACCTTCCAATTGGTCTATCATTAGGATCTCACATATTGGACCATAATGTGATGAGAAGTTCGAGTGCATGGGATGTTGCCACATGGTAGCATCTTAGGTGCATGAGTATCAGGACGTCATTGGACTTGTCTTAACCCTATGGCACATGATGGTACCTAGGATGTTGCCACATGATAGCATCTTATACCTCTGGATGGATGGAGATGATTGGGATCTGTCAAAACCTAACATGCCACCATATGGGAGCATCTCACACATCTTAGTATTATGAGGCCATTGTATTTTTCTAAACCCTAATATACATGGGATGCTACCACATTGTAGCATATTGAACATCTAGGGCCCAAATATAACTAGGATGACTCAATACCATTGAGCACCTTGGATTTCATCATGTGGTAGCATCTTATCCATCTAGGTGTTAGGAGGCCATTTTACATATCTTGACTCTAGGGCATGTGACATGATACTACATTGCAGTATCATGTATATTCTAGTAGCCAGAGATATCTAGGATGTCTTGAGATTGTTGGGTTCCTAGGATGCTACCATGTGGTAGCATCTTATGCATTCAGGTATTTAGAGCCAACTTGGATATGCAGGGTACCCTGGATGCTAACACATTGAAACATCCCATGCAATCATCGTTCCTAGAGGTCACTGGGCTTGTTAATATCTTGAGTCATGTAATATTATGCCATGTTAAAATATTTTGCATGCACATAAATGTCTGACATGTGCCCATAATCATGTGGAAACTTTTCTCATATTTAAACGGCTTTTGTTATTTACCAACACCATATATGTCTCTCACAGTAAGCCTAGGCCTATTCAAGGTTATCTGATGAGATAATGGCATTGGTGGCATAACAGACTAGTGAGCTATTGTGATGATGCCACATGGTATAATTGAATTGATATGCTACTATGAAGAGGTTCATGTTGGTTTAATGCCTTTGGGAAAGCATTTGTTTGTTTTTGGAATACTTGTTTTGGGTGGTTGTGTGTGTTTCATAGGGACAATCTTTGAATTTGCATATTATTTCTATATATGTTGATTACTAATTTCTATTTGAACTTATATTTAGTTTAGCTATACTATGGTTTTTATTCATGTAAAATCACTATTTTTAGGCTACCAAGGAAATAAGGTGGAGGGAAATAACAATTGTTTTAAAAATACAAACAAGAAAATGTAAAATTTTATACAATTCTATAGTTTAATTTTTTAAATATGCTATATTGATCATTAAATTTTTCTTTGTAGTAGATTGATGTCCTTGGGTAGAAAGTAAACAAAATTAATTTTATGCAAAATCATATCTCAAACAAAAAATAAACTACAAAAATTTTCTCTTATGCATGTTTTGTTCCTTTGGCTTTGTATTGAATTGCATTATTTGTTTAGATATATTTTGAAAATTTTAGATATCAATCTAGTAGCAATGATGATTCATGGAAAAGGTATTGCATATAAAATAAGAATGGAATTTGTATCACTAGTTTCTGGACTGAGAGATGCTTCATAGATGATTAAATACCCATAAGCTGTTTAAAAAGGTGGTCAACACAAAAAAATTTAAAATATTTCACTGAGATTCTACCAGTTAAGGGCCCTCACTAACTATCCAAAAAAGCAAAAACCTTGAAATTTATGTAAATTCTTATTTAAAGGACATAATATATACATGAGTATTTAATGTATATATTATTGGCACATATATTGTTGAATGAAACTCCTTAAAATATGTGTGTCACATATATTGTTGAATTAGACACCTTAAAGAAAGTTTTAAATCTCATTCAGGGGTTAAATGACATAATGGTTGGCCTTATCACATGTAGCTATTAGAGAAAATAACATGATGCTAGAAATTGTTACATGTTCTCTACATCATCAAGTTTAATTCCATGAATTTTAAATTCACCATGTTTGTCAATCAAAAAATTGTTGATAGTCAGTGGTTTTAGGTCTGTAAAAAAATTTGTTTTACAATTTTTAGTAAAAATATAGTTTATCTAAATAATTAGTAGTATTTCATTACATATATTTTAGTATTAATAGAAACAAATGTATCTATCACAATTTACATGACAACTCATTCACATCCATTTCACTGACTCTTCCCAACCCAAAACCTATATCCCTAATCTCATTTTATGCATTCAACCAGGTTATGGTTTTAATAGTTTGTGTATGAATCAGGTGTAAATTTATTGTTTTAAGAAGGACCTTATTTACTATGAAATTTGTCTTGATGAGGTAAAATCATTAATCAATGAAATCCCAACAAAGCCTATAGTTGTTTGGAGGTCTTTTTTGAGTGCTTGTATATTATATGGAAATTTAAATCTAGGAGAATAGGCTAAAAAAATTCTTAATGTGGGATATGAAAATGCTACAAACTATGTTTTGTACCATTATAAGTAACAAACATAAAAAAAAATTAATTAAAACATTGATTTTCATGTAATGAATATTGTGTGTTCATACCTTGTGGAAGATAAAGATTAGAACCACTGTCTGCATGGGTTCCAAACATGCCAATTGGAATAATTTTCAGGTCATAGCATTAACACCCTTATATATGATATATATTTAATTTATTTTATTTTAAAGCTATATTTTTGCTATTATCTAGAGAAAATTTGTGGATAAGCTTTGTTTGGATGGATGATGACAATTGGATAAGCTTCCACATTATGCAACCAACTTTTACCATCTGACCACGTACTTACCATAGTTATAAGAAGACAAAATAAAAAAAATAAAAATTTAGTTATATGTGTTAATAATGACAGCATGCAATGAACCTGATGATGATAGCCTAATGGTGTGTGAGCTAAGTGTTTAAAGTGGGAGCTCTCAAGGTCCATTCCTAGAATGATCATTCTTTAACATCTTTCCCACACTAAGTTATGGTAAGATATTCATGAAAATTATATGATGTAATAGACTATTGGTTTATTCTTTAATGCGATGAGAGTTGACATGTTGCTTGAAACCTATGTTCAATGCGATGAGGCATGTCCACAACCCATGGCTAGGAATACTATTCACCATTTAATTTGGGAATTTTAGTTATGAAAATGTATGTGGTTTTGGATCCATTTAAAAGAGCTTTCTTCCCAAATTTTTTTTAACCCAATGATTATAGACTAGTGTGAGTGAGTTGAGTGATAGAAGTGGGAAGTATCAGGGTCCATTCTTGGGATGACCATTCTCTAGAGTCATTCCCAAACTAATCTATAATGGGTTATTTGTGAAATGTATTTGATGTAATAGACTACCGAATTGATGTTTAATGTGATGGGGTTTGGCATGTGTCTTGAAACTTGTGTTCAATTTGATGAGGCAAGTCCATATTCCATGGATAGGAATACTATTCACCATTAGTTTGGACATTCTGGTTATAAATTTTTCTATAGTTTTGGATCTATTGAAAAATCCTATCACCCAAAATTTGTAGCCAATGAGGAGGGTGGGGGGGGTGAGTTAGTTTGGTCATTTAGATGTATCCAATCCAAAGGATTCAACACTACAAAAATTTACTTTTGGAAAGGTTGCTCTAATCCTAGGTGTGACTATAGACAAGCCAGATGACTAAGTGTTGGAGGAGTATACTTAATCCAACCATTTGTGTGTATCAGTACGTACAATGTTTTCCCCTTACACACCTTTTAGGATAGAGAACAGGGACTGAATCCAATCCTACAAAGCATCCAAGGGATCTAAGACTTCTGGATTATCCAGGTTCTAATCTAATTCTGTAAGTTCATTGAAATATAGGCAGGTGGCAATGAGATTTTCTTCAATGTTTTTATTCTAGTTTATATCTTCAGATAAGTTAACCATTTATTTGAAATTTTTACTATTTTTATTAATTATTTCAAGCCTTTTGTAGGGATCATCAATTTTTTTTAGCAAATCACTTATGCTTAATGACTAAATGTTTATAAAGGATCTTAATTGTTTGATTTTTTAGCATAATTAGACACTTGCTCTATAGTACGTTGTCTTAATGGGATGATCTTAGAAGGGGTTCCTTCTCCTATTTTTACCATAGTGAGAGGGTTTGTTTTATAAGACCTTTTCATCTTTTCTAGTAATTCATGTATTTGAGTCAAAATAAGTGAGGATGATCCTACCAAGGTATCAATCTTTTCTTAAAGTTATTTAATTTTATTTTTAGTTTCCTCTGCTCTAACACTAATTTTCCTCCAATTATCCTAATATTTCTGTGATCCATGTCACAAAATCTAGTTTGACTTCTTTCGTCAGCACCTGGAAACTTCCTGTAGGCATTAACTAAGAAATATTTTGACAAAATATTTTCAATATCAAGCCCAAGAAGTTCTTTAATTCATGTCTCTGCAAGGATAAGAAGTCATTCTTTCATTCTTTATTTTTCTTGTTGAGTAAGATTTTTTAGAATAGTATCATAATCAAAATTATTAGATCCTTCATCACCTTGAAACATCAAAACATGATTAGTACAAAAATTACATGAATAACATTTTGATCCTTCTCTAGACATCAAATTAGCTAAATAATTAGTAGTTCTTTTCTTGTATTTCACATCAAAATTGAAGTTAGAAAACCATATTTCCCATCTAGTCATTATCTGGTTTCCAACTTTCTAGGTGTGGGGTTTTCTAATGATAGATTCAAACTTTAATAAATTTGTCCTTAAAAGGAATTTCTTTGGGAGAAAAAAGATCCTTAGTTTGAACATGCATAGTCTTGCTACTAATAGTTCTTTTTTAGTGGAATGGTAATTCTTTTGAGCTAGGTTTTATGTTCCACTACAGTAATCATAGAATTATTCTTTACCATCTTTAGTTTTCTCTAGAATTATTATGCCATATGCATCATCTAAAGCATCTATTTCCAAAATCATTAAACCTTCTCCTATAAGTTTGAAATTTGGTAGTCCTTTAACTTTTTCCTTAATTCTATTAATTTCCTATGTCATTTCATTAGTCCATGGGATTGAGTCTTTTCTTAACCTTTTTTTTAGTATTTTCGTATCTTTGGCCTGATATTTATAGAATGGAGAGTAGTAATTCAGAGATCCAAGGAATCTCTGTAATTGGGTTTTGTCTTTTATTTCATCTAGGAATCTTACTAAAGATTGAAAAATATGGGGTTGTAATGCAATCTTATTTTGACATATATTTAACCCAAAAAATTCAATACCTATTTTTCCTATCTCCATTTTCTTATCACTTAAAAGCAACCCATTTTGGTTACAAAGATCAGCAAATTCTTTGAAATGTTTAAGATGACTATTTAAATCTTTTGAAAGAATTAATATATCATTAATATAGACATAAAAATGCTTCGCAATGCCAAATATTCCATCCATCATTTTTTGAAATTTAGAGGGAGCATTTTTTAGGCTGAAAGGCATAACATTCCACTCATAATGCCTATCTAAGACTAGTAAGACAAATATAGTTTTATAAGTATCTTTAGGTTCTACTACAATTTACCAAAATCCACTTTTAAAATTAAACATAGAAAAAACACAACATTCCTTCAGCTTGTTGATAAGAATGGTCTTTTTAGGAATTAGATGTATGAAAGGTATAAGCCAATCATTGAGCTTTTTATAATTTATTACCAATCTCATTTTCCCTCTTTTTTGCTCTAAGTGTTTATTCACATAGAATGCAGGATAAGCCCATTCACTATGGATTTTCTATATCAAATCCTTCTGCAATAATTCTTTGATCTCTTCTTCTCCTATTTTAACTTGAGAAGGGGAGAAAGGGATAGTTTTATATTTGATACCTCGGGTATGATCAATTTTAGGTTTTAGATCAAGAGAAATAGTATATTTACACTTATCCAAAAACCTTCTGGGATCATTATCACAAAATCCTTTTATCTATGTTATGACAGTATTCAAGATATCTTTTCTCTTTTCAAAATCTTGTACTATCCTATAAATCTACATCTACATTTTTTTGTCTTCTTCTTCATGAGGTCTTGTGGCAATTCTTACAGTTGCATGGGTTTTTCTAGGAATTTTGTGTTCATTACCAAAGAAGATTAAAGACAAGTGTTTTTTGTGAATCGTATAAGGCATAAATTGATTTAGGAAGTTCATTCCTAAAATAATATATGTCGACATCTTATCGAACATCCATAATTTTACATATGTCTTAATACCATTTTCTTCAAGTAGTACCCTAGGAGAAAATTTATTTATAGTAGTCCTTGACCCATTGACAACAACAAAATCTAATGAAGCATCTTTCCACATGTACTCTAGGATAGCTTCATGCTTTGAAATAATCATATTCTCTCTAGTATCGATTAAACAATCTCAAGTAAATAAGCCATTGTTTGAATCAATGAAGTTTACTGAGATAATGATTTCTTTTTGTTCTCTAGCATAGAAACATCCTTGTTTAGGAGGAACTTCTTCAGGGTTATTTTCTTCTATAGAATCTTCAAAACATTTTATTAATTCATTAATATCTTGAGAAGCAGATTTTATTTTTGATTTTATATCTATGAGGATCTCAACATGAGGCTTTTGGTATTCTTTAAGGCTCTATGTGCTTGGATTCTTAGACTTAGCTTTTTATTTTCTATTCCATTCCTTTTATGCATATAACATTGGGTTGTCATGAAAGTCAACCTATTGTAGTGTTTTTCCCTTAGGGTCACCATGCATGTTGCATAATTAGGTAATTTCATCTTGATAGATAGGGATGAGATGAAGAGGGAGCTTATGGTTCTGGAGTAGATATTCTAGATATTGAGTTTAAGATTCTAGATGAAATCTAGACATCATATTACAATAGTAGAGTTTAGTCTCAGAGTTATCAGAAGAAGAAAGTTCTTCAAATTGATTTATTTGATTTTCATTTTCACTAGAAGAAATATCATTTTTAGTGGGTATTGAATAGACATCATCATCTGAGTTGAATTCAAAAATAAGTTGCATTTCTTCATTAGGAAGTATAGCTCTAATCTTTTTCATTTTTTTATGATACATTTTCTTATTTGGGCACTTAGGAGCTATATGACCTTCTTGACCATAGATATAACAGTTTATAGGTCATTTTCTTAAGATGGTTATTTTTGGCTTGACATAAGCTTTTGTTTTAGAGAACCTCCTCTTATACTCATGATTGTCTCCAGTTTTCCATTTTTGAGATCTACCCTTTTCTTTATGGAATTTACAATGAGAATTCTCAAAACCATAATAGCCTGGTGAACTATATCCACTATTTTTGTAGATACTATTATCAATGGTTTTCATTTGTTTTTAAATCAATTTGGCCACAACTTTATCTTTACATTGATTGAAAATATCTTCTTCTATAGACTAGATAATTTGATCTAAGGTCATTTTTTTAAATGTAGCTATCTATCTAGTTGTGGCTTCCTTTTTAGTTGCTATGTAGGCCAATACTCCATCTAAGATTTTTCTAGGAAGTACATTAATAAACATGTGTTTAGTTTCAATCTTTTGGATCTATTTTTTTTTGTGTAAAAAGAGAAAAATCACACTTCAATCTGTCATAGTATTTCATGTTATAAAGCTTCATCCTGAATAATTTATTATATTCAATAGAATCAACATTTTCCATGTCTCCAACATACTCATGGATAACTGCTTCAACAAAGCCATCTATCATGGATCTTTCCACAACCCTTTGGTATTCTATAAGGGATAGCCACCATCCTTTTATGCTGCCATCTAGGTTAGAAATTATATGGTCCATGCCTTATTCTTCATTCTTCCCAAATACAAGTTGTTAAGTTTCTACCCATTTTTGAAGCATTTCAGTTAGAATCTAGATTATATATCTTATATCATTACCTACTCTACACCAACCATCAATATTGAGTGAATATGTAAGTATAGGAACCTGATTTAGATCATCTGGCTATCTTCCTTGATTTTGTTGGATATCCTAATCAAGGGATTCAAAACTACCAAAATTTCCTTGGGGAAAGGTTACTCTAATCCTAGGTGTGATTATAGACAATCCAAATAACTCTATTTTATAGGAGTATACTTCTTCCAACCATTTGGGTGTATCAGTAAGTTCAACCTTTTCCTCTTGCACACCTTTCAAGCTAGCGAGCAGGGACTTAGTCCATTCCTATGAAGCATCCAAGGGATTTAAGAATTCTAGATTATTAGGGTTCCAATATAATTCACTAAATACATTGAAATATAGGTAGGTGGTTGTGAGATTTTCTTCAATGTTCCTTTTTTAGTTTATATCTTCAGATAGCTTAACCAGTTCTTTGAAAATTTTAGTATTTTTATTAATCCTTTCAAGCCTTTTGTAGGTATCATCAAAAAAATTTAGCAAGTCACTTATGATTAATTATTAAATATACTCCTTGGTCAGCGATTCATGTATGATTGACATGGCATCTATGAATCAAGAACTGGAAGGATTACCCTCTCTCTTGGAACATGGTGCTAAAGGGTACCCAAGGTACCACCTTCAACATCTATCTTCTTGATTAGTGACAAGAAATTCATTCTCATGGTGGTCAAGCCATAAAAATCCAAAAGTGCTAATGTTGTAGCATTGACTACATAATCAATACAATAATAGAAGTAAATAGATACCAAGTTTAGAAAGTTCATAGCCTGCCATCCATAGATTGATGGTCAGATAGAAAGGGTGAACAATCAAGCCCTACATAGCTACACAAAGCAAAATCCATTATAATTATGTATTATGTTCCAACCCATGATAGTAAATGATGTAGCCATTCCATAATATCCACCTCTATTAAAAACTATAGTTATAGTAAAACAACTAGACATTGGTGAGCTTGATCTGTAGAGTTTTTCTCCAGTGGATGAGAATCAGATCAAGACATAACTGCCACACTTGAAAAAGAATCTTGATGCAATGGGGACCATTGATTTTCAAGGAGGAAGGAATTATTTAGAAAACACTTCAATAAATGATCTAGGAAACACTTCAAGAGATAATTCAGGTGACAGTCTTACCCCAATTGGTGGTAGAAATTTTAGGAGCCATAATGTTTACACCATAGCTCTGTTTGACTCTCTATTTGAACCATTGGAAATATAAGAATGATGGAAACACTATGAGATGGCATAGATCTCTTCTTAGTGGGTTTTAACCCTTGAAAACCAAATGGAAGTGTCCTAAACTTCAATTTTAGTAGTGCAGTCTAAAAACAGTAAGTTTCTAAAAATAGTAATTTCTCAAATTCTATATTATTGTAATTCATGGAAGTCAAACCATTTCATCTCCCTTGATATTGGTGAACTTACACATCCTCCTCCTACCTTGAAAAATAGGTATAAATAGATATGTATCTGAAAAAGGAAAATATGCATCTCTTCCCAGAGATAGGCATATGTTGTATCTATAATTTTGAGCAATAAAATATCTCTTATCAAAGATAGCATTATTATTTATGTGTTATTGAAATATTCTTCAACCAATAGTTTTGATTTTTGGATTAGTGGTATTATATCAGTTTATCTTAGGAGTGTATGATCTTGAGGACAAGGTCAGACTATAGGAAGCTTGGGTGGAAAATGCAAGATCTGGTAGACTATCCACTTGTTCACTCCCAAATAAACTTAAATGGTAGACAACACTGAGACATACAATCCTTTTAAGTAAATAGTTAATGAATACCTCCAATAGCATCACGCATAGATGCTACAACAATTTATCCAAATTCACCAACAAATCTTGATGGGAAAATCTAGCTCCTAATCTACACCCCCACATCCTTTCAATGCCCCAACACCCTTCAAGGTTCAGGTAAATTTTGATATCCCTACATTTGAAGGCAAAATCAATGTGTTTTGTAGTATAAATTTAATTGGATGAATTATCTTCCTATTTTTCAATAAATAAATTAACCAATTAAGATAAGATCAATTTTTCTCTTTTGAAAGCATCATTGCCTATCAAAAATTGGTGGGAAGTGTACAAGAGGAGGTTTAGTATAGATGATATTGGCCTTGAGGTAGAACCTACTTGGAATGATTTTATAGAAGTTGTAAAGGAATAATACTACCGTATTAGAGCATATATATATATATATATAGTGGAAACAACTTTGCCAAGGTAAGGAATAGTCTGTTTAAGATTACACTGACTTTTTTCATTCCCTATCTATGAGATTAGGCATCCAAGAAAGTGAGAAATACAAGATTCTCAAATACTATGGTGGAATATAATGGTACATATAGGGAGAAATGGAACTCTTCAATTTGGGATCCCTCACTGAAGCATATAAGTTCATGGTGAAGATTGAGCAGAGACATGAAAGAAAGAGTATGAAGAAACAACCTTCAAAATGGAAAAGGGAATTCCAAGATAAGAAACCCCAAAAGGGAAAGACTAGGAAATGGTGTGATTATCATAAAAGTGAAACTCACTCTAAAGAAGAATGTCGAGCCATCAAGTCCCTACTTTCTGAGTCACAATCCTCAACATCAACTTCTCTATCTCATAGACACCCTATAGTCAAAGAGGATGAAGAAGATATTGTAGATGTTGAGCCTGATGCCAAAATTGCTTTGTCACAGACCCATGAGGAAAGGCTAGATGATAAGGAAAGGTTGTTTCACTCTAAGTTATAGGTGAGAGGTAAGCCTGTACATTTTATTCTTGATAATGGGAGTCAAAAGAATTTAATCTCTGATAATGTTGTTAAAAGTCTAAATCTATCCATGAATCCTCTCCTAAAGCCATACATTATTGGATGGTTGAGTCGAGGGAGAAACATCTGTGCCACCCACCAATGTCTTCTTTCATATGAAATAAAACTTTTCCAAGATGAGGTCTTGTGTGATGTGGTCAATTTGGATGTTTGCAATGTACTCCTTGGTCAACCATTCATGTATGATCGACATGGAATCTATAAATCAAGAACTTGAAGGATCACCCTCACTCTTAGAATATTGTACTATAGGGTACCCAAGGTACCACTTTCAACATTTGTCTCCTTGATTAGTACCAAGTAATTCATTCTCATCGTGGTCAAGCCACATAAATCCAAAAGGGCTGATTTTTTAGCCCTAACTACTTAATCAACATAATAACATAATAAAATGGATACCAAACTATGGAAGTTCATGGCCTTCCATCCATAGATTGATGTTCAGATAGAAATAGTGAAAAATCAAGCCCTACATAGCTCTACAAAGCACAATCCATTCCAAGTATGCATTGGGTTCCAACCCATGACACCAAATGATGTAGCCATTCCATATCATCCACCTCTATTGAACAATTTAGTCATAGAGAAACAACTGGACATTGTTGAGCTTGATCTATAGATTTTTGTTCCAGTGGATGAGAATCAGATCAAGACATAACTACCACACTTGATAAAGACTCTTAATGCAATGGGGACAATTTCTTCTCAAGGAGCGAGGAATGATCTAGAAAAAACTTTAGGAAATGATCTGGGCAACACTTTAGGTGATAGTTTAGGTGACGGTCCTACCCCAATTGGTGGTAGAACTTTCAAGAGCCATAACTTTTACACCATAGCTCTGTTTGACTCCCCTTTTAAACCATTGTAAATTTACGAATGAGGGAAAAACCATGAGATGGTATTAATCTCTGTTCAAGGGATTTTTACCCTCAAAAATCAAATGAAAGTGTTCCAAATTTTAATTTTAGTAGTGCAGTCTAAAAATAGTAAGTTTTTAAAAATAATAATTTCTCAAATTTTGTATTATTGTAATTCATAGAAGTCAAACCATTTCATCTCCCTCAATATTGGTGACCTTCCACATCCTCCTCCTACCTTCAAAAATAGTTATAAATAGATATGTATCCCAAAAAAGAAAATATAAATCTCTTCCTAGAGATAGGCAAATATTGTATCTATAATTTTGATCAATAAAACATCTGTTCTCAGAGATAGTATTATTATTTGTGTGTTCTTAAAATATTATTCAACCAAAAATTTTGAGTTTTAGATCAGTGGTATCAGAGTGGTTTTTCTTCAGAGTATATGATCTTTAGGATGAGGTCAGACTACAAGAAACTTGGGTGGAAAATACAAGATCCATTAAACTATTCATCTGTTCACTCTAAATGACCTCAAATGGCAGACAACACTGAGACATCTAATTATTTTAATAAAATTATGAATGAAACCCTCCAATATAAGTAAACACATATGCTACAATAATTCACCCAAATTATCCAACAAATCTTGATGGAAAAATATGGCTCCTCATTTGCACCCCTACATCTTTTCAATGCCCCAAAATCCTTCAAGGTTCAAGTGAATTTTGATATCTCTACATTTGAAGGCAAAATAAATGCTGATGTAATAGAAAATTGGTTGGATCAATTGTCTTCCTATTTTACTGTAAATAAATTCACTGATGAAGAGAAGGTCACTTTTGCTCTTTTGAAAGCATCATTTCCTATCAAAAATTGGTGGGAAGTGTACAACAAGAGGTTCAGTATGAATGATACTAGTCTTGAGGTAGAACCTACCTAAAATGATCTCATAGAAACTATAAAATAAGAATACTACCCCATTGGAGCATATGATATATATATATATATATATATATATATATATATATATATATATATATAGTGTTAACAACTTCACCAAGGTAAGGAATAGTTTGTTCACTATTACACTGACATTTTCCATTCCCTATCTATAAGATTGGGCATCCAAGAAAGTGAGAAACACAAGGTTATAAAGTACCATGGTGGACTACAATGATACATACAGGTAGAAATTGAACTATTCAATTTGTAAATCCTTGGTGAAGCATACAAGTTCATGGTGAATATTGAGCAAAAGCATGAAATAAAAAATATTAAGAATCAACCTTTGAAATGGAAAATGGAATTCCAAGATAACCAAACCTAAAAAATAAATACTGAAAAATGGTACAATTACCAAAAAAGTGAAACTCACTCTAAAGATTAATGTCGATCCATCAAGTCCCTCCTTTTTGAGTCGTAATCCTCAACATCTACTGATCTACCTCATACACACCTTACAGATGAAAAGGATGAAGAAGATATTATAGATGTTGAGCCTGATGCCATTGTTGCTTCATCATAAACCCAAGAGGAAAGGCCAAATGATAAAGAAAGGTTATTTCACTCTAAGCTATAGGTGAAAGTTAAGCATCTCCATTTCATTCTTAATAGTGGGAGTAAAAAGAATTAAATCTTTTCTAATGTTGTGAAAACTCTAAATCTATCTATGAAGCCTCAACCAAAGCCATATAGTATTGGATGGTTGAGTTTATGGAGAAACCTCTATTCTAAC
Source organism: Torreya grandis (assembly GCA_037957365.1). Taxonomy (NCBI): domain Eukaryota; kingdom Viridiplantae; phylum Streptophyta; class Pinopsida; order Cupressales; family Taxaceae; genus Torreya; species Torreya grandis. The sequence goes on from JARHVA010004200.1 coordinate 130,112, forward strand.
CACAAATGTCTTTTTTCATATGAAATAAAACCTTTCCAAGATGAAATCTTATGTGATGTGGTCAATGTGGATGTTTGTGATATGCTCCTTGGTTAGCCATTTATGTATGATTGACATAGCATCTATGAATCAAAAACTCAAAGGATCATCCTCACTCATGGAATATGGCACTACAAGGTACCCAAGGTACAACCTTCCACATCTATCTCCTTGATTAGTGCCAAGAAATTCATTTTCATGGAAGTCAAGGCACAAAAATCCAAATGGGCTAATGTTGTAGATATGAATACACAATAAACACAATAATAGAAGCAAATGGATACCAAACTAATGAAGTTCATGGCCTTCCATGCATAGATTGATGGTCAGACAAAAATGGTGAACAATCACACCCTACATAGCTCCACAAAGCATAGTCCATTCCAAGTATGCGTTAGGTTCCAACCCATGACACCAAATGATGTAGTCATTCCATATTATCCACCACTATTGAACACTTCAGTCATAGCAAAATAACTAGACATTGGTGAACTTGATCTATAGAGTTTTGCTCCAATAGATGAGAATTAGATCAAGACATAACTGCCACACTTGATAAAAAAATATTGATGCAATGGGGGCCATTGATTCTTGAGGAGGGTGGAATGATCCATGCAACACTTTAGCCAATGATCTAGACAACAATTTAGGTGACAACTCAGGTGACGGTCCTACCCCAATTGGTGGCAAAACTTCTAAGAGTCATAACTTTTGCACCATAGCTCTGCTTGACTCCTCGTTTGAACCATTATAAATCTAAGAATTAGGGGAATAATGTGAGATGGAATAAATATTTTATTGATAGGGCTTGACACTTGAAAACCAAATAGAAATGCCCCAAAATTAAATTTTAGTAGTGCAATCTAAAATGAGTAAGTTTTTAAAAATAGTAATTTCTTTAGTTCTATATTATTTTAATTCATGGAAGATGAACCATTTCATCTCCCTTGAGATTGGTGACCTTTCACATCCTCCTCCTACCTTCAAAAATAGGTATAAATAGATATGTATCCTAAAAAGGAAAATAGACATCTCTTCCCAGAGATAGGCATATGTTGTATTTACAATTTTGAGCAATAAAACATTTCTTCTCAGAGATAGCATTATTATTTATGTGTTGTTAAAATATTCTTCAACCAAGACTTTCATGTTTTATATCAATGGTATAAGAGTGGTTTGTCTTAAGAGTGTATGATCCCAAGGATGAGGTCAGATTACAGGCAGCTTGGGTGGAAAATATAAGATCCAACAGACTATCCACCTGTTCACTCCAAATGACCTCAAATGGTGGAAAACATCAAGACATCTGATCATTTTAAGGAAATAGTGAATGAATAAATATAATAACAACAAGCATAGATGATACAATAATTCACCCAAATTCTCCAACAAATCCTAATGTGAAAATTTGGTTCCTCATCTGCACCTTATCATCCTTTTAGTGCCCCAACATCCTTCAAGGCTTAGGTGGATTTTGATATCCATAAATTTTAAGGAAAAATAAATGATGATGTAGTAGAAAATTGGTTGGATCAATTATCCTCCTATTTTTCTATAAATAAATTCACTGATGAAGAGAAAATCAATTTCTCTTTTGAAAGCATCATTGCCTATCAAAAATTGGTGGAAAGTGTACAAAAAGAAGCTCATTATAGATGATATTAGACTTGACGTAGAACCTATCTGGAATGATTTCATAGAAGATATAAAATAAAAAACTACTCCATTGGAGTATATGATGATCTGTATATATAGTGGCAACAACTTTTTCAACGTAAGGAATAGTTTGTTCAAGATTTCACTGACATTTTTAATTCCATATATGTGAGATTGGGCATCCAAGAAAGTGAGAAACATAAGGTTCTTAAATACCATGGTGAACTAAAATGGTACATATAGAGGGAAATGGAACTCTTCAATTTGGGAGCCCTTGGTGAAGTATACAATTTCATGGTGAAGATTGAGTAGAAGCATGGAAGAAAAAATATGAAGAATCAGCCTTCAAAATGGAAAAGGGAATTCTAAGATAAGAAACTCCAAAAAGGAAAGACTATAAAATGGTATTATTACCATAAAAGTGAAACTCACTCCAAATAATAATTTCAAGCCATCAAGTCTCTACTTTTTGAGTTACAACCCTCAATATCTATAGTTTTGCCTCATACACACCCTATAGTCGAAGAGGATGAAGAAGATATTGTAAATGCTAAGCTTGATGCCATTGTTGCTTCATCAAAGACCCATGAGGAAAGGATAAATGACAAGGAAATATTATTTCACTCTAAGTTATGGGTGAAAGGTAAGCCTCTACATTTCATTCTTGATAGTGGGAATTAAATGAATTTAGTCTCTGCTAATATTATGAAAATTCTGAATCTGTCCATGAAGCCTCACCCAAATCTATATAGTATTGTATGGTTGAGTCTAGGGAGAAACCTTCATGTCACCCACTAGTATCTTCTTTAATATGTAATAAAAACTTTCAAAGATGAGGTCTTGTGTGATGTTGTCAATCTAGATGTTTGTGATGTAATCCTTGGTCAACGATTCATGTATGATTGACATGTCATCTTTGAATCAAGAACCTGAAGGATCACACTCAATCTTGGAATGTGATGCTATAGGGTATCCAAGGTACCAAATTTTACATCTATCTCCTTGATTAGTGCCAATAAATTCATTCTCATGATGGTCAAGCTAGAGAAATCCAAAAGGGCCAATGTTGAAGCGCCGACTACACAATCAATAAAACAATAGAAGTAAATGGATACCAAGATTAGGATGTTCATAACCTTCTATCCAAATATTGATGGCCAGATAAAAATGGTTAAAAGTCAATCCATACATAGCTCTAAAAAGCATATTCCATTCTAATTATGCATTAGGTTCCAACCCATGATGCCAAATAATGTATCCATTCCATACCATCCACCTCTATTAAACACTTTAGTCATAACTGAACAACTAGACATTGGCGAGCTTGATCTGCAGAGTTTTGCTCAAGTGGATGAGAATCAGATCAAGACATAACTTCTACACTTGATAACTTTATTCTCAAAGAGGGAGGAATGATCCAAAAAACACTTAAGGAAATGATCTGGGAAACACTTAAGGTGATAATTTGGGCAACGGTCCTACCCTAATTGGTGGTAGAACTTTTGGGAGACATAATTTTTACACCATAACTCCATTTGACTCACCTTTTAAACCATTGGAAAGATAATAATAAGGGGAACACCATGAGATGGCATGGAGATCAACTTAGTGGATTTTGACCCTTGAAAACCAAATAGAAGTGCCCCAAATTTTAATTTTAGTAGTGTAGTCTAAAAATAGTAAGTTTATAAAAATAGTAAATTATTGAATTCCATATTATTTTAATTTATTGAAATTGAACCATTTAATCTCCCTCAAGATTGGTGACCTTTGACATCCTCTTATTTCTTTCAAAAATAGGTATAAATAGATATGTATCCTGATAAGGAAAATAGACATCTCTTTCTAGAGATAGGCATATGTTGTATCTATAATTTTGAGCAATAAAACATATCTTCTCAGAGATAGAATTCTCATTTGTGTATTGTTAAAATATTTTCCAACCAAGACTTTTGAGTTTTATATCAGTGATATTTGAGAAATTTGTCTTAAGGGTGTACGATCTTGAGGATGAGGTCAGACTATAAGAAGCTTGGGTGAAAAATATAAGATCCAACAGACTATCCACCTATTCACTCTAAATGACTTCAAATGGTGAATAACACAAAAATATTTGATCCTTTCAAGGAAATTTTGAATGAATCAATCCAAAATTATCAAGTGTAGATGCTACAATAATTCACCCAAATTCTCTAACAAATCTTGATTTGAAAATTTGGCTCCTCATCTGCACCTTCACATCCTTTCAGTGCCCCAACACCCTTCAAGGTTTAGGTGAATTTTGATATCCCTGCATTTGAAGTTAAAATCAATGTTGATGTAGTATAAAATTGGTTGGATCAATTGTATTCCTATTTTTATATAAATAAATTCATTGATGAAGAGAAGATCACTTTTGCTCTTTTAAAAGCATCATTGCTTGTCAAAATTTGGTGGGAAGTGTACAAGAAGAGGTTCAGTATGGATGATATTAGACTTGAGACAGAAACTACATGGAATGATTTCATAGAATTTGTAAATGAAGAATACTCTCCCATTAGAGCATATGATTATCTGTATATACAGTGGCAACAACTTTGCCAAGGTAAGGAACAGTATGTTTAAGATTACACTGACATTTTTCATTCCATATCTATGAGATTAAGAATCCAAGAAAGTGAGAAACACAAGGTTCTCAAATACAATGGTGGACTATAATGGTACATATAGGGGAAATGAAACTCTTTAATTTAGTAACCCTCAGTAAAGCATACAAGTTTACATTGAAGATTGAGCATAAGCATGAAAGAAAGAATATGAAGAATCAGCCTTCAAAATGGAAAAGGGAATTCCAAGATAAGTAACCCTAAAAGAGAAAGACTAGGAAATGGTGTGATTACCACAAAAGTATAACTCACTCTATATAAAAATGTTGAGCCATCAAGTCCCTACTTTTTGAGTCACAATCCTTAACATCTACTATTTTGTCTCATACACACCTTGTAGTTGAAGAGGATGAATAAGATATTGTGTATGTTGAGATTGATTCAATCAATACTTCATTATAGACCTACAAGGAAAGGCTAGATGATAAGGAAAGGTTGTTTCACTCCAATTTATGAGTGAAAGGTAAGCCTCTACATTTCATTCTTGATAGTGGGAATCAAAAGAATTTAATCTCTACTAATGTTGTGAAAATTCTAAATCTATCCATGAATCCTCACCCAAAGCCATACAGTATTGGATGGTTGATTCTAGGGAGAAACCTTCGTGTCACCCACCAGTGTCTTATTTCATATGCAATAAAACCTTTCCAAGATGAGGTCTTGTGTGATGTGGTCAATCTATATATTTGTGATGTACTCCTTATTTAGCCTTTGATGTATTATCAACATGTCATCTATGAATCAAAAACTCAAAGGATCACCCTCACTCTTAGAATTTAGTACCATAAGGTACTTGAGGTACCACCTTCCACATATGTCTCCTTGATTAGTGCCAAAACTTCATTCTCATGATGTTCAAGCCACATAAATCCAAAAGCATTGATGTTGTAGCCCTAACTACACAATCAACACAACAAAAGAAGCAAAAGGATACCAAGCTAAGGAAGTTCATGGCCTTCCATCCATAGATTGATGGTCAAATAGAAATGGTGAACAATCAAGCCCTACATAGCTCCAAAGAGAACAATCCATTCCAAGTATGCATCAGGTTCCAACCCATTACACTAAATGATGTAGCCATTCCATATCATCCACCTCTATTAAACACTTCAATCATAGTAGAACAATTGGACATTATTGAGCTTGATCTGTAGAGTTTTACTCTAGTGGATGAGAGTCAGATCAAGACACAACTACCACACTTGATAAATAATCTTGATTCAATGGGGACCATTTATTCTTAAGGAGAGAGGAATGATCCAAAAAACACTTCAAAGTAATGATCTGAGCAACACTTCAGGTGACAATTCGAGTGATGGTGCTACAACAATTGGTGGCAAAACTTCTAAGAGCCATAACTTTTGCAACATAGCTCTATTTGACTCCCCATTTGAACCTTTGGAAAGATAAGAATGAGGGAAGCACCGTGAGATAGCATAGATATTTTCTTGGTGGATTTTAACCCTCAAAAACTAAATTAAAGTGTATTAAATTTCAATTTTAGTAGTGTAGTCTAAAAATAGTAAATTTATAAAAAATAGTAATTTCTTGAATTCTATATTATTGTAATTCATAAAAGTCAAACCATTTCATCTCCCTCAAGATTAATGATCTTCCACATCCTCCTCTTACCTTCAAAAATAGGTATAAATAGATATGTAGCCTGAAAAAGAAAACGTACATTGATTCCTAGAGATAGGCATATGTTGTATCAACAATTTTAAGCAACAAAACATCTCTTCTTAGAGATATAATTATTATTTGTGTGTTCTTGAAATATTCTTCAATCAAGATTTTGAGTTTTGGATCAGTGGTATCAGAGAAGTTTGTATTAAGAGTGTATGATCCTGAGGACGAGGTCAAACTACAAGAAGCTTAGGTGGAAAATAAAAGATTCAATAGACAATCCACATGCTCACTCCAAATGATTTCTAATGGTAGAAAACACTGAGACATCCGATCCTTTAAAGGAAATGGTGAATGAATCCCTCCAATAGTAGTAAACACAAATACTACAATAATTTACCCAAATTATCCAGCAAATCTCGATGGAAACTTTTGGTTCCTCATCTGCACCCCCACATCCTTTCAGTGCCCCAACACCTTTCACGACAACCCAATGTTATATACACAATAAGAATGGAATAGAAAAAATATATAATCCTAAGAATCCAAGCACAAAGAGCCTGATAAAATACCAAAAGCCTCCTGTTGAAATCCTCAAATCTATAAAATAAAAAATATAATCTGCTTGTCAAGAAATTAGTGAATTAATAAAATATTCTAAAGATTATATAGAAGAAAAAAACCCTAAATAAGTTCCTCCTAACCAAGGATTTTCTATGTTAGAGAACAAAAAGAAATCATTATCTCAGTAAACATCATTTATTCAAATAATGTCTTATTTACTCGAGATTGTTTTACAAAGCATGGAGCTATCCTAGAGTACCTATGGCAAGATGCTTCATTATATTTTGTTATTGTCAATGGGTCAAGGACTACTGTAAATAAAGTTTCTCCTAGGGTACTACTTAAATCAAATGGCATTAAGGCATATGTAAAATTATGGATGTTAAATAAGATGTTGATAGACATTATTTTAGGAATGGACTTCTTGAATTAATTTATGCCTTGTACTTTTCACAACAAACACTTGTCTTTAAGCTTATTTTGTAATGAACACCAAATTCCTATAAAAACCCATGCAACTGTAAGAATTGCCACAAGACCCCATGAAGAAGAAGATAAAAAACTATATATGAAGATTTATAGGACAGTAAAAGATTTTTTAAAGAGAAAATATATCCTAAATACTGTCATAACAAAGATCAAAGGATTTTGGGATAATGATCCCTGAAGGTTTTGGGATAAGTGTAAATATATTATTGTTCTTGATCTAAATCCTGGCATTGATCATACCCAAGGTATCAAATCTAACACTATCGCTTTTCTTCCCTTCTCAAGTTAAAACATGAGAAGAAGAGATCAAAGAATTATTGAGGAATGATTTGACATAGAAAAGCCATAGTGAATGGGTTTCTCCTACATTCTATGTGAATAAACACTCAGAACAAAAAAGAAGGGAAATGAGACTGGTAATAAATTATAAAAAGCTTAATGATTGGTTTATACCTGTTAGACATCTAACTCCTAACAAGACTATTCTTATCAACAAGCTAAATGAATGTTGTGTTTTATCTAAGTTTGATTTGAAAAGTGAATTTTGGAAAATTGCAGTAGAACCTAATGATACTTATAAAACTACATTTGTCTTACCAGTCTTAGATAGGCATTATGAGTGGAAGGTTATGCCTTTCAGCCTAAAAAATGCTTGCTCTAAATTTTAAAAGAGGATGGCTGGAATTTTTGTCGATGCTAAGCATTTTTTTGTCTATATTGACGATATATTAGTTCTTTCAAAAGATTTAAATAGTCATCTTATACATTTGAAATAATTTGTTGATCTTTATAACCAAAATGGGTTGGTTTTAAGTGATAAGAAAATGGAGATAGGCAAAATAGAGATTGAATTTCTTGGGTTAAATATATGTCAAAATAAGATTTCCTTACAACCCCATATTTTTTAGTCTTAGAAAATATTCCCAGATGAAATAAAAGACAAAATGAAATTATAGAGATTCCTTGGATCTCTAAATTATAGCTCTCCATTATATAAAGATCAGGCCAAAGATAGGAAAATACTATAGAAAAGGTTAAAAAAAGACTCAAGCCCATGGACTATTGAAATGACACATGCAATCAAAAGAATCATGGAAAAAGTTAAAGGACTGTCAAATCTTAAACTGCTAGGAGCAGGTTTAATGATTTTGGAAATAGATGCTTCAGATGAAGTATATCAAGGAATACTTCTAGAGAAAACTAAAGATGGTAAATAAGAAGTCTACTATTATTGTAGTGGAACATGGAACCCATCTCAAAATAATTACCATTCCACTAAAAAATAACTATTAGCAGCCAAACTATGCATGTTTAAACTAAGGATCTTTTTGCTCCCAAAGAAATTCCTCTTAAAGACATATCTATTATAGTTTGAATCTATCATTAGAAAACCCCACACCCAAAATGTTGGAAACTAGATAATGACTAGATGGGAAATATGGTTTTCTAACTTTGAGTTGATGTTCAATACAAGGAAGGAACTACTAATTGTTTAGATGATTTGATGTCCAGAGAAGGATCAAAATGGTATTCTCATAAGTTTTGTACTAATCATGTTTTGATGTTTTAGGGTGATGAAGGATCTGATAATTTTGATTACGATACTATTCTAGAAAATCTTACTTAGTAAGAAAAAAAAAGAATGAAATAATGGCTTCTTATCCCTGCAGAGACCTGAATCAAAGAACTTCTTGGGCTTGCTATTGAAAAGATTTTATCAAAATATTTATTAATTAATGCCTACAGGAACTTTCCTGATGCTGATGGAAAAAGTTGAACTAGATTTTGTGACATGTATCATAGAAATATCAAGATACTTGAAGGACAATTGTCACTTGCAAAGTTTTGGCTGATCAAAGTAAAGGCAATTTTATATGGAGAAGTCTATATCCATATGAGCACCAAAATTCTTACAAGGAGATTTCATGACTAGTTGATGTACCATAAGATCAATGGGAAAAGTTAATTTAGGATCAATGGTTTGAAGAATATGCACCAATCACTTTAAGACCCTAGTTTAAGATTCTTGTCATTCATGAAGAATTAGGTGTTTATGATACTAATATGTTGTTCAAATTTACCAAAAATCACCCATATGATGAAATTGAATTTAAGTTATGTTTCAAAGATTGTATATATAACCATGAGAATAAGAGTATTAGATATAGATTTCAAAGAAAGTTTTGTGGACTTCCAAAAGATGCTAATACCATATTAATCAAAGGAATTTATTGCGACAAATCCCAATCACCCTAATAAAATTGAAATATTAATCCTTGATCTTCATGAAACACATGCATACTCATGGGATGACTATGTACATGACACTTATCATATGTATGAAGATTTGGATGACATAAGCATTGACATTTATGTTGAAATCCCTTATGGGAGTCCCTATCAGGAATCATGGATGGGCCCTTTCAAGGTTTTTTTGTTGTCCTTTCAATATAGTGATATAGATGACTTAACTATGAAAGTAAATCCTAGAGTGTGATCTAGCAATATCACACCATGTGACCCATGGTAAGGTCTTGTCTTGGCTAGTAGAGTGGGCATGTCCTCTACCATTTATAGCTATGAGATGTTGTTTGGTTTTTATAAATTTTTTGATCTGACAAGAGAATGTGCTCGTATTACTACATGATTCGAGTAGGGAATCCCAATAAAGCAGGAAGTAGCACATGTGGTGGGGGTGGCATGTGGGCCTCTTAGCTTTTATTAGATGCTTCTTGGGTAATACACCTTTTGGTGTGACAAAAAAAAAGCATCTTTTATTTTGTCAATTTTATTGGTTAGATGGGAATGTCATCCCATAAACCTAGGTTTCCAATTGTTTATAATTAGTTACTCCTTGAACCAGTGGAAAA